>JAJTUV010000251.1:1200000-1525000 GCA_021653895.1 Mastomys natalensis | reverse complement strand
AAACTACCACACTTTTGGTATTGTTATCTAAGAATCCTTTGTCCAATCCAAGGTTATGAAAAGCCTCGGCTGGATTTTCTTCTAAGTATTTCATAGCTGCAGCTTTTACTTGTAGGTTTTTAATTCTCACACTTATGTGTAAGAATGTTTGTGTTTGTTTGTTTGTTTTTTGCATGTATGTCTGTGCACCACAGACTAGGGCATCAGATCCTCGGAAGTGGAGTTGCAGATGGTTGTGAGTTACTCTGTGGGTGCTGGGAATCACACCTAAGTCCTCTGGAAGGGTAACCGGTGCTCTTAACTGCTGAGCCATCTTTCCAGCCCCCTTTAATTCATCCTCATTTCTTTTCTTACAGTTTTTCAAAACAGGGTTTCTTTGTGTAGACTTGGCTGTCCTGGAACTTGCTTTGTAGATCATACGAGCCTCAAACTTACAGAGATCCACCTGTCTCTGCCTCCTGAGTTAATTCATCTTTAATATTAAATGTTCTCATTTTATTTTGTAGAGACAGATTATTACTATGTAGTACAGGCTATCCTCAAATTCCTGCCTCAGCCTACTAAGTGGTAGGATTACAGGTTTGAGCCACTAAATCCAACTCAGTTAATAGTGTTGCTTTGTTTTTCCAGGGTCTTACTGTGTATCCCTGGCTGGTCTGGAACTCACTGTGTAGATTGGGCTGATCTTAAATTCACAGATAGCTGTTTGCCTCTACCTCTCCTGAGAGCTGGGCTTAATGGCATGTACCACCATGACAGTCAAGCAAGAGTTTTTGGTATACTTAACCAATGAGAACCTCCAGCCTCCAGTTAAATTTTAAAAATTATTGTTATATTATTATTATTATTATTATTATTATTGTTGTGTGTGCATTTGTGAAGGTCAGAGGACAACTTTGGGGTTTTCTCCTTCCAACTTTACATGAGTCCCAGGGGTTGAGCTTGTGTTACCAGGCTTGTATGGCAAGGATCTTTACTGTTTGAGCTTCCTTGGTTGATGACCCCTGAGTTAAGTTTCTAAAGGAGCTCTACTTTGCTGCTTTACATTTGGTAATCTGGTTGTGCTGGCACGGTTTGTTGAAAAGTCCGTTCTTTCCCTATAAAGTATCTTTGACACCCTCGTCAGGATTCAGTTGATGGGAGGCAGTGCTTTCCTCAAATGTACGATGTCGTGCTTTAATCCCAGTACCAGAAAACAAAAAAATCAATTGGCTACCTGTAGTGCCTGCCCCCTTTGGGAGACTAAGGCAGAGGTTAGATTTGAGGCCAGCTAGGCTACCGAAAGAGACTTAAAAACAAAAGGGAAAAAAGTCCTTGACCATAGTTGCATGGGATTATTTCTGGACTCTTCAGAACTGCCCTGAAGGTGTTTATTGGAAGTCACTGCCAGCAGTTTTCCACCTCTCTGTAGTCCTGGAAGCTCCCGCAGGACGCAAGACCCGTTACTGGGCATCCCATGGCGAATGCTTCTCCCAAGAGGCTCTCAGAGCTAATCACTTCCCGCATCTGTCAGGGTGGCCAGGGAGGTTGCAGTGGGGCGCCCCAGTGCAGGCCTCTGCCAGGGTACAGGTCCCAGAGCAGGGCCTGTTTGTATGAATCCCAGCTACTGATTGGGTGGGTGCCCTGAGTGCTCCAAGGACCAGGTGGGGAAGAGAGCCAGCCAGCTGGAGGGAGGCATTCCTGGCACTACAGGCATTTGCACTGACGCTGGCCTGCGCAGGAGGGCGAGTCCTGCATCCATGGGTAGGCACTCGGAGGCTGGGGGACTGTGCCTTACCAGCTCTCTTGAAAACATGGGCTCTTTGCCTGTGTCCTTTGGGGGTAGAGAGGACTGGGTGAGTTGACCCTTCAGGTTTCCAAGAGTTTCCTGAAGTTGGCGGCACTGATGAGCTAATGGGTTGGGTGGGTCTTGCAGGTATATCCTAGATACAGGTGAAGAGAACTCCCAGGGAAGCTGGGAGTCCCTCAGAATGGGGCTGAAAGTTTAGAGGTATCATGGGGACGCGTTAGCTTGCAAGAAAGTGCTGAGATTATGGGTACTATGCTGCTGATACAGAGTGTGTAAAGCTATTTGTCTCCATTTCTGATTTGTTTGTTTGTTTGTTTTTGTTGGTTTGTTTTGCTAACTTGGAGACAGAAAACAGGACTATGTACATGCTTAACAAATGCTCTACTCCCAAGCCACACCCCCAACCCTGCACCTGTTGACTTCTGAAGAGTTGGGCTGCCTGTAGGCCCAGAGAGGGAGTGGGTTCAGAGAAGGGTTGAGTTGCAGGGTGCTGGGTCAGTGGGTGAGAAGGAGTCTTATGAGAGTAGAGTGTACCGTGGCACAGTGTGACTTTCCTGATCTTCCACAGATGGCATCCACTGCAGTGACACTATGTTCATTAGGGATGTGGGAAGAGAAGCCTTTGCTCACTTCATGGTCTTGGTCCCTTAGATTCAGCTCTCGAATGGAAGGGGGAGCAGAGTGTCTGTAGGCTGCACACCTCTCTCCTCGTTCCTCGTTTGTTCCCCACCTCACCCACCCCCGCGTGAGAGCAGAGCTGTGTGAGTGAGTCTGAGCCGCTCACTGCCTGAGAATTGCATCAGCCTGGCCTGGCAGGCTGGAGCGGGAGCCTGTTGCTATGGTGACTACCAGGCTTCAAACCAGAGGGAAGGATGAGGTGGTGGAGTGTGTTTTTCCTCACCTTGCGGTGTTGCAGTGTGATAGGCACCCAGTTCTGGTGGGCCTACGTTCCCACCACTCCATGGAGGTGTCATCTGCTTCAACAGGCAGGATGGGACTGGGCCAAAAGCTGGTGGGTATCAGGTGTGTTTAACCAAAGGACACAAGTGGCCCCTCCATGGCTCCTCTGCCTAGTTTTGGGCTTGGAGTGAGACTGGAATTTGACT
This sequence comes from Mastomys natalensis, assembly GCA_021653895.1. Taxonomy (NCBI): domain Eukaryota; kingdom Metazoa; phylum Chordata; class Mammalia; order Rodentia; family Muridae; genus Mastomys; species Mastomys natalensis. Next base: position 1,522,105 of record JAJTUV010000251.1, on the reverse strand, counting down.
AAGCGAGCTAGAATTTGGAGACAGAGAAAGGTCAGGGTGTCCTCCCACCTCCCAGAGCTCCAAATTTGAGGTGATAAACCTGCTTGGGCTGCCTTATGCAGCCCCCCACCCCCACCCCAACAGAACACAGCATTTGGGACTGAATTCAACAGACTTGGGCAAGCAATCAGATCTGTCTCTCATCTTTTTCATCAGTGGGAAAGGAGATAGAATTCTGTTCTAACCCACTGAGCACCTGTGAGGTGTCAGCATCACAGCAGAGCCGCCTCATCCTTCTGACATAGCCTACGCTCTGCTCTGGTAAGGAAATACTACCCATACACAGCAAAGCAGAAAAGAGCGTAAGAGCTTAACACCTTACTCAGAGGGCTACATCACAACTCTGGTTCTCTGTCTTGTGCTTTACTGGATTCCAGAGACCTCTCCAAGATGTCACAAACCCTTAAAATGTCCAGGGAAGAAACACACAATCATCCTTGAGTGGAAAGTCTCAGTAGTGTCTCTGCAGGAAATGTCCCCAGGTCTGTGTGGGGTGTGACACACTGTGGGTGCTGTGATCTCTGGACAGGAGTGACGATGATAGGGCCTGCCATGATGCAGCCTGGAGGCAGAGGAGACTCTGTCAGGGTGGAACATTAACAAAACCTATGTTTGGGATGTGGGCCAAGCTTAGGATATTCGAAGACCTTCAAGACCCTTTGCAGATGAGGACCAGTTGCCCAATAAATTCTCAGAAATGATTAGGGGTGAATAAGATGTCTGGATCTGAATGGCCTGGGCCTGTTTAGAGCTCAGAAATTGGATCTACCTAACTGAACTTTCAGTCATAGCCGAAATTCACTCAGAATGTGCTGACTCATCCCTCCTCACAGAAACCCTTTGCATTTGGCTGCTATTATTATCATCCCATTTTGAAGGCAAAATAGAGGCACAGAGAGGTTAAGGTGACTTGCCAAGGTCACACAGCTGATAGGAGGTGGAGGCTGGGATTCAAGCCAGGCAGTCTGGTTCCAGAGCTTGAGTTCTTACCAAATGTTCCACTGACTCTTACCTTCCAGAAGGATGATTGTGAGTCAGCTTATATGACCTCCCCCGACCCAGAAGAGGCAGAGAAAGGATCGAGCACACAAGTACACATTAACCTACCAGTGCTGGAGGGACGGCTTGGGGGTGGGGCTTGCTGTGAGCTGTGCGTGTTGGTGGCTGTACTTTGTGCTTTTGCAGGAGTGTGGGGTTAGGGAAGCCACTGTCTGTGCACTTCCCAACCCTCCCCTCCTCCTTCCGTGAGTGGTTGTTTCCTGGTGGGAGTGGGCTTGCATGGACCACATGCCTAGACAGCTTGTCCAACTCTGTGGAAGGGCCCTGGGCTCTCAGGAAGGAGTCCAGATTTGGGGCTGAGAATGAGTGGCAGCCACAGAGGGAGCAGGCTGTCAGATTGGGGAGTACAGCGACCATGTGTGAGGTCTGTCCTGTTGTGCCTCCGTTATACTTGGCAGTGTGTGTGCTACCCTCACAGAGTGTAGCCGGCCCTTCTTGGGCTCTTTCCCAAGGCCAAGACAGTAAGAAGTAAGAACAACGACAATAACTTCAGTGATGAGAATAATAGCCAGCACCATCACTGGTTACATGCCAGGCTTTACCTAAACTAACTCATTCAGCAGCCGCAAAACCTCTATGAGAGTTTGAGTGCTGCCCTTACCTCATTTTATAAACAGAGAGGTTAAGCAGTTTGCCCAAAGCCACACAGTTAATGATGAATTCAGGTAGCCTGGAAGTCTGTATACTACCGTGTCCTCTTGTGGCCCCTGGAGAAACGCTTGGACACTGTAGGTCTCCTCTGGCCTTCTATTCAGAATCCCACCTTTTTTTTTTCCCTGAGAGACTGGTGTATCATTTACCTGCCCGTCTGCCCCATGTGTGAAATGCAATTTTCATTATTAGCCAGGCTGAAGTTTTTGTGCAAACAGCGTCTGCCATTGTCTTCACATTCAGGCACAGAAGGGACATTTCTAGCTCTATTTGGAACAGAGCTGGCTGACCCTATAACCTAGCCTGGAGGCCTGGTGTCCCTTGTCTCTTGGCCTCTTGTATCTGGCCTGTTCTCTGCAGCATCCTTGCTGTGGCAGCCAAGCAGAGACATCTGACTCCTCATCATGCCTGGCCTTGTGGTTGCTTCCTGATGGAGGCTGCTGTCCTCTGGCGATGAGGCTGGCATATCTTACTGCCAGGTGAGAGGATGAGGCTCTCCAGACTGAGTTGGGGCCTTGGTGGTATGAGAGAGGTGAGGCTCAGCACCAGGGCAAGTGATGTCATGCGAAGTCCTCTTCCTTGCCATGACCCCTGGACCATTCAGCGTCTTCCCAGAGTCACTGCCCACTGGCATCAACCTGACGTGGAGATGGACTGGGCTCTGGAGTGGGAGCCTAGGTGCTGCCTGATGGGAGAGGGAACACTAGAATTAGAGCCCACAAATGCCTGGCAGCCCTGCTTAGAGCTGAGCCAGGATGTCTTGTGCCAGGATGTTGATCACAAAGCAGGATGCACTCAGCTAATGAATCTGCCTTTGCAACTCAAGAGGGACGCCAGAGCCTGTATCACCCTCCTTGCCCTGGTGATTTTTTTTTTAAGATTTTTAAAATTTTATGTTATGCTATTTTGCCTTCATGTTAAGTGCAACATGTACATGCAGTGCCTGCAAAGGCCAAAAGAAAGTATCGCATAGCCCCTTGGAACTGGAGGTTTAGATGGTTGTGAGCCCTGATGTGGGTACTGGAATCGAACTTAGGTCCTCTGCAAGAGCAGCAAATATTCTTAACCACTGAGCCATCTCTCTATTCTCTTGCAAGGGTTCTTATCCCTGGTATCTCCGTCTTCTTTTGTAAAATAAATATATTTTAATTCAGGAATGTAGTACACAACTTTAATCCTATCATTTGAGAGGCAGGAGGGACTCTGTGAGTTCCAAGCCAGCCAGAGTTATATAGTGAAGTCCTGTCTTTGGAAAAAAAAAAAAGTATTTTACTTTTTGGGTAGTATGATATACATGTATATGCTTTTTAAATTTGCCATCATTTTAAGTGCACAGTTCAGTGGGCTTATATACCTTCACATGACTGTATGACCACCATGTATGATCACCCCAGACTCCTCTCATTCTGAAGAGTAGAATTGCCCCATTAATCAGAAGCACCCCACTCCCTTCTCCTAGCACCAGCAACTCCTGATTTTACTTTGTGTTTCTACAATGAGGTGCCACATTTATATTTATTTATTTATTTATTTATTTATTTTTATTTTTGTGACCAGTTTATTTCATATAGCATAATATCCCCAGGGTTCATTAGGACTATGCCATGGGCCTGAATTTCTTTGCATCTTGATGTGGAAAATATTCCTCCATTGCTTATAGGTGCCACTTTTTTAATCCTTTCACTCTTGGCCCTTGTGTTGCTCCCATCTTTTGGGTCTTGTGAATAATGTTTTTTGTGAACCTACTTTTAGGCTCTCTTCATATGAACTGTCCTTGGATCTTTTTTTTTCTTTTTTTAAATTTATTTCATTTATATGAGTACACTGTTGATGTTTTCAGACACACCAGAAGAGGGCATCAGATCCCATTACAGATGGTTGTGAGCCACCATGTGATTGCTGGGAATTGAACTCAGGACCTCTGGAAGAGCAGTCAGTACTCTTAACTGCCATCTCTCCAATCCTATCCTTGGATCTTAATCTGGGCTGGGTCGGTGGACCTGGCCTTGAGGGTAATGTTAGAGAGCAAGAGTGCCATAGCCATGTGGAGAGCCTGGCTCTGTGACATCAGCTTCTACTAAGCTAGCATACGCCTGGTGTGGTAGTTCATGCTTAAATCCTATCCCAGGAAGGCTGAGGCATGAGGATCAGAGAGTTCAAGGCCAGCCAGGGATACATAGCTTCTGGATAGCCTGATCTATATAAATCCCATCATAACAAAACAAACAAAGCAAACTCAAGATTTGAGGGCTCCTGGAACCAGCACCTTCTGAAGGACATTCCAGATTCCCAGTACAAAGTGTCGAGTTCCTCGTTTTCTCAGCAGGTGGGTGTCTGTAGTTTACCATGAGCTGGCATAGGAAAAAGGGAAGTATGGATGTGACATCTGTGAGCCTGGGATTGGCCAGATGATCACATAGAAGAGCTGGATTCCTCTGTTAGTGTCCTTGGTTATGTTATAGGACCAAGCTAACCCTTGAAGCCCTCACTTAACACAGGCAAGGCTGCCTCTTGCTTATAGCTCCATTGCAGGTGAGCAGGGTCCTCTGCACCGTGTGGTCAGTTGGGGACCTTGCTGGATGGATTCTTTGCTGTCTGGAGCCATAGCCTCCAAGGCCCATGGCCTCAGTGGATGAGGAAGAGCGATTGTACATAGTTTCCCTCTGCCTCTGTCTAATGTCCACTTAAACTTTAGTGGCCAGAACTGCTCACAAGGCCTTGTCCAATTGCAGAACAGCTGGATACGGTGGTCCTTGGTGAATCCAGAAGGAGAGGAGGATGGAATATTGTTGAGTGCTGGTCATTGTTGGACATAACAAGGACATGACACCTTTGTGAAGGAAGAAGGCCCTCAAGCTTGCTTTGTGGCTAGGGTGGTCCTGGCATGTGAGTGTGTGCCACTGGGCTGAGCTTTCTTACTGTCATTGTCTCATGGAATACTCATAATGAAATTATCATTCCATTACACTGTTGAGGAAGCCACAGCTCCAGGCCACAGCCTCAACCAAGACCACTTGCCTCAAGGTGATGGCTATGCTTGCTGGCAAGTGCTCACCTGTGCTGGAGCTGACCAGAGTAGTGGATGTTAGATGTGGGCAGGGCCACAGGAAGGGGGTGGGGAACCTATGTGTGCCCACATGTGCATAGGAACACCCATGTGTGTCCACCTGTGTGTAAGGAGATGGGCTTGGCTGTTCCTGGGCTCAGACCTCGCCTGGCTTTGCCTCTACAGCCCCAGAAAGTAACGCTGCTGTAAATTTGAGTGAGTCCTCTCGTCTCTTTGAAGCAGTAAAATCACTGCCGTTTTGGAGCCGAGAGAGGGCACGGGATGAAATTTGAGGTACCTCTTTTAATTCTGCTCCGTAGAAGAAAAGCTTTTTGAAGTGCTGGTAACTGAATCCAAGTGTTTGTGTATGCTAGGCATACGTTCTGCCACTGAGACACATCAGCTTCAGCAGTGAAGTTCTTTTCAGGTCTGGAGGCTCTGGGTGGAGAGCCAGCAACTGGAACAGAATGCCATAGGTAGAATGCCAGCCACATTGAGGAGAAGTGCCTGGGTTGTGTGAGGTGTGCAGGAGTGTACAAAGGGGGAGTGCCTTTGTTATGTAGAGAAGTGTGGAAGTGTGGAGCCTTATGCCTTTGCGGATTCTGGTCCTGGTGGCTGCCAATCCACAGCATCGCTCTTGAACTCCCACCGACTCCTCTAAGCCCCACATTACTCTTCTCTGAGCTGCCCCTTACAGCTTCTCAGCACTGGCTTGAGAATCATTTAATTTTTCATGAATACCCTAAGGACTTATAAAGCCATTTATGGGAGAGGGCTCTGAGGAGGCCATTGCAGGCAGGTGACAAGAGCCTATGGATTTGAATATCATTTTCATGGTGGTCATCCCTGTCAGGCCTCCTGGCTGCTCCCCCTTTTGTGGCTTTGGGACTGAACATTTCCTACTGGGGACAAGGAAAGACAGAAAAGGGCCTTAAATGAAACCAGTCCAGGCTCCTTATTTGTTATCAACCCCGAGATGATCCTGAGGGATGTTAGCTCTGACAAGGTTAGAATGCTTGAAGATTGGCCAACCTCCTGGCCCCTAAACCTTATATAATCAAATCAGTTGTACTGAGGTGAGCTTAGAAACCCAGCCAGCAAGTCCCCTGTACAAGTTCTGTGTGGATCCTGACTTTGGCTTACAGACCAAAGCCGTCTTTGCCCTCTAGTCTCCTGCCATCTAGTGGACAAACCAGCACATGCCAATCAGAACACGTCAATGGAAGCAGACAAACAACACTGTACAGACTGTTATTGTTGTTGTTACTTTGGTCATGTTGACCAAAATGATTTATTGTCTGTGAACTGTCCTCTTATCGAGTGTCTCTCATTATTCACCAGGATATAATAAACACCCAGTTACAAATGAAGAAGTGAAGGTGCCAAGAGAATGAACAACTTGCAGAAAACACATAGAGCTAGAACCTGGCCTTCCAAATCTCTGGCTTGGCCTCAGTCTCATTAACCAAATGATAGGCTCCAGTAATGGAGCTGGGGGTCAGCTCCTGCCCCTGCTTCTGGCATGTGATATCTTAGGAGGCGTTTGTTGACTAGCCCGATTATTCACACAATAAGCTTCCCCTCCATTATGGAAGGAAGGACATATGTCCATTTGGTAGTGTCTGTCTTATATGTTCAGTGCACATGTAACTGCCTCTCCTACAGAGTAAGTGGCGTGGTTGTTTTCTTTTGGTCAGGTATGACGTTGCATGCCTATAATCCCAGCACTCAGCAGGCAGAAGCAGGATGATCATAAGATCAAGGCCAGTTTGGGCTATATAATGAGACCCTGCCTCTACAAAAGAGATACAGGAACGGAGATGGCTCCGTGGGGCAAGAGTACTTGCTGCATAAGCACAAGGACCTGAGTTTGATCCCTCCACCCCTGTGAAAAGCCAAGAGTTGCTGCACACCCCCGCAACCCTAGCATGGCAGCAGTGGAGATGGGGATTAGAGACAAGAGACTCTCACGGGCTTGGTGGACAGGCTAGCAGAAAGATGGTTAGCTCCAGCTTCAGTGACAGACCCTGTCTCAAGGGAATAAGGTGGAGAAGGATAGAGGCACACATACTTAGCCTGTGTGTACACACACAGAAGCACAGGTATATTTCAGAGAATTTAGAAATTTTAGTTTGCCTAAGGAGGAAATTATATCAGAGCATAAGAAGAAATCAGACTTGGTTCAAAGAGCAGGCCTTAAGTTGAGCTCAGTTGTTTTATTACCTGATGGCCTTGGTTGACAGGTGGAATTTCTTTGAGCCTCAGTTTATGCCCCACTTATGTACAGAGGGGTAGATAATGCAGGGAGTAGTAGTACTCTGACAGCCTGCCTAACTTTCAAGGGTGAAATGAACTCCTGGCTGTAGGGTTGCTGTGTACACTGGAAATGCTTCGGATTCCAGTCAGCATTTCTGTTCATCCTCAGAGCCTGGAAACTGGTGAAGATGTTCCCTTTTCTACCCTGAGCCAGCTGGCACACTTTTTCCTTATATCAAGACCTGAGATTTCTTTTGTCTCTGACTTGGGAGCCCTGGCTTTCTCCAGTCAGCCATGGTCTCTGCCTCCCTTCCCAGAGGAATCCTGGAGGTGGATGAGCAGATCACCATCTCCATGGCAACCAAAGAGGTCCTGCTGCACTCCCACAGAGGGCCTTGAGTCTGTTCCCAGCAGTGGGGGTGGAGTCAGAATGGAGAACTCCTGTGACATTAGCAGTGAGCTGCCACGTGTCATTGGCCAGGTGACCAACTGTCCCTGTGCTGATTTAGTGATTGGATGAAGGTAGGAACCTTTCTATGCTCCAAATAATTGCTGTATGCTGATCAAGGGACCTGGGTAAAGGAGCCATGGACTAGGCTCCATGCCTGTTCACTGTATACACTCAGATCAGAAGAAAGCAAAGCTCTTCCTGAATACTGCCTCCTTCTCTATCCCCAGGCAAACTCTGGATCCCTTAAGACTTCCTGAAAGCCCTGCTTCTTGTCAGCAGCCTTCCCAGTGCTTAGGGAGTTGATGGCTTGCTGCCGGCGTCGCGTCGTAGAGCTGCTTCAGAGTCTGAGCTCTGTTAGGCTTTCAACTGAGTTCTTATCTTAAACTGGCAGATTTCTGCATTTCTCAGAAGTAGAATTGCACAGGGTTGGGGTAGTATTAATAGCCCTGACTCGACCTACGTGAACTCAGTTCAAATCTCTGGGGTAGGACCTAGTCACCAGGAGCTTCCATCATGTGTGAGTCTTAAAAACTCAGCATGTGAACCCCAGAGGTCCTTGCTGCCTTCCTCCATGCTGACACTACTTGACTTTACGGACGGTGATTATTGCAAATGACAGAAGGTGCTGTGACAGCTGCTTGTCAGTTCCACCAAAACTCTGTGTAAGGGTCTATGACTTGCTGAAGAATGACACCCTGGACTCAAATAATATGTAAATACAAAGAGTGTTTTATTCCACAGAAGTCCAGCGTGCTGGGGTCTTCCCATTACCAAGATAGACAACCAAGTGAGCTTGCAGGCCTGATTTAAAGCACATTAGGGAATTCTGGGGTAGGTGACCTCTATGTTCATCTGTGGGGCCCATCTCTAAGGACATTCCATTACTGGAGTGTGGGGGCTGGAAACTTGCTGGAGAGGTCTGGAGACTGTTGCTGGGGAAGTAGCTGAGGAAGTCTGGAAACTGCTGCTGACCCATTGATCTTCCTCAGGCCAGGTGGTGGGGCAGCTTCTGAGGCCTGGACTTGCCTGGAATCCCCCAGTTCTTGGAAAGAGAGATTTAGGCCTAGTCTCCTTAACTGCCAATTTGAAGCCTGTTATGAAATCAGTCTAACCCTTCTCACCTGTTTTTGTAGTTTAACACCCAGGAGATCCTTGAGGACATTCAGTGCTAGGGATGCAGTCGGGGTTGCACTGATAATAGCTATTGCTTATTTAGTGCTTGCCCTGGGCATTGCATATATTTTTCCCATAACAAGTTCATGAAAACTTGATGGGCACTGGGTTTAGTGTTGTACACCTAGAACCCTGCTACCTGAGAGCCTGGAGGCAGAAGGATCAGGAATTCAAAGCCATTCTTGGCTATATAGCTGTTTGAGGCCAACCTGAGTTACATGAGACCCTTGCTCAAAAGAAAAAGGAGCGAGATATGTATAAAAAAATCACAAATTGGTGAAAGTACCCTTTAAAAAACTTAGGGATTGTAGAGAGATGGCTCAGTGGTTAAGAGCACCCTTGCTCTTGCAGAGTACCTGGATTCAATTCCTAGCACCCACATGGTGGCTCACAGACATCTGTAACTCCAGTTTTAGGGTGATCTGACAACCTCTCCTGACCTCCACGGGTACCAGGCATATACGTGGTGCTCATACATGTAAGCAAAATACACATGCATATAAAATAAATCCTCAGTTGATAGAGTGTGTCCCCTGGGCTCAGCCCTTATTACCCTGTAAGCAGATTGAGGTGGTGCATACCTGTAATTCCAGAACTCAGAAAGTGAAGGCAGGAGGATCAGAGAGGCTTAAGGTTGTTCTCAGCTACATAGAAGGAAATAACGTGAAACCTTGTCTTGAGAGGAGAAGGAAGAGAAAACTGAAGCTCAGGAAGTATAGATATTGTTAACCACCTATTTTACAGATGGGGAAACTGAGGCTCTGCGTGGTCAGGTAGCTTGTCTAAGGTCTCGTGGCTGGTAAGTAGGAATATTGAAGATAGAACTGGTATCTGATTCCATAGCCCATGCCCCTGACCACCATGTTGTCCCAGCCAGCCCCCTCTCTGTTTATGGGGCAGCAGGTGCTGAGAGGAGGTGACTTGTGCCGAGAGAACCCCTCATCTTGATGTTAGGCTCTGACCAAGGACTCCAAGTGGTAACACATCGATCAGCATAGGTCCTCTGGGCTCTGAAGTATCTGCTCTCTACTCCTCTGTGTTCCCTGGGTGCCACCTCCGCCTCTACTCTGCCTGTTTACCCCACCAAGTTCCTTAATGTCGTTCTGACAGACACTGTTGTGTGGGCACTGTCCTTATCTTACAGAGAAAAACTCAAACTCAGAGAGGCTGTGACTCAAACCAAAAGCCAACCAGCTGGTAATCTACATCTGGTGTTTAAAGCCAGGCTCCCAGCTTTGTGGCAGCTCAGCTTTGGCATGGGCAAGAAGACACTGGATTATTTGTATGCCATGGAACTGGCTTTCCATAAGGGTGGAAAGAGCCAAGGACAAGCCAATAGCAGAGTGGGACAGGAGACTGTAGAACTTATGCTTGCTCGTGACTTGAGGTCCTATAGAGACTGTCAGTCTCGAGCAAATGGCAGGAATGAGCTCTGGACACCCACGGGGCTGTGCTTGCCCCCAGGAGGCTATGAACAGAAGTCTACTCCTCACTGGGACTCAGAAACAAGCCCTGTGTTCGGAGGACAGTGTAGACATCAGAAAACACCGTCCATCTGGAGCAGTGTGATGCGGGGAATTGTGGGCTGCTGAGTAACTCCTTCCCAATGATCCTCTGCACCCCTGCCACCTGGAGGCTTCTGGTCTCAAAATGGTGACCAGCCCAGATGTAACCTCTGGTTCTGACATCCTAGACCTCTGTTGTGGTTTTTAGTTTCGGGACTGGGAAATGGCTGCCTCACTCAGCAGGAGGAATGGTCTAGCACCTCTGCAGCCCCTGCCTCAGCAAGTCTGTTCTCTGTGCCTTGCTCCCTTGGTGTGGGCAGCAGTGTAGCCTTTGGCTCTGCTTTAGTTCACCCGCCCTCAGCTCAGAATCTCTTCTGGCCTTTTTGTGGAAGAGTCACACCCCTTCACTGTCTTTCCTTGTTCCCCTTGCTAATGAATTTGGTCTTTGCTTCTCCCTCCAAATGTGCTGTTCCAGAATCCCTGGTGTCTCCCACTCCCGCCTCCCGTTCCCAAACCAGGGCACACCTCCCTCTTGATTCTCTTCTGGACCTGTACAGCTCTTACTCTCTAGATTTCAACTTCATGTGGCTTCCATGACAACCATTCACCATCCTTTTTAGTCCTCAGCAGCCCCTTCTTGGGCTTGGGTGCCTTCTTTGCTCTGCTCACCCTTCCTTCTTCATCTAGAGTGATTTGTAGAGTCCAGCCTCACCCATCGTCTTTCTGCCCTATTACCTGACCTGTAGGCTGCTGGTTCCTGTTCTCAAGACATCCTGGGTACTGACATTGTCTCCCACATCTGAATAGACTAGAAATGTCAGTAAGGTCAGATCTTTCACCATGCTGGGATTATATGAGGATGCTCACTTTTTTTTTTTTTTTTTTTTTTTACCATTCATTCATTCATTCATTCATGGATTCAGCATGTGCTGTGATAGTTTTATAAACACTGGGGATGAAACAGGGAATGAAGTGTATACAAATGCATGTCCTTCGGGAATTTGCCTCCTCATCAAGAGGGAACAAGATCTTCAGAGTAAATGATCTAATACATTAGAAGCTGGGATAAGAGGCATCAGCCACATGAGGTTGGTTACTGCCTGTGATTTTAAATGGCATGCCCGGTGGAGCTGCCCCACAAAGATTTGAAGGAGGTGGGGAGTTGGCCGTGAGGCAAATGAGAGGTCTTAGATGTCACCAGGAGTTCACTTTGGAAAATTGGTGACATTCAGAATGTTGAGGCCCATACCTGTAATTCTAGTATTCAGGAGTCTGAGATGGTGGCTTGCTGAGATTCTAGGCCAACCTGGGATGTAGTGTGAGACCCTGTCATAAAACAAAACAAGAATGAATTGCTGGGACTAGGTGGGGCTAGTCTGTCTATGTAGCTCCAGAATTAACAGATAACCAGCAAGCATAAGGTCCTGGTTTAATCCTCAGCACTAAACAAAAAAGAAAGGGGTGGGATACTCTGTAGGAGGAAGGGCAGGAGCAGGAGACCCATCCAGAGGGCGTTTTCTGAGAATATATGTCACTCAGACTAGGTAGTAATACTGAGAAGTGACTGTTGCACAGGTAGAGCCAACAGGAATTTCTGGAGTGGGTGTGTGTGTAAGAGAGCTGGGATGATTGATAGGAGGGTGATACCTCTAGGCGAGTGGGTGAAGCTGTGGTACGGCAGCCGTGTGTGTGGCACTTTGGTTAGACGTTTTTACACTGGGATGCTTCTTGACATTGAACTTGAGCAGACAGGCACCGTCTGCATAAAGGAGGGAGACGTGGGCCGGAGTCATCAGGATGTACAAGATACTTCAGAGTAGGAGACTGGATGAGGAGGAGACAAGTTGGGAGAAGTCTAAGTTCCAAGTCCTGGGCTGAAGAGGCAGGAGCACCGTGCCCTGTGCTGAGGTAGTACTGGGTAAGGTGTAACCACTCGTAGAACAATTCCTGGAAACCAAATGGAAGGAGAAGTGTTCACCACCCTGAGTGCTACCACAAGTTAGGGTGAGCTTCGACTGTGCTTTGATCCAAGTACCTTTGCTCTGGATGGGAGGTGAGAGTTGGTGCCTGTTTCTTCTTGGGCTTTTTGTTCCTCCCCAGAGCATGGGTCAGAGGTGAGGACTGACCCTGGGCCATGGAACATTGTGGTTTCAGCCTAGTTTCCATCTCGGTCTCTGACACACAGCCGAGCTGTTACAGCTGTTCTATGTAATACAATAGGAGACTAGGATTCTGTCTTATGTCCGGTCCATGTGTGATGTACCATCCTGCTACTGTCATTCCAAAGTGTATGATCCAGATCTCATGGTATGTATGGAACAGCAGCTGGGCATCTTCTGATTGTTTTTGTGATCCAGGGTCTGGCTCTGCGTCTCTAGAATAATTGTAGATTGGAGCTCTATGAATAGGACCTTGCTTCCTCTCTTCCCACACTGGCTACACCTGAACCCAGGGCCTGTACCCAGGAACCTGTCCCTGCTTCTGTCTGTGGTACCTTCAGTCATCCAAGCCAGAGGATCCCCTTCCTGACTACACTTTGTATAATACCTTCCACATCCACTCAGTTGTTCCGTTGTTAACTGGCATCGCCCTTGGCATCCACAGGAGGACTGTGCTCCACTCCAGAATGGCCCCTCTGACTTGACTGGCTTACTGTTCCTGAAGCCGCTTTGCTCTTTTGGCTTTAGTGATTCCTGTTACTGACTGGAATTGACTGTAGAGTACAATGCGCTGGTCTCTCCACAGCCTGATCCCCCTGAAGCACAGCTTTAGGTCAGTCCACTTACCAGTGCTGTCCTTCTGCACTGATAGCCGCTCAGCAGAGGGCCTCTTCTTCTGCTGTTCCTTCTCAATACAGGTTGTTTCTTTTATTCTTAGGCATCCTCGGAGCAGTCTTCTGCACGATTTTTTGTGTCATTGTATGTCCAAATCACATGGTGGAACAGCATTGGTCCTGGCATTAAATTACCATGTTCAATCTGGCTTTCTACCTAGACCCTCAACCTTGGACAACCTTAAACTCCCTATGCCATTATTGTCTCAATTGTAAAAGCAAACGGTACAATTTATGTAATTCTTAAGCCCCTAAAACTTTTTTCCTTAATACTAATAATTATTATTACAGTATTATATAAATATTATATATTTATATATATATCATTTAATTATATTTACATAGAGTCATAGATAATATTTTTATATAGTACATATAATTATATTTATATATATTATATACTATATATTTACATATAATTAATATATAACTATTATTATTGTTATTTTGGTTTTTCAAGACAGGGTTTCTCTGTATAGTAGTCCTAGCCGGGCGGTGGTGGCGCACGCCTTTAATCCCAGCACTTGGGAGGCAGAGGCAGGTGGATTTCTGAGTTCGAGGGCAGCCTGGTCTACAGAGTGAGTTCCAGGACAGCCAGGACTATGCAGAGAAACCTTGTCTCAAAAAAAAAAAAAAAAAAAAAAAAAAAAAGTAGTCCTAGCTGTCCTGGAGCTCACTCTGTAAACCAGGCTGGCCTTCAACTTAAAGAGATCTTCCTGCTTTTGCCTCCCCAGGGCTGGGATTAAAGGTGTGTGCCACTACAACCCAGCCATAACTTTTTTCCCTTTTTTGAGACATGTCTTGTGTAACCCAAGCAGGCCTTGAACTCTTAGTAATCCTCTGTCTTCCACATGCTGACATTATAGATTGCATGTCACATTGCCCAGCTCTTCTTAAACACCTTTTATGTGTCAGGTATGGTGGTGTACATCTATAACCCTAGTACCCAGGAGTATGAGGCAGGAGGATCACTATGAGTTCAGAGCCAGCCTGAGCTACAGGATGAGTTAAAGTTTAGCCTGAAACCCATAGCAAGACCTTGTCTTAAACAAAAAACAAAACAAAAACCAAGCCAGCTGTGCAACCAAACAAGAAAACCACACTTTCTTTTAAGATTTATTTATTTATTTTATGTATATGAGTGCACTGTAGTAGCTGTCTTCAGACACACCAGAAGAGGGCATCAGATCCCATTACAGATGGTTTTGAGCTATCATGTGGTTGCTGGGAATTGAACTCAGGACCTTTGGAAGTATAGTCAGTGCTGAGCTATCTCTCCAGCCCCAAACCCACACTTTTTAAAGTGTACCAACCTTGGGTATCCAACTGAGTGAACATTTCCACATATCTCTTTATATAAGTGGATCAAGATAGGGAATGTTCCCATCACCCATGAGCACACTGCCTGTTTCCAGCCCTGGGCTTCACTTGTTCTTAAACTGTGTATGACAGAGTCTATGCTGTGTGCTTTCATATCTGGCTGCTTTTGTTCTATATCTGTATAGATATCCTTGTTCTATCTGTAAGATGATCCTTGTGGATGAAATGAAGTAGTGCACCCAGTGCGGCACAGTTGCGAACCACAGTGCGTAAGTGTTGGTCACAGGAGCTCCTGGGGTCAGCAGGACAGCTCTCTGAAGACTTGATGTTGCTTTTGTCAGATTGATGGTTAGGACTGTGCTTTCCTCTGTGCTTCTTCCCTGCCCCCACCGCACCCCCATTGGTTCCCAGGTAGAAAGTAACTTACTCACAGTTAGCCTTGATGTCACCCGTGCTGGGATGTCAGGACCACTCTACACCTGGAATTATATCCTGTACCTGTCGGTTCTTTAGAATCTGCAGAAGAGGAAGAGAGGACCCCATCTCTTTTATCAGCATCTGCTTGGAGTTTGGGGCCCTCATTGTGTCTGTCTAGCCATACCTGTTGGTCTTTGGGTCAGGCCAGCTTCAAGACAAGATTGTAAACACTGATCTCCTGCCATTTGGGCACCTGTGGTAGTAGGAATGAGGGCTAGTGAGCCATGTTGGATTGAACTTACCTGTTGCCAGCCAGTTCTCTTTATCGCTTGGATTTGTGTTCAAGGGCCGGTCATCTGACTGCTCTCAGTATACTGGCTTCATCACAGGCTGAGAGTATGGTACCCCATATTCACCGGTGATGTCTTCTCCGGGTGACACAGAATTATGGCTGCATATGACACCCAGGAGCGTATGTCAGGAGGAACTTCTGAGAGGTAGCTCTGTTCTGTGACACCATAGCTGGGTCTCTGGGCTAGCAGGCTGACTCAGCAGAGCTCCAAGTCCTGACTCAGGATCTAGTCTGTGCCCCCTTCTGTCGTGCAGTTCCCCTCACCTCCTTGCTCACTCAGTGTTCCAGCCATTTATAGGCCTATTTCATAGACCTATTTATAGGCCTGTTTCATACTTGTCCCATTGCCAAGCCTCCTCCTTGCCTAGAACTCTGCTCCCGGCCCCCACCCACCTGGCAAGCACCCACACATCGTTCAAGAGTTAATTAATAATATCAACAATAGCAGCTAAGATTTATTAGGTGCTTACTATGTGGTAAGTGCTTCACACATATCATCCAGTTGAGTCCTTGCTCTCCCTGTCCACCGTCCACTCAGTCAAGTATCTGCTCAGAAGTGGCTACCTGGTGCTAGGCACAAAGAGGCTGCAAACAGAAAGACAATGGATAGAATCTGTCTTCTCCATCCTTTGCTCCCTGGAATGTTTGGTCCCCTCACCCCTCTTTTCTTCACCATGCCTGGGAAGTTTTATTGCATGCTAGACTGTCTAGGATGTAAGGATATCACTTCGAAATGTGTGTGTTACACATGGCAGAAACCTGATCTGCTAGGGCTTTTATTTCCGACTTCGAAGGAAATAAGGCACACTGATTTCAGTTGGCTCTGTACAAGGCTCACACAGATATCTTTGCTCGCCTTTCACTTTTTCCTCACAGCGGCAGAATGGCTGTTGTAGCTCCTGTCATCGCAGCCAAGTTCAAGGCAAGAAATCAAATCAAGCCACAGTCCTTTCAGAATCTCACTGGTCAGAATGGCATTTAGCAGTCACTTCTTACAAGAGAGGCAGGGAAAATAGATGTATTTCTGAGGATAAGGTCTGTTTCTGCTTCATATAAAACCAAACTGATGCAAGCAGGGAAGAGGAGATAATACTAGATAGAAAACAAGCAGGGTTTGCTACTGTCTGGGGAGTAGGACACCACAGTTCATTCCTCTCAGGTTTCCAAACTATGAATTCTCAGAAATGTTTTTTCTTTTTCTTTTAGTTTGCTTTTGTTTTGTCCTTTGAGGGTGGGTAGGTGGAGTACAGGGCTTTACTGTGTAGCCCAGGCTGACCTTGAACTCAGAATTCTCCTGCCCCAGGCTTCCAAGTGCAAGTATTATAGATGCGTGCCATTGTATCCAGTTTCTGTAATCATGTTACATGCGGTCTCCCCAGTTTCTGTGTGTGTCCAGACCTTTCAGGGTTTTTTTTTTTTTCCAGATATACTACTATGCTACTGTTACTAATATCCTTTTTCACTTATATGATGGCGTATGTCACCCACATCATGCTAGGTGATTGCATATTACTCTGTCTTGAAGATGTATCATAATTTACTCATCCAGTTCCCTATGCCTAATCATTCAGATTGTTTTAAATATATTTTTGCAACCATAAATAGCCTTGAAAGTCTATTTTAAACAGTTTTTAAATTTTATTTGTGTGGGTGTGTTTTTTGGTTGGTTTGGTGTTTTTTTTTTTTGTTTTTTTTTTTTTTTTTTTGGTTTATGTTGTTTTTGTTTTTTTCAGACAAGGTCTCCCTATTTGCTCTGGCTGTTCTAGAATTCACTATGTAGACCAGGCTAGCCTAGAACTCACAGAAATCCACCTGCCTGTATCTCCTGAATGCTGAGATTGAAGGCATGTGTCACTACACTTGGTCTTGTATGGATGTTTTGCCTGCATGTGTGTCTGTGCACCACGTGCATGTCTGGTGCCTACGGAAGCCAGAAGAAGGTGTCTGATCCCTGGAACTGAAATGATTGTGAGCCACCATGTGGTTTCTGGGAATCAAACCCAGGCCCTCTAGAAGAACAGTCAGCACTCTTAACCATTGATCCATCTCTCTAGCCTATGCAAGCATATTTCCATGAGTATTTATAATTAATTGCATATTATTATCCTAGGGCACAGTTTTGAATTATGCTGGGTTTAAGCTGACTTGACTACTAAAATTTCTTTTACCATTTACCAGATAAACTGAGCAAAGTTGTGTTAGTTAAATACACCTTCCAGGAGCTCTGAGAATGCTCCTTTACAGCTCTGGGCTTTATTAATTAATACTATCATTTTGTGGTGCTGGCCTTCACCCTCAGGGCCTCACGCATCCTAGACAAGAAGCCTACCATTATTTTTATGTTCTTGTTAATTTGATAGGAAAATTATACCAAGGGGAAAGGAAAAGTAGTTTGCATTTTCTTTGATTGCAGTGAGGTTAACCTTTAAAAAGAGTATCTCTGGCCATTTGCTGTTCTATTTTAAGTTTTCTTCTTCTTTCCCTTGCTCATTAGAATATGACATAATTATCTTTTTCTCACCAGCTTATAAAAGTGCTTTGTCCGGGTACCATGTGAGGAACACATAGCAGAGCTAGCTTTGAGGGCTAAAGAGGGTCTCACTGATGGACAAAGGGCTGAGGAGAGGGTTTTAGGTACCAGATCAACAGATACAGTGGTGTGGGGAGGGGGCTTCCTTGCCGTATACATTATCCCAAAAGTTGGTGGCTTAAAGCCACAAAGTTATCTCACAGTCTGGAAATTATAGGCCTTCATGTTGGGAAGTGCTTCCTTCAAGACTTCAGGGGTCAAATTCTTGTTTGCTTCTCTCAGTGCTGGCTGCTCACATTCACAGGGCCTTCTCTGTATCTTTCCTTTAGTTCCTAAACTTCAAGGGATTCACCACCTATGGTTTCATCCAAGATGATTTTATTTTGAAATCCTCAACTTGATGGTGTCTTCAAGTATCTTTTCTTTTTTTTCCCCCAAATAAGGTCGTATTTACAGGTACCAGGGTTTAGGATTAGACGCTTTGGCTATCTATTCAGACAACTGAAGGAGCCTGGAGATGATCTAACACTGTAAGGCAGGAAGAGACAACCATAAAGTGGAGGCACATTCGGACTACAGAGATTCTTCAGCTGATAAATTGAGGCTGGTTGTACCATTGAAGTTAGTGGGGAAGTATGGAGTCTTAAACAGAGCTGGGGAGAAAATTGGCAAGGTGAATATTTAAGGAGATTTCATTGAAAGTGGAAAGGAGGAGTCTGGAGAAACTTGTAAGTCTCCTGTCATCTGATATAACCACAGGTCAGAATTGGGGATTGGAAGATATGTGTCCAGGAAAAAAAATCAGAGACAGATATGCTACCCAGACCTCTCCGTGGAGTGCCTAGATAGATAGATAGATAGATAGATAGATAGATAGATAGAGGAAGCAAATCCCAGACAACACTGTCCCCACCCCTATCATTTTACTTTGAGAAATATCAGACATGAAGAAACTTTGAGAGAATTGCACACTGAACAGCGCATTCACTGTTAGCTAGAGTCTGTAATTACCAGTTTCCCACGGTTGCTCCCTTCCACATCTGTCCACCCCCATCCCATTCCTTCTTATATTTTATGTATTTCAGAATTGCAGATGATTCTCCTTCAGGCTGGCATATCATTAACAAGAGTTCAGGATTTGGTGAACTGTATAAAGCTTAACTGTACTAAGATTTGGTAAATTCTGGTGAATGTGTCTGTGTACCTCAGATCCCTGCTAGGATAAGGAACGATTCCATTGGCCTGGGAAGTTCCCTTGTGCCCACTGCTATCACCTCCTGTCCACACCCCATTCCCTGAGGCCACCAGTGTTGTGGCAGTATTTCCAAACATGGGTCAGTGTTGTCTGTTCTAGAATGTTCTACAAGCAAAAGCATTCAAGGCTATGCACTCACATCTAACTTCTTTCACTTAGGGTAGTATATTCAAGAATCAGTTGTATAGTTCCTTACTGTTGCCTAGTGGCAGTCTGTTTTAAGAACAGCAGTTTTTGAGAAATGGGTAGTGAAATATTTCATGAAGGAGACAAAAAGAGTCTGGCTGGGTAGTGTTTCAGAGAGCACGAACGTCTCTGGTTCCAGCCCCTCCTTGCTCCTTCTTTCTTATAAAAGACATCTGGGGGTAGATCATTCCAGGGTCAGAAGGAGGCTCCTTTATCCTGTTAATCCATCAGTGACTCGGACTCCTGCTATTCTGTTCAGAGGGGTCTCATGGTTTAGCATGGCTGCCGCAGCTCCAGCCACACAAACTGGTAACGAAAGGAAGAATGGTGAATGCAAGGGTGATGTACTTCTTGTTACTATTGCCAAGTTTTAAATTATTTATTTATTTTTATGTATATGAGTGATCTATCTTCACACACACCAGAAGAGGGCATCAGATCCCATGACAGATGGTTGTGAGCCACCATGTCATATGGTTGCTGGAATTGAACTCAGAACCTCTGGAAGAGCAGCCAGTACTGTAAACCTCTGAGCCATTTCTCCAGCCTCCTATTATTATTAAATAATATATGTGTGGCCTGCTGTATGCTTGTTAGTTTGTGTGTGTGTGTGTGTGTGTGTAAGTGTATGTGAGTGCACGTGCATATACTCGTGCACACATGCATGTGTGTGGCAGCCAGAAGTCCAGGTCAAATGCTTTTGTTTGTCACTCTCTACCTTTCAAGTTCTAAAATTTTTGTGTGCACATGCACACATATGAGTGCATATATATATATATGCTGGAAAAGAGCATCAGATCCCCTAGAGTTGGTTATGAGTTACCAGACACAGGTATTGGGAACTGAACTTGAGTCCTCTGGAAGAACAGTAACTATTCTTTTTCCATCTCTCCGGCTTCACTTTTAATTTTCTAAGACAGGGTATTTCACTGAACCTGAAACTCATCAATTTGGTTAGATTTACCAACCAGTGAGCTCGGTGAGCTTCAGGGATCCTCCTGTCTCCACGCACTCCCTACTTAGCAGCAGTGGCATCAGAGGTATGTGCCACCATCTCCGGCATTTTACATGAGTGATAGGAATCTGAACTTACGTCTTCATGCTTATGTAGAAGGCACTTTACCAACTGAGCCATCTCTCCAGCCTCCAGGACCAAAAGCAACGTGGGGAGGAAAGACTGTACTTTTTAGCAACCGTCTTCAAAGTCTCCATACATGTCCACCTAACACTCCTACCTCGAGACGGACTATGTACTCCAGGCTGACCTTCAACTTGTAATGATCCTCCTGCCCTGGCCTCTCATGTGCTGGGATTGTAGGTCTAGGGCACTATACCCAGCTATTCCACTTGCTCACTAGTAAGTCACTACTTAATCACATACTAAGAAATGCAGTCTCCTTACTAGCCACTGAGCATAGTGCCACTGCAAATACAGTGAGGTCTCTGCTACCAAGAGGGGGAGTGAAGCTGGCTGTTAGGAACTTCATTGTCTCACTTCCTTTTGTGGCCAGGCTGCATCCATTTAGTGTTCCCACTTGAGGCCTTCATGGACCAAAGCCTGTCTGTGCCAGTGGGATTCCTTTCCAGCCTTTCCTAGAGGGTTGCTTTCTCCTTCTTTTTCTATATCTCTTCTCCTAGTAGAACTGTTCTAAACTCCCAGAATTTTATGAAAGGCAGGAACAAGAAAGGAACTGCCTAGGAATACTTGCAGAGAGCACTGTGCCAGTCCTCATGTCTGTACCTTGTGCTCCCCTCATTGACTAACATGTCCCATGAGGAGGGCCAAAGGCAGGGTGCTGCGATTTCTTTAGCGTGAGATTCAGAAGGGACAGGACAGTCCTTGAAGACTTAGACAGGCCCAGGTTAGACAGACCATGGTCTCAGGCAGATGTCTGAGGCTCAGGGACCTCTTCTGTGAGAACAGCCTTGGAGAGGTGCTTAGATGGAGCAGGAGTGCATACCGGGGGAAAGGCTGGCAGAGACTTCCTTTCCTGTGGGAGATGCAAGGACTTGCACTAGAGGTGAGCCAGGCCATCTTCCCTTTTGGTCTTTCTGTGAACCATGCCTTTGGGTAATACATTCATTTCTGTAATGAATGATACAGGTCAGTCTAGCTGATGGTTAAGCCAAGGTCCACCATAATTTATTACCCTACCCCCTTAGCTTCAGCATGACCAGGGAGACCCAGAGCCCCTGGAAGAGTAAAGAGGTCTGTGGATCTTCATGTATATGCCTTTCCTGAGGAAATACAGCCTGTGTCCCCAGACAGCTTAATGGACATCAGCCGAGCCTTGGAAGAGGAAGTCAGCAGAAGCAGGTGCAGAGAGCCCAGGGGAAGCTTATCAATTGCCAACAGCCAGATTGGACTGAGTGTAGCCATGGCCTGGCGCCCCAGTGACCTGGTGACACCATTCTCAGGCTTCTGGCTGCCTGTGGGCCGGTGTGTTGTGACAGGGAAGGAGGAGCCAGGGCCTCCACAGAGAGCTTGACTCACTGGGGCCTGCCTGGCTTAGACCTCAGGCCTGAGGTGGACAGTGCATGCCTCCACTTACTCAGTCTGCCACTTCAGCTTTCCAAGAGCCTGCTATACATCAGGGAGACCATGTGGTGTCGGTACTATAAACTAGGTTCCCACGGAACATCCTGGAGGAAGTGATGTCTGAGCAGATAATGGGACAGATTCAGCCAGGATCCTCTGACATACTGGCCACAATCCTAAAAACTAGGAACCATATGACAAATTGCTGTGTTTTCAGCAAGTCCCGTGTAGAGCAGGACACTGACTGCCACCTGAGGTTCCAAGGTTCATTCTTGGCATTCCTCTGTAAGACGTGATATCAGCTCCTTCTGGTCTTTCAGAGGCTGTACCCCTGACCTCTCCTCACTGATGACTTCCTCCCTGAGCCAGGGTTCAAGACAGAGACCTTCCACCTAGTTTGCAGTAACCTGTACTCTGAGACAAACTGATAGTGGGCCAGAATGTTGGAAATAGCATCACCCAGCTCTCTGGCCAGGCGCCGGCTAAGAATGATGCCTGGGTCTTAGTTGAGACTCTTCTATAACTCTTGGCAAAGCCTAGAGGTACCACCTTGTTCCATGGTGGCCTACCCTACTGCCCCCAGGAGGGTGTCTGTGTGGGCGCTGGCCCTTGTGTGGTGCTAGGAACACTGAGGGGCTAATACAGCTTTACTTCCTGTCACCTTCCCTCCTGCCAGCTCTGAAGGAAGAAGCTGTGTTGGAATTATAAACATAAATGCTGGCTTTTGAGGAGCCTGCTGCTCACCAAGTCCCTGCCAGGCCTGGGCACAACCCTCCCTCCCACGCCTGCCTGTCTTGAGCTCTGTCCTGCATGCAGGGCCGCATTCAGAGGATTGAGGGCCTCCTAGGGCCCACTTTCTGGGCCCTCCCTACCCCAAACCTGCCCTGTTCACCCCCCACGGATTGAGCTCAGTGTAAGATGGTACCCAAGGGGGAGGGACCGGGGAAGTGACATCGCTTGGCCCGCCCCCACCTCCTTATTCCCTATAAAAAGCAAAATGGTGACTCAGACAGAAGAGTTGGAATCGTCCTGCCTCCCGCTCCCACTGTTAATTTTTAGACGTGGAATTAGGCAGGAGGCAAAGGAAACACAGCTCCACATACGCAGCTGACATGCTATTAGGCGGGTGGAGACAGCAGAACCGCTCCTCCCCGACTCCCAGCAGCCTCTGACGGACTCAGCAGAGCCTGTGCCTGCTGGAGCTCCCACCCCCTCCCCAGGCCTGGCTGTACAGCCCCTGCCCTGGCCCAGGGTGCATGGTGCAGCAGGGCCATGGCAGCCGGGGGCCGCCGCCGGCGCCCACTGCGCTACCAGTCCCTGGCAGCCCTGGTGGAAGACTCTCAGTGGCCTTTCTTGTTCCTTGTCTCAGACTTCAGCTACGGTGCGGAGGACTACGACGCAGAGGGGCATGAGGAGCAGAAGGGGCCCCCCGAGGGTTCGGAGACCATGCCATACATCGACGAGTCACCCACCATGTCGCCCCAGCTCAGCGCCCGCAGCCAGGGTGGTGGGGACAGCATCTCACCCACCCCACCTGAGGGGTTGGCACCTGGGGTAGGTACTCCTGTTTTCTCTTCTGGGGAGGGGAGATAAAACGACATGTGCAAGAAGTGGGTCAGGGTCTGCCTAGGACAGTGTTGGCAGTGAGGCTGGGGGAGGGTGGATCTGGACTTATGACGCCTGTCTTCTAGCTCCTCGTCCACTATCTGCTGCGCTCTGCTGCCCCTCACCTGCTCCCTGCTCTGCCAGCTGTTTGTTCCTCTGCTTCCTGGATGCACTCTTCCTCTCTCTTTCAGTCACCTCAGTCTCTCAGTAGGATGGGGAGGGGTCTCTGGAAGGACCAGGCTTTTCTATCTGTACCTGGCTGGATACACATGGCCTGTGGGAC
This sequence comes from Mastomys natalensis, assembly GCA_021653895.1. Taxonomy (NCBI): domain Eukaryota; kingdom Metazoa; phylum Chordata; class Mammalia; order Rodentia; family Muridae; genus Mastomys; species Mastomys natalensis. The sequence goes on along the minus strand of JAJTUV010000251.1, from coordinate 1,498,605 downwards.
AAGTGCCCCGACAAAACCAGTAGGGTCTCAAGCTCCCTGTGGGATAAAACATTATGTTTCTGTAGTGTTCCCCGGGATGAGGGCCTCCAGCTCCTCCTGTTCCACACAAAAGGAATAAGCATGGGTGCCTAACTTTCCTGCTGCCAGGAGAGGCAGGAGCTGTCCTCTCAGAAGCCTTTTGTAAGAAATATTAACTAGGCTTTGATAGGGCAGGGAGATAGGAGTGTGTGGAGGACTGTAGTACTTATAATTAGTACTGTTCCTAGTGTCAGAGATCAGCACTGGCCCAGCTCAGGAGTGTACGCATCTGAAATAACAAGCAAGCCAGGCAGTGATGCCTTGGGATTCTTTTCTGGAGTTGGGGGGAAAATGATAGCCATTTGTGTTGGTAGGGGAACTCAGTTTCACAGGTCATTTTGGTCCAGTTTGTCTAGGTGTGTTTTGTGGGGTTCTCTTTCCTCTCTCTGGAGCCCCCAGGGGAGCATCAGAGATGCTATGTAATGCATTTCCCTACTCTAGGGCCTAATACCCCCACCCACCTGGAGGCTGCCTGGACTCTACCATTTGGAAGAACCCCTGCTCCTTCCCACCCTCTGCAGGCTCTCACCCCCTCTTCACACACTGGGGTGGCTGTTATAGCCTTTGGCAACAAGGGCCTTGGCAACCAGCATCCCACTTGGGGGAAGCCACATTGTTGCCACGGCAACAAAGGCCTAGGCAGAGCTCAGTGCTGCCAGGTGGTGCAAGTTTGAGAAGGGATGGTGGGGGGCAGGTAGGAGGTGGAGGGGATGGATGTAGGTGTTGGCCAGCTTCAGGCTCCCCCACAGCCAACATTCTTGGGTGCTGTTGCCCCGAGGAGGGGTGGTGGATTGGAGACAGCCATTTTGGCCATATAGAAGCAGGATGTTTGAATCAAAGTAGGAGCAGTTGTTCTGGGACCTGGACTCAGGCCAACCAGGAGAAAAAGGAAGAGAGAACTCTGGTTCTCCATTGTTGCCTTTTGATTGTAGGTCAGTGGGGATCAGATCTCCCCTAAGCAATTAGCCTATACCCCTTTGTAAGCAGGTGCAGGGTGATACCCGTGGAATCTCCATGCAGGGCCTGGTCTATGCAATCTCCTCTTTTGTTTCTACCGATTGTCTCCCTTCCCCTCCTTCCTCTTGACTACCTTGCAGGAGTATTTATCCATAGATATTTGGATTTCCTGGTGAAAAGTCCTGCCCGTGTTCTATGTATTGCAGGGCTATATCCGTGTCTGATGTTCTCAGCTTTAGGTAGCAGCTTTACTTTGTCCCATTGTTCTTGATGGTCAAAAGGGAATAATTTGAATGGAAGACTTTGAAATGTTAAATATTTACAGAAAACTGTCATCTGAAGTACTTAGGGCTATCAGTACCGATTTTCACACTATTGGTAGATAGAGGGATTATTCATGCCAGTTGGGAATGGCTGAGGCACTTCTGACTGCAGGATGCTGCCTGCCCCAGCTGCCTCCCCAAGCTACAACCCCTGCCTTCCTGGAGCTAGCTGTCTTTCTGCTCTTTCTGTTGGGTTACTGGCCCCACCTAGTGGACTCTACAAGTATTGCTATTTGCAATCGGGTGCCTGGATTGTGCAAATCCTCTTTCCCAGTTCTTGTGATGATCTGGTTTTGTTTTTATAGAAGAGGTGTGTGTGTGTGTGTGTGTGTGTGTGTGTGTGTGTGTGTGTGTCCGTCATCCATCTGTCTGTCTGTAGCTGTGTATATATGGCTTGGGGTATGTGTGTGTGTGTGTGTGTGTGTGTGTCTTCATCATTGTCTGTCTGTAGCTGTGTATGTATGGTTTGGTGTGTGTGTGTGTGTGTGTGTGTGTGTGTGTGTGGTGTTCCTGCTACTTGGCTGTGCTCATTTGGCTAGGCAGTCTTTTCCTCTGCCAGGCTTCCTGTTAGGAACTTGGGAACAGAGGGGACTTTTGGACCAAATCAGACAATTGTTCTAGATATTCATATATCTAACTTTTGGCACAGCCTGGCAGCTAAACTTTCCACACCCAAACATGCAGCCAAGTTGTTCCTAGGAAGCAGGTCAAAATTTGGTTTATGTGTTAGAAAAACATAAAGCAAATGGTGTGTGTGCAAAACTCTGCTTTCTGGCTGTAGGACACTGAACAGGGTCATTGAGTGGAGAGCCAACGTGTATGTCCTAGTCCAAGTCCAGAGGCGTGAGAATCAGGTAAGTCAAAGGTGGAAGATTCTAGATGTAGTTAAGCTCAAGAACACCTAGCGTTTCAGAGTCCAAAATCTGGGAAAGACTAGTGCCCCAGCACTAGCAGGCATGCAGTTGGAGGCCCTCTGTCTTTGTTTGAGACAGGATTCTCCTGAAATTTACTTTATCGACCTGGTTGCCTGACACTCATAATCCTTTTGCCTGGGCCACCTGGTGTTGGGTCACCCATGCACCACCATTTCTGGCTGGAAAGAGCTCCTCTTTCTTAGCCCTTTTGGTTTCATATCTTCAATAGACTGGATGAGGCAAGGCCAGCTCACCTTAGGGAGGGCATCTGCTTTGCTCAGTCTGTAGATTCTGATTTGAGTCTCATTGAGAACCATCCCACAGACACCCAGGGCAATATGGAGACACCACATGGCCCAGTCAGGTTGGCACATAGAATGAACTGTCAGTGTCTTGTGTTAGTGGCCTAGAGACTGGAAATAACATAAGCTTGGAAAGTCAAAATTCTGTGTTCAGGCTATAGGACACTGAACAAGGTCATAAATACAGTGGAGCACCATTTCCTCAGGTCTGAATAGCTCCAGCTCCTCTGAGGGGATGCTGTGAGGAATGGCCAGGGATTTCTCACAGGGAGCCTTATAGCACTGAATGCATCCAGTCCCAGCACTCAGAAGGCGAAAGCAGGAGACTTGTGGATTCTAGGCCAGACTGGGCTACATAGTAAGCACCTGTCTCAAAACAAACAATCCCCACAAGACGGCTGTCATGGGCTGGGACCAGGAACATTGCAAGGATTCAAATCTGGTAAATACATCCTGGGAAATGGATCTGTCCCCCAAGTGTAGAAGCCTCAGCCAAGACAATGTTATGATACTTTTTGTTTTGGCTTGTGCCCCAGAGGTAACAGGTGAACTACAAACCCTGCTTTGCAGGTCTTTCCCAAGCATAGGCTGAACCGGGTGCCCTGGCACAGGGCCAGGGTCACCCATTGCTAGTGGCTGAACTCAACTGGGAGTGTGTAGTTTCCCTTGGGAAAGAAGGCGAGGACACTCCCATTCAGCTGCAACTTCCTGTCCTAGAACCACAGTCTGAACAGAAAACCTTCACTGCTATAGATCATAGTTCCTGTCTCCTCTCTGGCTGATGTAGTCAAAGGGACCCCAAGACAGAGGAAAGATCTGGGTTTTGTCTGTCTTCTACTTTGAATGTGTGTCATCCAAGGATGTCACCCTCTCTGAATTAATTTACTAATCGGTAAATGGAAGATCCTGAGAATCTCCTCCCCGTGTGACCTGACACAGCTATCAGGAGTCTGCCATGAGATGTTGTTACAGGCTGGAATGCCATGTAATTTGTAAGGTCTGTATGGATGCAGACCAGCTGGCATGAGGATCCGGACGTGAAAATGGAGGAGAGCCGGGCGGTGGTGGCGCACGCCTTTAATCCCAGCACTTGGGAGGCAGAGGCAGGCGGATTTCTGAGTTCGAGGCCAGCCTGGTCTACAGAGTGAGTTCCAGGACAGCCCAGACTATACAGAGAAACCCTGTCTCGAAAAACCGAAAAACCAAAAAAAAAAAAAAAAGAAAGAAAATGGAGGAGAGATGAGGTGTCATCATTACCACTGTCTTCTCTTCAATTTCTCCCTCCCATCAGCCACTGGAAGCCCAAGGCTGAGCCTTTCACATAGGTTGCTTCGTTTAAAGTCCATGATGTCTCTGCAAGATATGTGCCCTGCTTTCATTTTATAGTCGGGGAAACTGAAACTCAGGGAGTTGACATAATTCACCAGAGACTGTTGCATCCAGTGGGACCAGGGCTCCTCCATTTCAGATCTTGGAAAGCTTTTACATAAGTGGCTCTGCCACCCTCTCAGACACCTTCCTGGATAAAGATCTGACAGTCCAGCTGACCCACACCCCCCAGTGCTGGGGGGTGACATACAGTTCTTGGGACTTGCATCTGCCCTTCTAGATAAGGAACACCATTCTTGGCCACCCCTTTGTACACCCACAGCTCCCGTGGTAAGCTCCCAGTCAGTTAGTCACCTCTGCGTTCCTGGTTGGTATTTGGGATTGAATTGTGTAGTTGTGGAGTGGAGAGTCAGGGACTAAGCTGGGCAGAGCCGCTATCTGTTGTCCCTGCCCTCTCAAGCTTGGATGTTGATTGGGGCTGTGTGGAAAGACCTGGGTGCCCTGGTGGAGGCTCAGCACTCTTGCTTCTGTTTCCCCCTGCTGGGTTTTCTGTCTCCGATGCAGTGAGGACAGTAACTGTCTCCTCCTGTGCATCGTGCTGGGCCGCCACTTCCAGCTGCTGGTGGAGTTCTGTTTACATACATGAAGAAACAAGGGCTTCAGGAGCTTTGGGCCTTGCCAGGTTGGGAAGGAAGAAGATAAAGCAACTTAGTGTGCCACTGGCCACTTACTAGTGGCCGCTCCTTATCTTCTTCAGGCCATGCCCCCCTTTCACACTCCATAATAGCTTCCTTGGTGTCTTTCCCAGTGGACTACACCTGACTGGCCTGGCCACTCTATGGTTCTCACACCTTCTCTGACCTCTCTTCTCCCACTGGCTTGCTGGCAGCACAGTTCATAAATATATTTCTTACCTGCAAGTAAGGCTACTCCCAAAGTCATATTATTCAATAAAGGTATGCTAACTACAGTTGCCCGGGGCCCTGTGGGTAGGAGGGTGGGCCCAGCCAGAAGAGGTCTCAACCCCAGATATTCGGAAATCCTGAAATTTGGAAGGAGGGAGGGAGGAAGAAAAGAGGTGTCTGGTAAAAAGAGTAATTCCAGCATGAAGCAAGTGTGGTGACAGCCACCAAGTGTATCCTCAAGCTGGGTGTGGTAGCCCATTCCTGAGTAAGCTGAAGCAGGAGGATATTGAATTTGAGGCCAGCTTGGATTCATAGTGAAGGGTAGCCTGGAACTAAACTAAACTAAATAGAAAGATAGTGTCTCAAAAAAAAAAAAATGTCTTCATGGATGACAGAGGTGAGTACTAGGGTCAGAGGCTCTGCTTCTTTGTTTTCTCCCAGGGACCCAGAAGGGCTCCAAAGAACCAGCAGGATCTTTTTTTTTTTTGGTTTTTCGAGACAGGGTTTCTCTGTGTAGCCCTGGCTGTCCTGGAACTCACTCTGTAGACCAGGCTGGCTTCGAACTCAGAAATCCGCCTGCCTCTGCCTCCCAAGTGCTGGGTTTAAAGGCGTGCGCCACCACCGCCTGGCTGAACCAGCAGGATCTTAACACTGCATTATTATCTGTTGTTACTGAGTTTCTCCACTGGTAGGTGCTAGCGAGGCCAGAGCAGCTTTTCTTCCTTTCCAAGGGAGGATGCTCTTATTTACCTGCCCAGTAAGAGGCATGTGCCAGTGTGGTGGGTGACAGAAAGAGAGTAATTACTGTGAGCTAAAGTTTGAGTTCGGCTGCTAACTGTCCAGCAGGCCAGTCATGACAATGCGTGCCTGAAATCTTAGCGTATGGGAAGTCGAGATAGCGGGGTTGACAGTTCCAGGCTGGTCTGGGTTCCTAGTAAGACCCTGTTTGGGCAGTGGGGGTGGGGTGGAGAAGGATAAGAAAAAGCTATCTAGCATTTGGACAGGTAATGAACTTCCTGTCCTTGGAAGGATCCCAGTAGAGGCTGATGACTGAGGCAGAGAAGAGATTCCTTCCTTGATCGTTTCTTTTGGGTTGTCATTTGCACTAGGGATGCCACTTCATTGGCTGAGCTCCATAGGAACCATTCTCTTAACCTGAGCCCCCCTTTTACCTGACTCTCGGGAGATGTGGATATGCTAAACCAATACTCTATCACCAGGCCACACCCCAAGCCCCAGATTCCCCCATGAAGGCCATCCATCCAACATCTTTAAGAGATGTACAATATCCCCAAAGAAAGTCATGTGACCTCAAGTGAGATCTTAGAGAAGGGGTCATGGAGGAGGTAGAAGTAAGGGGATTATATAACTTGGTGTGGGAAAGTTCCTAGAGCCTTGAGAAACAGAGTGGTCTGGAGTGGCTGGGTTATTAGGTTAGAGATGAGTCTCTGGTGGGCCACCCCCCACCCGTGTGCCTCCCCACACAACACCTGCCAAGGACAGAAGGTGAGAAGAACTGGTGTTTACTAAGTCTCAGCTCGGTTTGGGTGCTGCCCTGTGTGCACCAGATGTTTCAGCAGCCCTAGAGATGGCACAGTACTGGTTCCTATTTGCACAACAAGGCTATTCCCATTTTATGGATGAGGAAACCAAAGCACGTTTAAATGCTTTGCCCAATGTTACAGAGCTTTAAGAGGCAAAACTAGAATTCAAATCCAGAGTCCAATGGAGAATTCTCTCACTCCACCCTCCACCCCTTTCTATGTGTGTGTGTGTGTCTGTGTGTGCACGAGTGCGTGCACACACACACAGACACACACACTCTCTTTCATAAATTTATGTATACTGCATGTGTGCAGGAGCCCATGGAGGCCAAAAGAGTGTTGAATCCCCTGGAACTAGGGTTACAAACAGTTGTGTGCCACCATGAAAGTGCTGGGAACTGAACCCAAGTCCTCTGGAAGAGCGGTAAGCACTCTTAACCATTGAAATATCTTTCTTGCCCCTGATTTTGTTAGTTTTTACCATATAAACAGTGTTGTCTTATACCCAATAGCTTTATGCTATTGAGTTCTAAGTTTTGTTTTATATTGTTTGTAACAGTATCACTCTGTAGCCCAGGCTAGCCTTGAACCCATAGCACTTCTCTTGCCTCTCTCTCCCTAGTACTTGACAGGCATGAGCCAGGATGCCAGACTCATGGGATCTTTTGAGTGATGCTTGCCACGATGGAAAGAGAAGGCAGAGGGGGACACGAGGTACATGAGGGGAGAGTCCAATTCTTTCTGTGGCTCCTGTGACCCCACTGCCTTGGCACCACTCCAGGGTCAGCCAAGCGTGCTGATGCTCAAGCTTCTGCTAGGAGAGCTGGGTGGACATCTTCAGGCTGAGGAAACTGTGTCTGGCAGAGGCCTGGAAGCAAGAATGTACCTAGCCCTTTCAGGAGTTACTGTCACCAGTGTGTTGGTTTGAGTCACCAATGAGAAGCCAGTGGGCCAGCTGCCCTTGTTTGTCTGACTTAGTGGCTTGCTGTTGAGCACAGATTGAGCAGTGTTTTAGAATGAGTGATGTGATATCAGATGAGGGATACACCCAGGAATGGTCATCTGACTTGCCTGAAATCCTTCCACACCTAACTTTTGGCTATAATGGTGAAACCCAAAGGCTCTCATTCTACCAGACTCCATCACTGAATTCTTTGCCAGCCCCTGAAGGTTCCCCACTGATCTCCACCTGGAATATTAACTCCATATGACTTCCCGGCCTGTCTCTCATCTCCAGCAGTATGGCTAACCCATTCATTTTTATTTTACTCAACTGTTTTCTGTGCTTGAAGCTAAGGACTTACTTGTGAGGATGCATTCTGCTACTGAACTTTGTCCCCAACCCTGGGTGTTTTGAGACAGACTTTCCCTATGTAGCCCAGTTTGGTTTTGAACATGTAACCCTCTTGACTTAGCCAAGTGCTAGAGTTTCAAGCATGTATCACCACGCTCAGCTATGGCTGAATTTTAACATCACATTCTCTAGGGAGCCTCCTGTGACTTTTCATTTGTTACATCAGACGCACCTGCTTTTGCCCTCCCAGATTCACTGTAAATTCCCGCCATAGCACTGTGGGGGGGGGGGGGAGGAGCATGGTTTAAACAGCTTTGAGAACGCTAAGCACTCAGTCTATGACTGAGCTACACCCCAGCCTCCACGATTCTTTTTATAGCTTTATTTTCTCTGATTACATATTCAAAATTCTCACTCATCAGAAATACATCATCTAGCTCATGAAAGCTTGCTTCCTACAGAAAACTACTGAGGGTTTATTTCTGTCTGTTTTTTCCATATGAAGACTACATATTAAAACGATTCCATACTATTGGTTAGCTTGTTATTTTACCTGGTAAAGAATGAGAGATATCTTGCATATCTAGAATTAAGATGTACTGTATTCCTTTTGTGGCTGTGTGGTATTCATTCCCTGTATATCAGAATTCTTTTAACCAGCCTCTCCTTCTCAGTGCTTTTTTGGTGGGGAGGGAGGCAATGCTATGATTGAACCCAGGCCTTGCACATGCTGGCTAAATAATATTCTGCCACTGAATTACAACTCCAATACTAATTAAGTCACTTTTTTGTGTTGTTTTAGTGTGTGTTAGACTACTGTATAACTCAGGCAGGCCTGGGACTCAAAATCTTCCTGCCTTTGCCTGAGTGCTAGAATTTTTAGTGTACTATTCCATCGTTGGGATCTAGTGTACCACCGGATTCTAGTTCACCGTCAGGCATTTGAACTCGTAGCAGCCTGTGCTGCTTTCTCACGTCAGTGAGTATTTTATACATACATCCCTGTGCCCTTCTAGATGTGCCTTTTTAGACAATTCCCCAGGGTGGAATTGCTGAGTCAGAGGGTGTGGACATTTAAAAATCACAATAGCCATTTCCAGGTTACCCTTTCTGGAGTTATACCTCAACAACATAATTCTAAAATGTGCCCCTCCCCAGTCCTGCCTTTCCTTTGGCACAGCCTTGTGAGTCACTCACGTGGTCATTCTACTCCTGAGACCATCAGCTCCACAAAGGGCAGTGTCCCCTGTTTGTGACTACATTTTGAAAGTGAGCACAATGCCTGGCATACAGCAGGCAAGTGATAAGTGCTTGTTGATTGAGTTGGTAAGGGAGTGAGAGGATGGAGAGGGAAGTATAAGGAAAGGCCACACACCGTGTGTGTGTGGTGTGTGTGTGTGTGTGTGTGTGTGTGTGTGTGTGTAAGGGAGTGAGAGGATGGAGATGTAAGTATGTAAGTATAAGGAAAAGCCACACCTCTGTGTGCATGTGAGTGTGTGTGAGTGTGTGTAAGGGAGTGAGAGGATGGAGATGTAAGTATAAGGAAAGGCCACACCCCAGTGTGTGTGTGTGTGTGTGTGTGTGTGTGTGTTTGTGTGTAAGGGAGTGAGAAGATTGAAACGTAGGTATAAAGAAAGGCCATGCCCCCTCTGTGTGTTTGTGTGTGTGTGTGTGTGTGTGTGTGTGTGTGTATGTGTGTGTGATAGCCCACTACAGGCTTTGAGATGTGGACCTAGCAGGTGTGAGAAATTGCTATAGGAAGTTCATGGCTCTTGTCCTTCATGCTCCTGTCCCCGGCTCCCCTCTGCATACTTATCTCCTGCTGCTTTTATCTTCTGTCCCTTTACTGCTTCCTGAGCCTTCTTAAGAAACCATCTTTAGGGCTGGTATGTAACGTAGCTTATGCAAGGCCCTGGATTCCAGCTTCAGCACCACCACAAAAATAAAACAAAAAACAAAACAACAACAACAAGAAGAACAAAACCCTTTGTTTTGGATACCCCCCCCCTTTGCCTGGAAAGCCCTCCCTGTTTCCAGATGCTACTCAGAAGCCCACAAGTCACATCTCAGAGCCTGTAGTCATTAACTCCCCAAGCATGCATGGCGTTCTCTGTCTCTACCCTCTTACTGACTTAATCAGCAGACTCTCCCCAGTAAAGTTTTTCTTTGGCATGAGTACCTTTGTCTACTCCATCCTGTTTTTATTCATCCCTCACCTCAGTGGATTGAGAGTTGAACAGTGGTAGGGGTTTGGTCACATCCCGGGCCTCCTTAAGGTATGCATATGCATGTACCAGGGAGCAGGTTAGCTGGACAGACAAGGCATCCTGTAGGTGTGAGACATTGCAAGGCCTGCTTGGGTTGTGGTTTGAAAAAGAGAAAGATGGAAGAAACAAAGAATTTAGTAAAAGAGATATGTGGGGCCATGGGCACAAAGAGCCACAAGATAACAGCCCACTGATGGAAGTGGAAAGGGCAGAAGGGGAAGCTGGGATGGGGAAGAGGAAGGACTTACTGATCTGGATTTGGGGAGCTGAGTGTGGTTGCTGCTCTTGACTTCCATGTGAGAACAGCCAGCGCCTGTGCAAGTCTCAGGCCTAGAGGTGGCAGTGGGTTGCCATTGGCAAAGCAGTAAGATAGGATGAGTTTTCCAAAGGCTGGGAGCATAGGGCTATGGGACAGAGTCTTGAGCTGTGAGACAGGAGGAAGGATCAGCCAAAACCCACTCATTGTGTACCCAGCCGCCTGAGGGATTTGAGAAATGTCAGAGGACAGTGGCCCTACTGGCTGTTTCTCTGGAGAGGAAAGTCTGGAATCAGGCTGAGCAGGCAGAGTAAGGAGGAAACCTAGGTCCAGGGCCTTCTTGAACTATTGAGAGGGAAAGGGAGTGAGCACCCTGGGGATTTGTGAGTCACTTCCCCTCCAGAGGGAGGACTGAGGGCCTCTGAGTGGATGGAGCTTCTGTGTCCACTCACTGGAATTTCCAACCAATTGGAGTGGGTGGGGCAGTTTATGCCTTGGATGTTCGGGGAGCAGCTTCTGTGGGGTTCACAGAAAGACCCTTGGTGACAGTCCTCAGCTGCCTGCTGGTCTGACCCATGTGGGCCCCCATGCTGTGCACATAGAGCTGGCAGGGTAGAAGACAGAACTGTAGCACAGGGCCCTGGGCTGGCACACTGTGCCCTGGGGAATGTCGAGCCTGGCTGTTCCCAAGCCATGGAGCAGCCTTCCCCACCCAAACCAAATGAGGAATTGAGGCTTGAGAAGGCCTCAGATGTGTCTTGGCTATTTATAACTCTGCCAGAGTAAAACTGGACTGAGAAAAAGTAGTGGATTATGGGTAGGAGATATCTGCAGGATCCCAGTGGGACAGATCCTTGACCAGCCCAGGCCTTAGAGAGCCCGTCATACCTCTCTTCTTCTGTTTCAGTTTTGGTGACAGGATGGAGCCTGCTCCTGGTGAGGGCAGGTTTTCTATTATTGACAGAAGGGGCAAGAGCTTCTCCAGACCTCAGAGTCCCAGAAAATGTTTAAGGAGTAGGATAAGAAACTACACTCATTACTTTTAGTCTCTCCCCGAAGCCTCGGCCTTCTACATACTTCTTCTCAGCTAAGATGCCCAGTGGAGTAGAGAGGAGTCGTCACTGCATGTCCCCATTGTGGATAGTTTGCCTTCCTTTGGCAGTGGCCTCAACAGTTTGACTCTGCCCTGTGGCCATATGGTTACCACTGACAGGTAAATGTGATGTTGTCTGGTGTGACGGTTTGTATACGCTTGGCTTAGGGAGTGGCACTATTAGGAGATGTGGCCTTGTTGGAGTAGGTGTGTCACTGTGGGTGTGGGCTATAAGACCCTCATCCTAGCTGCCTGGAAGTCAGTTTTCTGCTAGCAGCCTTCAGATGAAGATGTAGAACTCTCAGCTCTAGCTCTGCCTGAACCATGCCTGCCTGGACTCTACCACGCTACCACCTTGATGATAATGGACTGAACCTCTGACCTGTAAGCCAGTCCCAATTAAATGTTGTCCTTTATAAGACTTACATTGGTCATGGTGTCTGTTCACAGCAGTAAACCCCTAATTAAGACAGCTGGTCATAAAAGCACATGAAGTTTTGATGGACATATTCAGATACTGCACCACCTGGTTGGTGGTACCCGTTACACACGTTTACAGAGATAAAGTGGTAGGCTGGTAGATGAAGCTGAATTTTATTCCAAGCTGACAAATCTTCTAAAGAGATGGGGCACAAGGCACACACTAAGGGGAAACTCCTCCCATATAACCACAGCTAACAACCAGTTGCAAGAATAAAGGCAGTGTGGCCACCCTTAAGCCCAGCTCTGAGCAAAGGCAGTGTGGCCACCCTTAAGTCTAGCTCAGAGCAAGGATGTGGTTCAGAATGTGTTGTGCTTTTTAAAAATATAAATTACTTGCTTTCGTTTTAAAGTCAGGAAATTTTATTTAAGCATTCATATTTTCCCTTGGGCATGGTGACAAAGGCAGACAGATCTCAGAGTTCCAGGCCAGCCTGATCTACATAGCTGGTTCCAGAATGGCTAGGGCCACACAGAGAGACCCTCTCTCAAAAACAATTACAGGGAGCGGAGAGACTGCTCAGCAGTTAAGAACACTTGCTGCAGCCAGGTGGTGGCAGTGCATACCTTAATCCTTCTGCAGAGGCAGAAGCAGGATCTCTGAGTTCCGGGACAGCCAGGGCTACAGAGAAAAACTTGTCTTGAAAAAACCCAACCCCTCTCTTCCCCCGCCCCGCAAAAGAGCACTTCTTGTTCTTATAGAGAATCTGGGTTTAGTTCCTAGCACCTTCATGACTACTGTTACAGGGAATCTGCTGTCTTCTGATCAATGCAAGCATGAGACAGACATGTGATACACACAGAGGGAAAATAATCGTAAATCGTACATGTACAATAACATAAATCTAAAAACGACAAAAAGAGCAAACAAGTCTATCTTGGTTACATTCAGTGATCCTGTCTCAAAACAAAAACTAAAACTGTAAAGAATACAGATTTTGCAAACTTGAGCTTTCGTTTCCTTTGGGGACATCTGCTAGCTGGAGCCCTGTAGTGTCTTCAGCTCACTTAGAACTTTTGTGCTTGCCTTACCTGAACTTTGAATGAGTGCTAAAGATATGCCACAGTTGGCTTCAATGTTGGGTTGTAAAAGAGTTCTTGCAGCTGGTCCTAGGCTCCTCCCCCATGACAGTATGAGTGTATGTCTACTGAGGGATCAGGGTCAGGGGATCAGGATGTGAGCCTCATCTTCTGCAATGAAATTAGTTTCTGGAACATGGAAGACGCTTGAGGAAAGAATGAAAGTGAAGCACTCTGGGAGCAGGCAGGGTAGATACTACTACCTGTCCTAGGTTGTGTATACTGGCCTTGTAGGCGGGCTCTTACTCCTTGGGCTTCGCAGAAGCTACACCAAGGAAGTAGCATTGCCAGCAGCACCTGACTGTTATGTGGCTCTCGGATGGTCCATGGTGCCCAGTGACACATGCTCAGGACCTTTTCTGGCACAATGCTTCAGCTGGACATGGGCAGGCCAGTCCCCTCCTGTATAAATACAAAGCCTTGTTCACTCTACCGTGGTGCAATGGCAACTGCGGTTTCTCACCGGCAGTGGGCCTCCCCTCCGCAAAGGTGCTGGATGGAGCCTGAGGCCGAGGTGCGAAGGGGGCTCTATCTTGTGACGATCCCACGGGGATGTGGACTGAGTCGGTGAAGGGTGGCTTCTCGGGGACGCTGCTCTCCTGCTCCCTCTTGCCCGAGGGCTCCGGCGAGAAGTTGTAAATAAAGCTTGTCTCTGGGAAGCAGACCTCCCCCCGCGCCCGCCCGGCCTGTCTGCGGCCTCCTCCCTCCCTCCTCCTTCGCTCCAGAAGCCTCCGCAGCCGCTCGCCCGCCCGGTGACCACAGAAGGAACGAGCAGCTCCACCTCGCAAGTCAAGACGTGCGTTTCCTGTACATTTGGAGCAATCGGGCCTCCGGGTCCAGAAAGGGCGGGCTCTGTGGGGCCGGCAGCGCGGCACCGGGACGCCCGGACGAGCCTGGCACCAGGCCTGGGGCGAGCGGAGTGGCCGAGGAAGGAACGGACCGCGGAGGGTGCTGGCTGCCGCCCCTGCCCGGCGTTTTTCCCGCGAGCGGCTGCCCGGAGGCCCTGCTTCCCCTTTCTCAGGGTGGGGACGCGCGGGAGGCGGGCCCGGCGCGCAGGACGGCTGGAAAGCGGCAGCAGGAAAAGGTTCATAATGGAGCCTTTCATCGCGAGCCGGTGGCCAGGTGCCAGGACCGACTCCGCGGAGGCCAGCATGCTGGTGTAGGCCTGCCCTGCGCTCTTCCCCGCCCGCCTGTCCCCTGCCTGCCTCCCTGCTGGGGCGCGCGGCGGCCGCCGCCGCCGCTGCTGCTGCTGCTGCTGCTGTTGCTGCTGCCGCTGTGTGGACCCTGCTTCCTGTTTGCCCTCTGCGGCTCTGGCTGCCATGGAAGAGGAAGAGGAGGCAATAGGCTTTTTGGACAAGGTTCTGGAGGATGAAGATGTGTTTCTCCTGGAGGAGTGTGAACTGGGAACCCCGACCAGCCCTGGCTCAGGGTCCCCCTTCTTGGTGGCTGTGAAGGTGGGAATGTGACACGCCCTGGATGCTTGTGGGGAGGGGGCAGGGATGGCTCTTGACTGATGCTGAAGCCGTGTTTAAAGAGAAATGGCTGATGTGTGCACAAGCCTCATGGCTGAGTGGAAGAGCCTAACTCAGCATGAGATGGGCTGGTACGTTCCTGCCAGAGGATTGAGGGCTCTGCTCTCTCAACAGCTGTTCTTGAGGGAGAGAGGTGGAGTGCCTGCCTGCCCTGCACCAGTTGTCCTTAGGGGCAGTGACTGTGAGCTTTCCCCTCAGTCAGCTGTGTTAAGGGATCTTTTTGGCAGTGACATGAGTCACCTGGTGGCCTGTCACTGATGTGAGCCTATTGCCCCTAGAAGAGCTGGCTGACTTGAAACTGGTGGGCAGTAATTTATTGTTTCCATGGCAACCAGAGGATAAGGGCATTTGTGAAGTGTGGCCAAGGGAACTACCTCTTTTCCAAGGAGGAGACTGGCGACTTGGTGCGTCTTGACTAATGCACATGAGCCTTTAGGAAGATCAAGAATTTGAGGTCACTTGGACTTTCTTGAAGGAAAATAACTGAATCAGCTGGAGAGGGGTGGGAACAGCTGTCGGTAGGTAAGCATTTTTCCCAAGGTGAGCATAGGCGGGAGTAGCCCACTTGTTCCAGGTCTATAGACTTGAAACAAAGCTCCCAGAGAGGCATGTTAGGAGAGAATGGGCTGTTGGGAATGCCAGCTCTGGTATGGAGAAATAACCTCTCTTGCTTATACCTACCTTTAAGAACTCTAGCCACAGCCTATGGCTTCTCTTTTCTGTGCCTGGAGGGAGGGCCTCTGAGGACTGTGGCCGAGAGTATGCACACAGCAAAGCCAGGCTACCTAACCACATGGGCCCTGGAGGGTGTGGTGGTCGGTGCCTTGCCAGGCTAGGTGTCTGAGACTCTCTGAGTCTTCCCTTTCCATAAGATGATCACAGTTCTGCTCCACCCACACCATGATGTGGCTCCAAGAAGGAGCTAATGGAGACTAAAAATAGACTGCAGACCTAGGTTAGGTAGGTGGTAAATATGCAGGGTTGGGGTGGAGAGATGACTGCAGGCTTGGGTGGGAGCTGCAATGGGATCCTGGCACCTCATCTCTGTTCGGTAATCTGGTTTGGAGCACCAGAGTAAGTCACGTCCCTCATCGGGCTCACAGACACCTCTGAACTTAGGCTGTGACCAGCCTCCCCACCAGCCTCTTTATAATTCAAGGAATCATACTGGGAGTTTAGCAGTCAAAGGATGGCCCATCAGTGAGGTTCCTGATGGACCTTCTCTCAGGAGCCCTCCCAGCACCGGTATTAACACCACTCCTGCTGCATCTTGGGCATATCCTTTCTCTGAGTCATGGTGTATAACTAACTTCAGCAGACTCTCTGCTGACCACTGAGTGGTACTGGCTGTATGACTGGGACCCACGAGAACTTTTGGTATGACCGTGTTTGTTGGGACACACAGAAGCTATACCAGATTCCTGGCCTTGTTTCATATTAGAAGTGTTCTCAGGGAGTGGCACGAAGTTGCCAACCCGATGCTGGACACTTAGCATGCCTAAAATCATCCTTCCTCTCAGGTCCCCATGAGGTCAGAATAGAGCCCTCCTTCTGCTTCTCTCCCCTCCCTTCTCCTTTGCTTCGGTGTTTCTGGAGTTAGCATCAGCCTGGGAGCTTCTTGCTCATCTGTAATAACCTCTCCAGCACCTGTTTCCTCTGTCAGGTTTGGCCTTAGACAGATTGCCCAGGGTTGCAGAGAAGTGGAAAGCACGCCCATCAGTTCGTGGAAGTGCTGTCAGGATGTGTGTTAAGTGCTCACCAAGACATCATGGAGGAGACAAGTAAACACAGCATGGTCCTTTCTCACAGAGTCTCAAATAAAGAATCAAGTTCACAGGGGACAGAAAAGTGGAGTGAGAAAGCAAGCAGGCCTTGAGAAGCATCTGATCAAACAATACCAGAATCCAGGTGTGGTGGTGAATTCCTGTAATACTACCCTTCAGGAGGTTGAGGCAGGAGAAGTACCCAGGAGTTCAAGGCCAGCCGGAAATACATAGTGAGTTCCAAGTCAGTATGGGCTGTGAATGAGACCCTGTTTGAGAAACATCAACAGCGATAACAAAGGCCCCTGGATTCAGAGGAGGAGGGAACCACTTTTAATTGAGTCAGGGCTGGACTGCGTACACAGTTCCACACGCACATGTTCAGGGACCAAGGAGCCAAGGTGGTGTTCTTAACATCCTGGCTGCAGATGGTCTTGGCTCCCTCCTCTATGGCAGCTGGTAGGAATCCAAGGCAATTTACTCTTTGCTATTACTTTACTTCAGGAGTACTTACCTTAAACAGTAGTCGTGTTGCTGTGCCTTTGCCCAAATGCCAGCCCTATAAATCAATCCTGGTTTCACTGTAATTTCTGAGGTGCTTCGTCTTCCTAGGGGACAGATGCAAAACTGGCTGGCCGTTTTCTCCAGAGCCATAGCTGGAGCTTGCTACATCTCACAACCCAGCTAGCTTTCTTTGAGGAGTTAACAATCTGTAAACTCATAATGCAGATACTGATAACAACATCACATCCCATCTGTAAAACGGCGCATAGTTTTCCAAAAAATTTTCACACAGTTCTATTTAAAGGTAGGTAGGGCTGACGAATGGAGCCTTGTAGATGTTGCTATTTCAAGGAACTCATTTGTCAGGAATAAAAAGCCCTTTTGTATTCCATATTAACTCTTCAGGTATCAGTGCTTAACGAGAATGGCTTGTCTAAAATGGCTGTATTCCTGTTTGGCTACTCAGGTCTCTCCTCTCTGCAGTGATGGTGTTATCCATCACCCCATTGGTGTTTCCAAAGGTATGGGCCACATAATTGGTGAGAGATGATTTTAGGTGACACATTGATATATGTTTTATAGTTAGGTATACGTTTTAATGTATATGAGGAAAAACAGGACTCATATATCATTTCTATGATTTGATATAAAGCTGAGGATAAGACTGTATTAAAAAAAAAAGTCAGTATTGGCCAAGGAATGGTAGGGCATGTCTTTAATCCCTGTACTTGGGAGGTAGAGGCAGGAAGATCTCTGTGAATTCAAGGCTAGCCTAGTCTGCATAGTGAAAACTTGTATTATGCTATGGAGGAAAGGCTATACTGGTTGGGTATGAGGTTCTTCAACGTATATGGAGTATATGAATCTGGCCAAGGCTTCATGCAGCACGAGGGTAGTACTTGGGGGTAGGAGAGACTCCATGCACTCTTTGGTATGAAAGGGCCCAGCTGTCCTGAGGCTGTGGCTTGACTTGAGCATCAGTCCCTGATGTGAATCCAACCCCACAGCATCTACTCTAATCCTGAGTGTTCCTTGCAGGCTGGTGTGGCCCGTGGGCTAAATTATGCTGACTGCATAGTCTCAGACCCTTGTCGGTTAGCTTGTGGCTTAAAGCACAGCTAGAGCTGAGCCTGCCTGCTTAGTCCTCACTGTTGCCTTGGAGAAGATAAAGGGCCGTGGAAAGATTGTTTCTTGACTTGGCTTAGAACCAAACCTTAGGAGGCTTTATTTAGCCCTAAGCTCTGCGGAAGGACAGGCCAGAGCTGGCCACAGCTTATCAATAGATACTACCATAGTGACCTGGTGTGTTGATTTAGGGGCCTCAAGATGACAAACTTGCAGTCTAACAGATTGTGTAAATCTCTGGGGATGAAGGTGCCCACGAAGGATCTGATTTATAAGCTGCAATTGGAGAGAAGGGGGTGACAGCTTTACTGTGTTGGGGAAAGGCTAGCTGCATGGCAGATCATTTGCATATGGGCATTTCAATGCATGTGGGCATCTCTGGAAAACATACTGAGAACAACCATCTACATTTTGTATTACTAGTGTCCAGCATGTATAGTAGAGAAGGAACAAATGAATTCTAAGCACTAGTATTTTATGAAACAAACAAAAGGACTTAGAAACAGTCATAAATTTCTAAGTTTTGTTTAGTTTTTAAGTTTATTGAGTATGCTGCAAGAGGGTAGCAACCAGGCAGTAACTCAAGAACCAGGTGTAGGGCTAGAGAGATGGCTCAGCAGTTAAGAGCACTGACTGCTCTTCCAGAGGTCCTGAGTTCAATTCCCAGCAACCACATGGTGGCTCACAACCATCTGTAATGGGATCCAATGCCCTTTTCTGGTGTGTCTGAAGACAGCTACAGTGTACTCATATACATAAATAAATAATTCTTTTAAAAAAAAAAAAAAAAGGCCGGGCGGTGTGGTGCACGCCTTTAATCCCAGCACTTGGGAGGCAGAGGCAGAGGAATTTCTAAGTTCGAGGCCAGCCTGGTCTACAGAGTGAGTTCCAGGACAGCCCGGGCTATACAGAGAAACCCTGTCTCGAAAAACCAAAAAAAAAAAAAAAGAACCAGGTGCAACCATCTCCAGATTGTCCCAAAGCAGAAACACACATGATCTTAAGAAAGCCATCCCTGCCCAAAGATGGAAGGCTCTTCAGTGCTAGCTGAGCAACAGGCTTACTGTTAGTAAAATTCGCAGAGCATAATTTCACATCATTAAATTCTCAGCTGCCTACACCCCATCCTAGCTTGAATTTTAGGAGTATAGCCCAGAATGGGGACTCTTGGAAATGACTGATTATTGCCTTTTAAGAGAGCGATCTCTTCTCAAAACCAGCCTTTGGGATAGGCTTATGAGGCAAGGGTCTTGTTAAAACGGATGGTTACAGGGCAGGGGATCTTGCTCCACAGAAGAGGAGGGCTTCTTCAGATCACCAGTTCTCCAGAGGCTAAGGAGCACTGCAGTCAAGCCCACCTGTTTGCAAAGTGTTTGCCAGATACTCACTCAGGTAAATCCTTGGATGTGAGGAATGAGGGGCAGGCAAAGTGCAGGTCAAGTTTGGGAAGCAAGCAGCTAGCAGGCCATTGTGTATCTGACTTTGAGAGCTGGAGCCCTGCCTTCCCGGACTCCAGGGTGTGTTGGAGGTTGGGCTGTCTCCAAGCAGCTGGCCATTTGCACCCTCTATGCCTCAGGGCCCTAATGTTTTATTATACCTACCAGCTTGTGAGATGTCAGTGAAGAGCACTTAGCAAGGTTCCTGGTACTTGTGAAGCCATCAATAAATAACTCTGTCCTTCCCTAATGCAGGGTTTGTACTGGGTTCCTAATGCTGCTGAAACAGATTGCCACAAACTTATGGCTAGAAACAACCCTGATTTAGTTTCTTGCATAGCTTTTGGAAGCTCTCAAGAAATAAATTAATTTCACCGTTTTCCTGTATCCCTTGGCTGCAGGTCCCATTCACTAGCCTCAAAGCCAGCAATTTAGCCTTTACCTCCCTTCCTCATTGTTACACGTGACTACTAAGGGCCCACTTAGGTAATCCAGGAATTTCCTCAAATTCCATCATACCCTAGAAGTCCCTTAGTCATTAGTAGACCTCTCTGCAGGGCAATTATTGTCTTTACTCCAGGGAGAGGTAACATTTCAGAGTTGGGGGCAACAGCCTTCAGACATCTGTACCACTTAGGAAAAGATGTGAAGAATACTCCTTTGGAAAGTCTTCAGGGACACTGGGATGGGTTTTCTCTGTGGCTTGAGAGAATTTGGTGGCTTGATAGGCTTTTCTGGCTCACATTAAGGGTGTGCATTTGATGCCCAGAAAGGAGCTGTTTGAGACAACAGGTCTATAAGTACAAGCTTGGGAAGGGTGTAGAAGGAGGAAATCATCCCAAAGGTAAAAGGAAGATGAGGTAGTGTTGGAGGACTTGGGGTGGTTCCCAGCTCTGCCTCTCAAGTCTCATTAATTCTTTTTTTTTTTTTTTTTTTTTTTTGGTTTTTCGAGACAGGGTTTCTCTGTGTAGCTCGGGCTGTCCTGGAACTCACTCTGTAGACCAGGCTGGCCTCGAACTCAGAAATCCACCTGCCTCTGCCTCCCAAGTGCTAGGATTAAAGGCGTGCGCCACCACCGCCCGGCTCATTAATTCTATTATATAAGAGAGAGTACAGAATTCACTTTAGGATGGGTGTCTGAGGGCCGGAAAGCAAGTATGCAAGTATAGAGAGGAGTTAAAAGCTTTTCCCGGTGAAGGTCAGGTGGGACACAGGATTGAGGCTTGTCTTGGGGAGGAAGAGCGCAATGCAGTTGTCGCAAAGGCCTGAGGGACATCTCACACTAGCCAGGCAGTAACCTCAAGGCCAAGCAGGTCTTAGGTGCTAAGGCTGGAGGAAGAAATGACGGAACAGCTGTCCTGTGAAGAAGAGGTGTCACTCAGCTGAGGGAAGAGCTCAGAAGGCAGCATCAACAGGAGAGCCCAGCTTCAGGGCAGAGTATGAGTAGCTTTGTTGAAAAGGCAGAAATGGCTAGGCCTTTGCCCTAGGAGAGACTGGGAGGTAGGGAAGGCCCTGAGGCCACTACAGGTATTTAAGTAAGATATGCTGCAGCCCACCATACAATTTCTGGCCCTTCTTATTTATTATCTTTGTTGGTTTCAATGTTTTCTTCTCCTACTAGATTATAACCCGGGTGATGGCAGGGCCTGCTTGCTTCTTATTGTAGTTAGAGAGGCTGCTGAGCGTTCTGCAAACATTTGTTGAATAAAGATACGTGAACCTATCTTTCCCAATTGAATTTTGCAGTATTTATATTAAGTCCTTGACCAGAAGGTGTTCTTGGAAGATTGATTTTACTGCAGGAGAGAGGGAGGATTCAGAGGTCAGATAGGAGAACTTAGGTGGAAGGAATCAATCCTGGAGATAGTCAAGGAAGCCTCCAGACATGGCCGAGGGGAGGGAGGTGGACTGATGAGCAGCCAGAACTAAAGCTTGAGGATTCTGCCTGGTGAGCATTACATGCTTCTCACTGAAGGTAAAACTCTAATGCTTTCTCTGTGCCACTGTGCCAGTTGGTGGCATCCATGCTTCCACCACATGGGAACAGGAATTCAAGAGGGAGGGAAACCTAGCACAAGTCTGTGCCTTACACCATGAGGAATGGCTGAGGTAAGCGTGGGTGGCTCACAGCTGACACTTGTTAATGGTGTTGAGCCCCTAGGACAGGAAGACCTTAGCACAAGTGGCCACAAGGCCAGGCCTCCTGTACCCATTTCCGCCCCATTCTTTCCAACCCTGTCTCAGTTTATATATCACTTCCTCGGGGGCCCTGTCTGTCCTTAGCTGTTCTGTCCCACGTACCCAAGCTCAGCCTCAGTGATGAAAGAATGCCTTTATCCTCTCTTCCCTCTTTAGACCAGATGTAAAGTGGGTCCTTGCTGACCCTAGTTAACGGTACAAAGTTACTAAGTAAAAAATGGTTGAGAGCAGAAACACCCGCAGAGGATGGGAGAGAAATAACACCGGATGGTAGTGGAAAATGGGTAGTTGCTTTTTCTTTTACGTTTTACTGTTATCCAAAATTTCTATAATATAACATCTGGCATTAGGCAGAGCATAGAGGTTCGTGAATATAATCTCAGCATTTGAGTGGTTGAAGCAGGGGTATTTCTATGAGCTCCAGACCAGCTCGGGCTACAGAATGGGATTCTGTGTGAAAACAAACAATGATGTTAATAATATGGCTTTTTATCACCCTTGAATGTGTTGGTTAAAAGAAGAGAGAAAAAAAAAAGCAAAGAAATGGGCATCTTGAGCTGTGGCCCTTTCTCACCGGCTGCCGGCTTTTGGCTTGCTTTCTTGCAGGTGGAGGCAGGGAAGGGCCTGGAGATGAGGAAGCTAGTTCTCTCTGGGTTTCTGGCCAGTGAAGAGATCTACATTAACCAGCTGGAAGCTCTGTTACTGGTGAGTACCTGGGGTGGGCGTGCAGTGGCTCCCTGTCAACCAATGTCCTGCTTTAAAACTGTTCTTGGGGTTGGAGAGGACCCAGAGAGGACAGACACCAGTGTTCCTCTGTTCACAGCTGGGCATCTGGAGAACTGGGTCAGTCACTGCTGCGTGTGTCTCCGTGATCCTACTGTGACAGGCGGGAAAAGACACATAGGTGTGGGAGGGCAAGCACTCTCATCCTCTCATCATCAACGGTGATGACTGTGACGTTGTATTGCGAGTTGATACAGTGATACATACCAGTGGGCACCTGGCTGCTTCCCCAGCTCTGCACTGGGCAGTGTGTATCAGTCAATCAGGCCGAGACCCTTTCCTCTTCCCCGGGAAAGGAGACCATTACCACCATCCTGAAGGCTCTCTGTTGGGAAATGTGAGATGGAGGATGTCTGTTTTTAAATGTGCTATTGCTCTGAAGCGTTAGATCAGCCTGAGCTCTCAGTGAAGAGAAAGGTGGAGTTGCGTGAATCAGATCGAGTGGTGACTATTAAAACGTTCTCTAGAGATAAAAGCACCACCACACAGATGCGTTAGCCTTTGAAGAAAGTGCTTATTAGATGCGTCTGGGTATTATGCAGAGTGATCGTGTGGTGTAAATTCTTTTCTCTGGGTGTTGTGCAGTCAGATGGCATAAAAAAAACTGTTTAAAATCTGAGGCAGGAGGATCAACATGACTTTGAAGCCAGTATGGGCTACCTAGTGAATTTCAGGCCAGTCTGAGACCTTGTCTCAAAAAGCTAAAAAGACAAACCAAGCAAACAAATAAAAACCCCAGAGAATCAGAGATAAATGCAGATCAGTAGAGGATGGTCCTCATAAGTAAGACACATGTTTGTATACTTGTTGTGAGATGGAATGTCATTCAGTGTCCCAGAGGCATTGATGTTTATTACCCAAGGAATGACTATTGAACTGTAAGGCTGCTGTTTGGTGGGGGAGGGGTTGAGGGGAGCTCTGTGCTGAGCTTGTCTCAGGGTCTCCTTGGGAGTTTATTGGTAAGCCAAGAGATAGTTTCCAAATGGGAGACCGTGGCCGGCAGGAATCTAGTCTGAATCTGGAGCCAGGAGCAGGACACAGCCTTACCTTGCTGTTAGTAGCAGGCATAGTGCAGCATTTCCAACTGCAGCTCAACCCCTTGATGGGCTGTGAAAGTGTAGAGGTTTGAAGCAGCATTTTAACACTAATTGAGAAAGAATGTCAGTGTGCATCGTAAGCAGTAAGGGGTAGGTGCTATCAGAATGTGTGTATAGATGATATACAGGGGCACTTTATCTTTTTCCTTTATCCACCTCCCCGCTTCTCTCCCTACCCATCTCTCTTTCTCATGTAGCCCAGACTGGCCTTGTACTCACTCTGTAGCTGAGGCTGGCTTTGAACACCTGATCCTTTTCCTCCACCTCTCAAGTGCTAAGGTTATACTAATGTCCAGGCCCACTACATTATTTCTTAAATGTTTTGTGGATTCAAAACCCACTGCTTTGCTAGATGTGAGAGTGTGTGTTTGTAATCCCAACACTCTGTAGGCTGAGGCTAGACCATCATGAGTTAGATAGAGGCCAGCCTGAGCTAGATAATGAGACCTTGTCTCAAAACAAATAAGACCACTGTCTTTGAAAAGTTATGCGCAAACTCTCCAATCCTTAGCCTTCTTATTTGAAGATGATATAGATCCTCTCCCTTCTGTGGAGAATCTATTTCAAGACCCATAATGGATGCCTGCAAAACCTTGTATAGTATTGAATCTTAGATATACTGTGTATTTTTTATGAATACAAACTTATAGACAAATCAGGTACAATAAGATATTAACAATAATTAATGGACATGAACGATGGTTGCCGTATACCATGATGAAAGTCGTGTAGCAAAGTCATGTAACATGGCTTCTGTCTTGAGTGCAGGCACAGTTTTCAGAGCATGGGTGACCACAGGTAACTGATGAGTTGACACCTCTTTCCCTTCTGGGTTGATCCTTTGGGACCCAGTACTGTAGTGGCTACTAAAGATAAAAGGCAGACAGACCCAGGTTTGCTGTGCCTAAAACTGTATCACTAGCAGAATGCAGATCGGAAAGGGACCAGATACCTGGCTGAGAGCCCCACTTCACACCTTCACACAGTGAAAAGACCATGCCATGCCTCATTTTTTCCATCTGCAGTCTGGACTCACAAGTAGTACTCTCTGTGTGAGACTGCAGTGAAGACAGTGAATTATATTCAGCTCTTGGGAAGGGCCTCAGTGTTATCTGGCATTGTAACTGTTTCCTACTGAGCTGAGTGGAGACAGAGTCAGGCTTCTGTGTTCCTCTTGGTTTAGTTTTGAGACAGGGTCTTACTATGTAGATCAGGCTGAGCCCAAACTTGGAACTGTCTTCCAGCTTTTGCCTCCTGTGTCCTAGGTGACAGTGGATTTGAAAATCAGTGTCTTGCCAAGTTTAATGGTGTATGCCTATAATCCCAGCAGCAAGCTTCAAGCTTTTGTGTTCCTGTCAGTACCCCCTCCTCAGGTACCCCAAAGACGGAGTAGGAGGTACCCCTGAGCGGCATGCCTCTCACATTCCATTTTTCGTCATAAGATGTTCTCATCTGGGCAGAGAGAGATTTAGGAGCCAGGACAGATCCTCCCTAACCTGCCTTCCTAAAGCGCTCCCACTCCAAAGGCACGGCTGTGCAATCCGTCCCACACCCCACCGCTCCCAACCTCTCTGAAGGAGAGACAGGTGGGAAGAAGGTTTGTTGCTGGAAGACCTAGAGAGGGGGTGGGCTGGACCCTCCCCAGCCTCTGGCTCAGAGGATAAAGCTCAAAGATAAGAACTCAATCACTCGCTCCACTAATCAGGAGGCCTCTCCTTTCAGCCACTGAGGAGCTCAACTCTGCCTTTCCTGGGTGGTCCAGCTTAGAGGTGAAACTATTTCCCTGGCTTTCTCTCCCCCTTCTGGTAACACCAGATCCCTTATCCCCAGAGAGTGACTTAAAAGTGGAAATTGACTTCTCAGTACAAAGTGTCTCTTTCCCCCTCAATACTTCCTGGTATGCAAAGGACTTGGCCTGTGTACTTAAGACTGTACACACTGGCAGAAACAGCACACAGACAGGAAAGCCACATAGGGGCCTCTGTTCCCCAGCCAGCACCCAGGGGCCAGGTTTAGTAATCTTATGGAAGTCTTTGTTCCTGGTAAGCTTCTGTAACTCCTGAGGTCTGAGAGAGAGCTCAGGTTTAGGGGCTGGGGCTGTAAAAGAAAGATGAGAAAACTAAATGGGTTGTAGTTCTGCACATGTCCTGTGTAGGTGTGGATTGTGGCCTACTGTCCATCCCACCTTGAGGTCATAGTTTGCCACAGCTAGCCCACTTGCTGCCTTCTCTTAGCCTTTCATTTTGGCTGTTTCTATCGGAGTTCCTAGTCCTGGGGTATCTCAGCTTGCTTATTTATGTGATAGGTTAACTACACCTCCTCTGTGAGCTCCAAGAAGCAACCAAGGCTATGTTAGTAAATATGCCTGGCAGGGCCAAGCCTTCAGGGGTAGGAGGTAGAGGAAGTGGGCAGATTTCTCTCCCCGGTTTCGAAAGGCTACTTGCTAGAGGACACAGCAGACATGACTATGTGAGGTCAGAACTGGCTAACTCCCATCTTCAAGTGAATTTCCCAGGGTAGGAGTTGAGGCAACCCAGTTCTCTCTAAGAATTCTTTTGAAAGTTTCTGTCTTATCCTTGCCATATAGCTGGACCAGGGAGGAGGGCGGAGGTAGCTGATGTGCCAGCTCCCTGGTCCTAATAGCAATGTTGGGTCAAGCTCAGTGAGAGGGGCCTGGCATTTGAGCCCCTCTGGTCTAGAGGCCTGTATGTGAGTCTTCAGATAAAAATAACTGACTGAGGACCAGCCACACCTTCCCCCTTCACCATAGAGGATGGGGATGAGAGCAAAAGTCAGTCCTTCATCTGGTGAGAAAGTTGCTTGCCTTCAGTGCAGGCTAGCCCATGTGACTGGCCCTCGTGAGAGCCCTTTTCTTCCCCTTTCACAGTGGGAAGTTTAGGAGGAAGCAGAGCTGTTGGGCTTGTCTGGGCGTAGGAGGTGGACAAGTGCGTGCTTCCCCAGTGGCAGCTTCTGAGAAGTCTTGGCCTTCCCAGGACTGCTCCCCTGTTTCCTTTATTCCCTCCACCTAGGGATTGTGCCAAGGCACAGGATGAATGGCTTTGGGGCTCCGTGGCAATTTGTACTTGTCTGTTGGGTTAGATAGAGATGTTATGTCACGTCTGAAGGGAAGTCCCCTTGTATCCTTCTACCTGGGCATGGGAGCACCCTGTGCCTTTCTCCTAGTTCCTCCTGCTCCCTTGCCTGTGTGTCCCTGCAGCTCTCCTCCTGCTCAGATCTCACCAACTTCAGAGGCCCCATTACTTAAACTTGTACCTCCTCCACAAAGCCTTTCCTTAGCTGCTCCAGTATATCCAAGTTGGGGGAAATGTCCTACCTCACGCTGGCCACCAAATTTCTTGGTTTGTTTCAGTCCATGTTTCAAAGAGTCTGATGTTCTCAAGAAAGGAGATCATGGATCACCAAAATGATCTCCTGCGTACTGGGCTTCTGTCACTCGTGGCTCTGCAGAATGCTGGTCATTGCACGGCCAGTCATTCTGTCAAAGCCATACTCCCCTCTGCATAAACACACTCCTGTGCTCCATCCAGCCCTGCTCAACCCTCCTCCTCCTGTGTATGTACACTGTATATAGGCTTGGTAACCTTCAGTCCCTTGTCTCTCACCAAGACTGGTTCTGACTCCAGTTCAGTTTTCAAGGAAATTTTGATGAGTACAATTCCCTCTGGCCCCATGTTTCTGTCTCAGAGTAAGTGTCCCTCCCCTCTCACCACCCTGCCTTAGGTAGTCCTCTCCTTGTTTTCTTCATTGAACTTACTGGTGTGTATAATTTCATATCTGATCATTTACTCGTGTTTCCTTTGTCTCCTCTGCTAGATTGGAAACCCCATGAGGCTTGGGGTTGTATGTGTTCCAGGCACACCACTGGGTGTTGGGGATTGGTCTTATGTTTGGCACTTGGTTCATTATTCATAGTTGCCTTCTAGATGCCAAGTATGTACTAGATACTTTATTATTTTTTAAAGATTTATTTACTATCTTTATGTGTATGTGTCTGCATGAGTTTATGTGCACTGCATGCATGCACAAACTAGAGGCAAGAAGAGGGCATCAGATCCTCTGGGACCGGAGTTACAGGTGATTGTGAGCCACCATGTGGCTGCTGAGGACTGATCCCACGTCTTCTGCCCGAGCAGGAAGCAGTCTTAACCACTGAGTCTTCTCTCCAGCCCCTAGATAGATACTTTATGTAATGTGTGACTTTTGAGATTCAACCTTCCTATTGGTCTTTTGTGAAGGTAATACCGCTTCAGTCCCACACATGAGCCTGCTAGTGAAGTGATGATACACCCAGAAATGGGGAGTGACTTTCTCTCGACTAGTAAATGGCTGCAGCTCACACTGCTTGGTCTGTCCCAGATTGAATCCCATTCTGTTTTTTAACAAGGACTTGGTGCTAAGGATTACTTGTTTCTAGTGCCAAGAAGGTCAGAGGGTCTTCTTGGGCCCAGCTTTGTCTTGTCTTGTTTCTGGACTTTGTAGAATGTGGAGGACAAAGAAAGTCAACAGTCAGACATTGGATATATGAGACTTCCTCTTGTGGACAGATTCGGGCTTAGCCACCGTCAGAAGGAAGATGGAGTACAGTTGGGCTGGAAGGCTGGCTTCTGTGACCAACCCAGGTTGGCTGTCATAGCACTGAAGGAACCAGTGGTAGCTCTGTTTCCCTTGGCATGGGTGATCCCACGGCCCAGCACCTCAGCTGTTGACTCTCCCACTCTCTCCTAGAATGCTTCCCTTGTTAGTAGGCTCACGACCTCATCCTGTGAGTCGCTGACAGCCCTGGTGAGTCCATGCTGACTCTGTCATCTCCCCACTGTTCCCAGGGCTGCAGGGAAACAGGCTATTGGAGAGCCCTTTCCATACTGCCTTCAGGTAATAGTAATCATAGCTAATGTAGGCTGCTCTCCTTTGGGTATTGTGTCCTTCATGCCCATATTTCTACAGCCTGATCCTGCTGGGCCATTACAGTATAGTTTTAGCATCTTCTGAGAGTATTTCTGATAAATTAATGTTTATTATTGTATGTGACTTATGACTTTTTCTTTATATTCTTGTTTTGTTTTGTTTTTGAGACAGGGTCTCTCTGTATGTGCTTGGCTGTTGTGGAACTCACTTTGTAGACCAGGATGGACTCAAACTCACAGAAATCCCTTCCCTCTGCCTTGCAAGTGTTGGGATTAAAGGTGTATACCACCACCACACTCAGCTATTTATGTTAATTTTATTTGTGTATTCACTTTTAAAAATTCCAGATGGGGTTTCTTTTTGTTTTCCAGGCTGTTATCAAACACCAGGGGTTATACAATCCTCCTGCCTCAGCCTCCTCTGCAACTGGAACCACAGGCATGCACCATGGTGCTCAGCCTCATTGTGGGTGATTTAGAAAATAACAAAGGCCGGGCAGTGGTGGCGCACGCCTTTAATCCCAGCACTTGGGAGGCAGAGGCAGGCGGATTTCTGAGTTCGAGGCCAGCCTGGTCTACAGAGTGAGTTCCAGGACAGCCCGGGCTACACAGAGAAACCCTGTCTCGGGGAAAAAAAAAAAAAGAAAAAAAAAGAAAGAAAATAACAAAGGCTCTTTCTAAAGAGAATGAACCCAAGCCCCATTACCCCAGGCAGTGCTTAGGATGGTGCTGACTTACCATCAGTCACTGCCCCTTCCACTGAGGGCCCTACTGATCTTGGTATAGATGAGCCAGGATGACTGGTTGCTTTCATTTTCTTGTCAGCAGGCATTGAGAAAGAGTCTTGAGACCAGAACCACACTCAGTGGGAAAGATCATCATGCTCGCTTAGTAATGTCTGCATGTCTGCCACGGATGTGGGAAGTAGGAGGGTGGCGTGTGTGTACCTGCTCCTCTCTGAGTTAGCATTGGTTTCTTTTTGAGACTGGCTCTCATTGTGTTGCCCGGGCTGGTCTGCAGTCCTCCTGTCTCAGCCTCTGGAGTGCTACCAGTACAGACCTGGCTTAAGTTAGTCTTAAGTCTCTTTTGGTTTTACCTCCTGAGTACTAGCTCAGGAGGTTGCCTTCTGTTTCTTAAAAGGAAGCAGCTTAAGGAGCTGGCCTCCCAAGCACCACTCTCTTCCACTGAAGCATGACAAAGAGGCTTATGACTGGGGCGTGAGGCCATTGTGGAAGAGACGAGGGACCTGTTCAATGGACCAGTGAACACACATGAGCCAGGGTTGTGAGCTAAGGTTGGGGAAGGGGTGTGCTGTGGCTGCTGTGGCAGATTGCTGCTGTCAGGCTCCCTCTCTCTGCCTATGGCTTGTTGGGACCTGTGACAACAGCTCTGAGAATCATGTTTCAGGTACTCTGCCTTCAGTGGTCCTGTCTAGGCAGGACTTGGGCATCGCTGCATGTTAATCAGTGTCACAATCTGCCCGGGACCTGCCAACACTCTGGTTCATTCATCACCACTTTGCACTTTGTTCCTCTTCCGCTTTAGCCCATGAAACCCCTGAAGGCCACAGCCACCACCTCCCAGCCTGTGCTCACCATCCAGCAGATTGAGACCATCTTCTACAAGATCCAGGACATCTACGAGATCCACAAGGAGTTCTACGACAACCTCTGCCCCAAGGTGCAGCAGTGGGACAGCCAGGTCACCATGGGCCATCTTTTCCAGAAACTGGTGAGTCTCCTATGAGGGCGTGACTCCATGACAGACCGGTGTTAGAACTGGTCACTCTAACCTGAGGCCTGGGTCATCTCCAAGTCCTGGGAGGCCAGTTTGGGCCTGGGTTCTTTGGGGCAACTGGACTTGGATCCTCAACCCCAGCCCCATCCTAGTGGAGCCCTGAAAGTGCTTCTAGGGATAGCAATGGAGCCAGGTCCTGTGTGTGAATGTTTCTGGGGAATGCCACCTTCGTCTGCATGGGGGTCCTTTGAGCACTGGAATGGAGCGTCCTCCGCCAGGATGCAGGCCCCTCTGCCACTCCATGGACAGAGAAGCGTGTGTCAGGCTGCAGGAGGATGATGCTCACCTGAGACCTTGTGAGACCATTGTATCGCAGTGCTGCCTTTACAAAGTGCAGCAATTGGACAGATATGGTCCTAACTAACGGTTGATTCCAGAGCAGAGAGTACCAGCAGCCGGTGTTACCTGTGCTCATAGAAGAGCACGGGCTTAATGTTAGAGGATGTTCACAGATGGCCTCTTGTTGCCACGGCGTCCATGACTCTCCCTTAGCTCTGCCTGAGCCCTCTTAGATCAAGGCACTTCTGACCTCTGCAGACCATAAATGGCCTTCCCCAATTACCTGGGTTCTCTCTGTCAGTTCCCAAGTTGGAATGACCTCAGAAAAGCCTTTCCAGGCCCCGTGTTTGTCCCTCATGAACACTTATTTTAAAAGCACCTGTCTTTCCCATCCTCACTGCCTCCCCTACCCCCAGTATAAACTCTGGAACAATTTGTATTTCCTTCTCATTAGACTCAGAACTA
This sequence comes from Mastomys natalensis, assembly GCA_021653895.1. Taxonomy (NCBI): domain Eukaryota; kingdom Metazoa; phylum Chordata; class Mammalia; order Rodentia; family Muridae; genus Mastomys; species Mastomys natalensis. The sequence continues at coordinate 1,467,878 of JAJTUV010000251.1, read as the reverse complement.
ATGGACCCTACTGGTGGATGAGCGAATGGATGATGGATAGACACATTGTGACTCTGATTGGGGCTGGAGAGAACTTGAGTGTTGCAGGAGATACCTGTGTCCTTGCAGCCATGTTTTAAAGGCCACAAGTGTTGTGGGGACAAGCACAACTGAGCCAGGTCCCAGCTGGGTTTGAATCCTGGCTTTGCCACAGATATCCTGTGGTAGCTTACCCTCCTGTTCTCAGCTTCTTCCTCCATGAAGAGGGCTACCAATAGCCAACTGGATTATTGCAGGAGTGAGTTAATTCCTGAAAATGCCTGCTGCTGTTGCTGTTCTTGTTACTGCTGTTTTAGGAAGAGGTACTCAAGAGGTGTTGTTTCCCAGAATGCCATAGTTCTGGCAGTAGGGGACCCAGCTGCTTCCCCTGGTGCAGAGATGGTAAATATCTAGTGATCTTTCCCTGTCCACGGAAGTCTGAGGTGATTGACATGGGGGCCACCTCTACTCAGCCCTCACAGATACAGAGCACTAGCTCTGGTGAGAGGGCAGGAAGGCAGAGCAGAATGGAAGAGCTCTCCAGTTTGATTATTTCTGTGGCTTTTGGTGCAGGGTCTCTATAAGCTAGGCTTACCTTGAACTTGAAACAGTTCTTCCGTCTTAGCCTCCCAAGTGCTGAGATTACGGGTATGAGCCTACATAGCTTTATCAGTGTGTCTATATCGTTCTGACTCAGAGTCCCCGTGGTCTCAGATCTGGTTAGGAATCTGCTTCCCAACCCCCGCCCCTCCCAGCATCATGAACTGCTTGTTGTCTGCCACCCTGAGGCTGCCTGCTCTGTGAGGGCTGGGTGGACCCAGGGCAAGCCAGGCATCTGGAGGCAGTTTATTTCGGCTGAAGTCTCTGGGTATTTGATTATCCATTACCAAGAGAGGAGAATTAGCATCTCTGCTGTTTGTTTTATGAGATCATTCCAGTGCCAAACTCCTGTTTCCAAGCAACCTACGTTTCCCAATTAATGACCCTACCAGGCTGGGCCTCTGGCCTTCCAGCCTCAGGTAACTATGGAGATGAAAGTACCTGGCATGGCCCATGACCACTGCACACAGGTGGCTTCTGGATCACAAGAGGGTAGCAACACAGGTATTCATGCTTTGTCTTTCTCGTGGTAACCGAGGAGACGACAGGGTGTGTGTCAGCTGCTTGAGTGTTTGCCTAGCTTGCAGAAAGCCTGGAGTTCAGTCCCTTGCTCTAAATAAAACTGGGCGTGGTTAGCCACACCTGTAATCCTAGTACTTTGGAAGCAAAAGGCAGGAGGATCAGAAGTTCATGCTTAACCTTGGCTAGGTAGTGAGTTTGAGGCCAGATACAGGAGACCCTGTTTCAAAGAAGGAAAAGATAAAGCAGTTGTGAGAATAGAGGGTACAAGAGCCCCTCCTGGAAGACTGTGATTTGTGCTGGTTTTGGAAGTGTCTGGGTCATCTCTGTGCCTTAGAGCACTACGGTTAAGGGTTCCCTAGAGAAAAGTGCACTTTGACCCCTCTGCCCCTTTCTCAAGAGCTTTTCTTTCTGAGATTGCACTGCTTGGCCTTTTTCTCCCCAGCACCCTAGTTCACACCCTCCTCTCTGGTTTCCTGGTCCCAAGGGCAGCCTCACCAGCTTCTGTCTCCTCCCTGGGTGGCTCCAGGGACCTGCTCCTGGCCCCTGCCCAGCCTTGGTGTCCTGAAGGAACGTGGATTCGTTAGGGAACCAGTTGGTCTTAAGGAGGGCACAGGAGCAGTGTACTTGCCTTGGTTGGAAGGAGAAGCCCCCAAGGAAGCCTGCAGCAGCTGTGTTCTCTTGCTACTTTATTGGGAAAAAACTTAAAGCAGAAAATCTAGAGGATAATGTAGTAGACAGCTGGGTCTGCAGCTCTCAGTCAGCATAACAGATGAGGGTCGTCAGAGACATACCAAACCTTTCCTTTTCTCCATTACTTTTCTATTTCATCCTCTTCTTCCTCTCCCCCCTCCCTCTCTCTTATAAATCTAGCAGCAGCAGCAGCAGCTGTGTATGTATGGATACTGTATATGGGTGAGCTGGGATGGGTGTATAGAATCTGTTCTCATTCTACCATTACATGGACTCTGAGGATCAAATTCAGGTTACCAGGCTTGTGTGGCACAGGCACCTTTGCCTGATGAATCATCTTGCCAGCCCCTCCCCTAGTAAAACTTTATAATAAAAAAAATTTAAGTTTTAGCCAGGAGGCTGAGGCAGGAGAATTGCAAGTTTAAGGCCAGACTGGGCAACTTAGTGAGACATTGTCTCAGAATGGAAAGAAAAAAGGAGCCAGGTGTACGCCTGGTGCTGCACATCTGTGCTTGAAAACATTTGTTCACCTCTCCTGCTGTGAGGAAGAAGTTGGGGGTCGTTGAGTGTCCTTGCTCAGATCCCCTGGGGCACAGGAAATGTCCAGATTTTTCAAGAGCAGCACTAGCCAATGGAAATAGGTTGTGGGCCACATACAATTTTTAGTTATTTCATTATTATGTGTTTGAGAGAGTGTAGTTGGAGGCGTGTGGGCATGGTGCATGCATAGAGGTTAGAAGGCAACTTTCAGAAGTTGATTCTTTGTTTCAGGAACTGAACTCATTGCAATAAGCTATTTTACCCGCTGAACTGTCTTGCTGGCCCCACATATGTAATTTGAAATGTCCTAGTAACCATATTTTTTTTTTTAAAGCAGTGCTGGAGTTTGAACCCAGGGCCTCACACATATAGGGAAACTCTAGCATGGAGCTGTGTTCCCAATCAGGAACCACAGTTTTTAAAAGTAAAGACTGGAAGTAGCTCCATGGTAATGTGGTTGCTTCTCATATCCAGCACTCTGGGTTTGATCTCCAGGAACCCAGAAAACAAACAAATACAAGGTGGGTGTGGCAGTGCCTGCTTGTTCTCCTGCTACTAGGAAGACTAAGCTGAAGGATCACTGGAACTGGGCATTTGAAGCTATCTGGGCAGTACTATAAAACTAAAGAGAAAGCAGAGAGAGAGAGGGACACACAGACAGACAGACAGAGCTGGGGAGGTGACTTAGTGGCTACTAGCTTATTGCCTAAGTTTAAGCCCTGGATGACGAAATAGTAGATATAACTGACTCCTGATTAGTGTATGTGTATGAGCATCTGTCTGAATATATGTTTGTCTACCACACATCTGTCAGCTGAAGCTAGAAAAGGGTTTTAGATCCCCTGGGACCTGAGCCATTTGTGAGCCGCCATGTGGGTGCTAGGAATTGAATCTGGGTCGTTTGGGAGAGCACCCAGTGCTCTTAACTACTGAGCCATTTCTCCAGCCCCTGGAAGTTGTTTTCTGGCCTGCCTGCTGCAGCACATGGGTACTTGCACACACTCCTATCATACATATACAGATAATAAAAATTTTCAAAGGGTTGGGGTGATGGCTGAACAGTTAAGAATGCTTCCTGCTTATCTAGAGGACTCAGATTTGGTTTCCAGTACCCATGTTGTGTGGCTTACAACTGCTATAACATGGTACACAGACATATATGCAGGTAAAACATTCACACATACAAAATAAAGTAAATTAAAAAATAATTGCTGAGGAGGCTAGGTATCATGGTGTACATTCTAATCAGCACTTAGAAGGTGGAGGCAAGTGGATCAGTAGTTTAAGGTCATGCTCAACTACATAGCAAGACTGAGGTCAGCCTGAATACTCCTGCTTCAAAAAAAAAAAAAAATGAAAAAGGGTAGGTATATGTAGGGATAATTTATATCCTCTTTTATATACTGGGTCTTTGGAATCCAATGTGGATTTGTTGTTGTTCTTTGTTTGTTTGTTTGTTTGTTTTGTTGAGACAGGTTCACACTGTGTATTCTTGGCTGGGAAAGTAGTTATGTAAACCATATTAGCCTTGAGACCCATCTGCCTCTGCTCCCAATCTGTTTATACATGTAGCATATGTCAGTTTGCAGTGGCCACATTGTACATGTTCAGTATTTGTATGTGACTCATGACCACTGTATTAGACAACATGATGTTGTGTTTTGTGCTAATGGTAGATTTGCTAAGCCATAGGCTGAAGTTGTACCTGTGGTCAGTTTGATTAGTTATTTCAAATTAATTGTATCGACTTTCACTATAGTCTGAGTGCTGGAACCAAAGCTCAGTGCTATTAGACTCTAAAACTGACTCTTCAGATGGCTTGGCATCACACATTATAGCTTTAATTTGCATGCCTACTCTTTGTTCTCTCGGGAGAAAATACTTTTACCCAACCCAGAGAAGGCTTGTCACAAATACTGAAGTAATTAAATTAACAAGCCTCAGTTTTCCTTTTAGAAAAAAAGGGTGTTGGGCCCATCCTTGCATCTAGGGGCAGCAAGGCTTTTGCCTGTCGGGACGAGTGTTAGGGTCCAGCTGGCATTAGGTGTATAGTGAGCAGGGGTCTGGCTCCCTGGAAGCTGAGAAGGTGGGGACAGAACCTGAGGGACTCAGTGTGGAGAAGGCGCTGAGCAAGCTCCTTGTGCTCACCCTGCTGCTTTGTCTCCTTGGCTCTGTTTAATTATACGATGTGGAAGAGGTGTAAGGCATTGAGAGGCTTCAAGTCCTGGGAGACCTTGATGGTGCTAAAGGGAAAACTAACAAAACAAAACAAAAAAACAACAGTACATAAAACCAAGTGTTGGAATAAGTTGAATTTCTGGCATGCTAACAAAGCCCTGCCCTGCCATCCCTGCTCCCAGTACCACCTTGTTACCCTTATTGGCTGAGCCAGTTTCCATGGAAACTGTCAAGTTCAAAGGGATACTGTAATATGTTCATCTCTCTGCCTTTCCCCTGGTTTCCAGCAAGCCCTTTGGAGCTGAGTTAGAGGTTCTGAGTGCTAAGGGGTCTCCAGGAGCTCAGGTTAAGCTTTCAGCTGTTCACTAAGTCTCCCTCCACCCCTACTCCTCATTTCCTCTGTCTCCTCCCTGTAGGCCAGCCAGCTTGGCGTGTACAAAGCATTTGTGGATAACTATAAAGTCGCTCTGGAGACAGCTGAGAAGTGCAGCCAGTCCAACAACCAGTTCCAGAAGATCTCTGAGGTAGGCCGTTCTCCCCACAGCCACCCCATCCATCCTGGGCTCTGGTCTCTGGATCTCCTCCCTTTCTTGCCCCAGGGAAGCTGTTCACCACAATAATGTTCACGCTGACATTTGCTTTCTTGCAACTGACATTTTTCCTCTTAATATAAGAATATCGATTGGTTTGACTTATTTTTTTCAGATTAGAAAGTGGAACGGAGGAGGGAAAAAAATAAGGGGAGGGGCAACATTCCCCATGACTTTCCCAAGTGACTTCCCGACCTTTGACCTTTGTTTCCTCTCCTGTGGAATGAGCTGTCTGGACTGGCCCTGCTCATCTCAAAACTTGATAGGGGTGAGGTGGAAAGATGATGGTCTGGCAATTAAAAGCTCCTACTATTCTTGCACAAGACCTAAGTTGTGTTCCTAGCACCCAAATTGAGTGCCTAATTGTAATCCCAGCTGCAGATCTGATCCTCTGGTCTCCTCAGGCACCTGTAGTCAGGTGTACATATGCATACACAGTTATACACGTATACACATAATTTTTAAAAAGAAATCACCAGGGCCACTATTTAATATGCAGATGTCCAGGCTCTTCCTTCCTTGGAGAGCTCGTTCCTTTTCTCCTCTCTTCTCCTTGAGTATCACCCCCCACCCCATCCCTCTACCCCCACCACCCTATCTCACTCTCTCACTCTGTGCAACTCAGACCAGTCTTCCTTCTTCAGTCTCCTGAGTTCTGGGATTACAGGCGTGTGCCCTGGTGGCCTGGATCTTCTGATTCAAGAGGGGAGGGTAGATCAGGAGCAGGAGTTTATATTCTGACAGGCTCTTGATTTACCATCAGAAAGGGAAGTGTGAGAACTATGGACTGAGTAGTTTGGAAAGATACTAAGTATATGAGACTGCAGTCTCACGGAGCCAACCAGGGTCAGTTAAGAACAGAAGTCCTAGATCCCTTTGGCCAGAAACATGCCTGTCCCTACTCCACAGCTAAGTCTTCCCTTCCTGCACATACATGTGTGGTAGAGGTATGAAATCACCTGCCATTGGCACTTCTTGTGTTGCTGTTATTTCATTTTGGTTTTGAGACAAGGTCTTACCATGTAGCCTTGCCTGGCCTGGAACTCACTATTTAGCCCAGGCTGGCCTCCTGCCTCTGCCTTCTGGGTGCTAGGGTTATAGGTGTGCATCTCCATGCCCCACGTGGCTTTGGCGCTTCTGTCCAGGAAGTGGCAGGGAGAGGCTGGTAGTCTAAGGTCCTTTAGTTCAGCTCATATTCTGTATCCAGCAGATCCCATGACAGTCAAGCCACTGGCTTAGGAGGCAGCACCCAGCTCAAGACAAGAGAGCCTCTGCTTTAGAAGGAGCTAAGGGTAGGGGGTACTTCTGTAGTTTTGGAAGTCCTGCCTTAAAGCACCCCTTTCCCTGGCTTTGGTGGTAGAAAAGGGAGATACATAATTCCTCGAAACTGCTAGAATTCCAGGTTATGCCTAAGCTGATCTAGGGCTCACACAGCAGTTGGGAAGGTGGAGATGAAAATGTGATTATGAATGCCTCTCGCTGGGCAGTGGTGGCGCACGCCTTTAATCCTAGCACTTGGGAGGCAGAGGCAGGCGGATTTCTGAGTTCGAGGCCAGCCTGGTCTACAGAGTGAGTTCCAGGACAGCCTGAGCTACACAGAGAAACCCTGTCTCGAAAAAACCAAAAAAAAAAAAAAAAAAAAGAATGCCTCTCAATCCCAGTATTCAGGAGGCAGAGGCAAGTGGATCTCTGTGAGTTCAAGGCCAGTCTGGTATATATATCCACTTCTAGGTCAGCCAGGGCTATATAGATAGTGAGACCCTGTCTTAAGAGAGAGAGAGGAAGGAAGGAGGAAGAGAGAAGAGAGAGTGTGTGTTCCTAAGTAGGTAAATAAAAGTCAATTTTAAAAAGAGAAAGGGAAATGGTGACAGTTTGATTATTAGAAAAATCGACTGGGAACTTGAAGGTTTGGTGTGCAGGCGCATGGAGCTGATGCTTCACTCTGGAAGCACGAGTTCCTGTCAGTTTCCAGACGGTGGACTGGAAGCGCCGAGAGAAGGCTTGAACTCAGCTTCTTCTCTCAGACCCTGGATCAGATAGCTATGGCACCCTATGACAGACGGGACAAGGGTGGGGACATCTCTCTTGGTAAAGTCATGAGTCTGGAAAATTGATGCTTCCGCTCAGCATCCAGCTGGACTCTCTGATGTGTGTTCACAGTGGCTCTACTATGGCCTGGGTACCCAGAGGGTCCAGAGACTATGCGGTCCCCTTTTAGTCTGGCTGACTGCTTATTCTCTGTGCATCTATGCATAAGCACCCCTGCTTCCACTCTGCTGCATCCGTGCACCGAGCTCCCCACCCCGACACCCAATGCCTGTTCCAGAGGACAGAGCCAGACCCATGGCCCTCTGCCAGGTGGCTGCTCATCTTGACTCACTCAGTAAGATGACGCTGATGCTTCCTGCTGGCGCTGCCACTTAATTACTGCAATTAGGTCCTTCTCCTCTGCAGCAGCAGTGATTTCATACCTCTAGGCTGCACTGGAGGGGTGTGTGGACCAAAATCCCTTAAAGCAGGGAATCCAGGCACCAGTGAGAGACAGACTCAGCAGAGAGAAGCTGAGTCCCTCCCCCAAACCCCCACGTGCCAAGCTCAGTTCCTGGGGGTTTTCTCTGTCTAGAAACAGCTGGAGACAGATCAGGAAATGAGCTTCTACTGTGTGGGCCTTGCCTTCCCCCCAGGCAGAGCATGCAGTACCACCTGGGTATCTGACCTTGTCCTCACCTTGCCCCCTTGTCTCTCAGGAGGACATGCCTCTTCTAGGCTCTGATTCAAACTGCCCAGTAAGGATTGCATTTCAGCTCCAGTTGCAGCCACTGTCCTGTTGGCAAAGGCTGGGGTGTCTCTTCCTCTAAAGCAGATGGAAGATCTGATGATCAAAGTCTTTCCAGCACTCACTCCTGGGTCACCTGTCATAGGTACCAGGAGAGGTAACGAGGAGTGTGAACACCTCTGGGGGCTGGGTTAGTCCTTGTCTGGGGAGGGTACAGCTTGGACTGCCCTGTGGACTCCAAGCCCACCTCCTCTCTGTTTATTGTGCAGGGATGCAGAGCCCCTCTGCCGCAGATCAGGGGTGTTCATTCCTAAAGGTCAGCTGGTATACTTAGTGTATACTGACTTCAGTCCTGTCTTCCCGGGGCTGATGCGTACCCATCCCTGAGGGGTGGTTGGCAGTGGTAGGGTCTTTGCTCTTGGCCACACTCATCCTCCAGGGGCAAGGGCATCAGAGGGCAGGTCTTAGAAAGTTTTTGGGTTTTTTTTTTGTTGTTGTTGTTGTTTGTTTGTTTGTTTGTTTGTTTTGCCATAGTACTTTGTAGCAATCAGTCCTGACTCTGGTTCTTGAAGTCTGCCTTCTTGCCTCTTGTTACTTACGCTCAGGGCTTCAGAGCCCCTCTCCTCACCAAGCTCTGCTGTAAGAGAGGGAAGCTGGGGAAACAGAACAGGTAGTGATTTTTCTCCTCCCTTTCACAGGAACTCAAAGTGAAAGGGCCCAAGGACTCTAAGGACAGCCATACATCGGTCACCATGGAAGGTACTTTGGGGAGTGGTCTGGATTACAGTTCTCTTCCTTTGTTTTAGTGAACTGTGAGCTGTGTGAACGTGGTAGCCTCCCTGCCTGCCTCTCTCTCTCTCTCTCTCTCTCTCTCTCTCTCTCTCTCTCTCTCTCTCTCTCTCTGGTGTGTGTGTGTGTGTGTGTGTGTGTGTGTCTGCTTCTCCCTAGGCATCAGGCCAGCTACAAACGTGCTCCTCCTTAGGATGCCAGCAAGCTTTTGGTCCCTCCTCCCTCCTCCCCTCCCATCCTCCTCCTGCCTCTCCACGCTCCTGCCCTCCCCCTTGTTGGATGAGCACTCGGAAGGAAGCGGCTGCTTGATTCTGGAGGTTGTGCAGCAGCAGCCAGCAAGGTGGCCGAGTGGCTGGCCTGCTGAGGAGAGCCAGGAGCCTGGAGCAATGGCTGCAGGTCCCTGCTGCAAGGAGAGAGGCTGCCATGGAAATCCTTCTCATCATTCGCTTCTGCTGTAACTGCACCTATGGTAACCCAGGCGCCCCTCCATGGGAAGTGGCATGCCTTAAGCCATCTAGGGGCTGGCTAGAATGGACTTTAGTATGGTCAGCAGGATTTAGGGCTGCAGGGAAGGGAGGACGGTCATGTTGTTGAACCCACTTGCATTTACTTTGTGGTCAGCCTGGAGCTGAAATCCAGAAGCTATACTGAGCATCTTTGAAATGGAAGGACCAGGCTAGAAAGGTCCAGGTCCTCCTGAGGCAGTGTGTAGAACTGGTAGCTTAGCATGTGCATGCATGAGAGGCATTGAGCAACTTCCTGAAGAGGCTAAGGAAAGTGACAGGCTGTTCCCTCAGGCCTGAGGTGGGGGCAAAGAGCAGTTGGGAGCAGGCAGAGAGTGACAGAGAGTTTGGACAGCTGCACCTCAAGGCAAGAGGGTGCCAGCCTGGGCAGGAGGGAGAAGTTGGGAGTTTCTTTGTTTCGTGAGCACGGAGGATGCTGAGCAACAAGGGTATTGTGTGCTCTGCGCACATGCTGCCTCCTCTCTGATGGCTTTGGGAGAGCAGGGAGGAGCTGGTTGGTTTTAGGAGCAGCATTTCCAGCCCCTAAAACCCCCAAGCCCAGGTCCCAGCACTCAGTGCAAAAGGTCCGCTTGAGAGGGGGGTGTGGCCAGCTGCTGCTTTGTGAAGGTCACACACCCACTTCAGTGGAAGGGACCTGGAGCATCCTCTGTGCCACTCCTTCAGCTGGGGAGAGGAGGTGTCCTGGGATCGGTGCGTGCTGGCAGCCAAGCTCCTTGTTCATAGGATATCAAAGCAGGTGCATGCAGGGAGTTATCCAGACCTGGTGGCCCTACTTTCTAAGGCAAGAAGTGCCTTAGGGGTTACCTAAGTCACCTCTGGCAGGGACTGAGGGGTTCATGTAAGCCCATGTGTGTCAAAGAGGCAGCTAGCTGGTTAAGGACCTTTCCTATTCCCTCCTACCATGCTTTGTCTTTACCCTTCTCAGTCACTTTGCTTGCCTATCTCCGTGGTAACCTGGGGCTCCTGTTACAGGAACCGAGTGGGGGGTGGCAGTTTGCTGGAGGAAGGATGATAGATGAGCTTTCTAGTTCTTTCCTAGAGGCCTGTATGTTAGGGAGCTGTTTAGGACCACTCTTCCCCTCCCCTTCCATGGCTCGTTCTGTGTCTGGTGCTCATGGTGGAAACAACCTTTGTGCTGCCCGTCAGCTGAATCTAACAGGCTGGGGGCCAGGGAACAGTGGAACTTGATGGCCTGTCAGAGGTCAGAGAAGAAATGCAGGGCCTGGTTGAGGGGCCAGTTAAGTGTCTGTGCTGGTTTTCTAACAAGGAGAAAGGATCAGCTCTCTGTTCCCCATTCTCTTCCTAGAAGGAAAAAGTCCTGATGAAGCAGACCTGAGACCTGGAGTCCAGGGTCTCTTTGGTCCCCACAATTCCATAATCTTTGAAGTCTGCTTCAAAGTGTGGAGTAGGGTGAGGAGCTAGCTCTGCTGCAAGCACTCACCTGGGCAGACAGAGTCTTTTCCAGAACTCTTATATGTGGAGTTCCTTCCATCTGCTACTCTTTTCTGAAGAATGCAGTCCAATTTCAGGCAAGTTACTTGGAGTTTCTGCACCATAAGATTGAACTGCTGAAAATTGCGTCCCCTTTTAGTGACAGGAAACAATGTGTGTAAGGCAGTTCCATGACACATGGTAAGAGACCAGCTTGTTCATGTTGGTGGCCTGACTTTTGGTGTTTATAGAGGTATGGTCAGGGAAGGCTTCCTGAGAGGAGGAGAAAGATAAGCAAGACAGTGTAGCCTTTGACAGCACCTATCCCAGGAAGAGTGGGGGAAGCATGATACAGGAGTAGAGAATGGGCAGCCCTGCAGAACCCAGGAACAGGGAAGGGAGCAAAGAGGAGCACTTAGAAGCCAGGGAAACAAAGGCACTGGGGGCACTCCTCCTTGCCGGATATCCTTCCACTTGCCTGATCCCCCTTGACCATCGAACACCTAGACTGCATGATTCATTCCATGCCCCTGTCAGATGGACTCTTGAAGTGACTTCAGGCATATTAATAGCACCCCCCCCCCCGAAACCTGATCTACCATTTCTGCAGACTTCTGAGCTTAGTCAGAAACCTCTTTCTCCTGGGACCCAGAGAGGGCTGCAGAAGCTGCTATTTCAGTGTCATCTTTCCTGGGGGAAGGACTCTGGGCCCACCCCAGCCTGTGTCTGTTGACCTTGTGCCTGCCATGAGGTCTCAGTGTTTCTAGTATGAGTTCTCCCACCGCAGTGCAGATGCCTGAGCTACAGGTGGATAGGGTGCCTTAGACATCCTCAGAGATGAGACCCATGCTTTATTCTCACTGTCCCAGTACACCCCAAACCTATGGATCCATCCATTCCATCCCTCATCAGAGGGCTTGCTAGAAATGGCTGGTTAAGAAAGAACTGCAAAAAAAGTAATAGCATTTGTCAGCTGCTAATATATATCCATCTCAGCAAAATAGCTCTTTTATCCTTTGGAGCTCTTGGCTTAGTTGATGAAGTGTAAAGGGGACATCTGTTTCTTTTAAGAACTTGCCTATGATCCTAATGGGCAGCCAAGCAAACAAAGGCACATAGATAGGGCACTTAGCATACATTGTCAGAGCCTGGGGTGTTCCCTGAAGTGATTGCTTAACACTTCACAAGGTATCTAGGGCTTTGGGAGACTGGTTTGGGGACTGTCCAAGTGTGAGGAATTTAGGATCTGCCCAGGTTCTTTGGAACTTTCAGTTAGAGTCCTTTTTCTTCAACCAACATCCTGCCTTTTAGAGTACCTATGACAGGAAGTCAAAAGTCATGGTTCCAGGATTTGAAGATCCAGGTGTAGGACCAGCCCTGGGTTTGAGAAGAGCAGTCCATAGAAAAGTGCTGGCTGCGCTGCTGCTGCTGCTGGCTGCTGCTGCTGCTGCTGGCTGCTGGCTGCTGGCTGCTGGCTGCTGGCTGCTGGCTGCTGGCTGTGCTGCTGGCTGCTGGCTGCTGGCTGCTGGCTGCTGCTGCGTGCTGGCTGCAGCCTCTTACCAGTCCCTGATGAGTCTGATTAATCATCACTCAATGTCTGGGTCACAGAAGAGTGGGACCTGACTGGCCTTGCACTTTCCCAGCTTCTTTGGGGCTTCTGTAGCAAAACTGTACCAAATTCCTTCAGAAAGTCTTTGTTCCTCAGTTGGCCACTGGCTTGAGGATGGAGTGTTTTGGTGGTGATCTGCCTTGCCTTTTGGCCCCTCAGCTTATCCTGTTTTGTCAGCGGGCTTGAGGACATAAAGAGTCTTTTCTCACAGAGCTGAAGCCAAATGTGTGAATGGGAATGAATGACGCGTGTGGCTTCCAGCTGGATGTGTCACTCCTAAGACTGAAAGTGCCTGAGAGTGACTGACAGGTGGGAATACCCTTCTGGAAAAGGAGCAAGTACCTTTGGTCATCTTGGAGTCCCGAGGGCACCACAGTGTGCTGAAGAGCCTCCCTGGGAATGTCTGTGTGGCTGGGGATGGGGCTGGGGAGCTTCAGCTGTGAGAGCCTAGTCAGCACAGGATGGGGTGAGGAGAGGAACGTTAAGGTGGGGAGGGAGCCTGAGTGGACAGAGCTGTGTGTGTTTGTTTTATTTGGCTTCTCCATGGGGTGAAAACGGAGGTATGAGTTGCCACAGAAGCCACTTGGCTTCCAAGTGACTGTTCGTTTGGAGAAACAGGACACATTAGGAGTAAAAAGACCAGCTTCATGGTCCAGAGTCTCTCCTGCATCACCCTGTTTTCTCGACCTTCCTACAGCTCTGCTCTACAAGCCCATTGACCGGGTCACTCGGAGCACCCTGGTCCTGCACGTGAGTGTTGTGTCCCATTGTGGCCAGAGGTGGGTTAGGAGTTTTGTGTGAAGGCAGTCATTGAGACTCCATTTGGGGAACAAGGCAGAGGGTCCCTGGGCCCTGACTTTGCCAGCCTGGCCTAGGGTAACCATGCCAACGGGGCCGTGTCCTAAATATAGCTTGGCTACTAAGCTTGATACTTGGCCAAATACTACTCAGGAGACAGACACTTGCTGCTGCTTTGTTCTCTGCCTCATGGTCTTCAGGGCCCTGGAGCAGCTGCACAGTGGGTAGAGGAGGGTTCCCCAGCTGTTTGGTGAGGTACGGCTTCACCTGGCCACAGCCCCTTGGGAAAAGAGTCACTCGTACAGCAGAAATCAGAGGAACACTGTCTTCACCACTGTTCCCTGGACCCAGGTTCTGTTCTGATTTCACAGGAATGTCTGGGTAGAGTGTGGGTCCTGGGAGTACCCCCTCAGAATTCTTTGGAGGATTGCATGTTCCCACTGTCTTCTCATTGAACCTGAACCATTTCCTCTCAGCTCATTCCCTGCCCCCACCCTTTCTCAGGATCTGTTGAAGCACACACCTGTGGACCACCCAGACTACCCGCTGCTTCAGGATGCCCTTCGAATCTCCCAGAATTTTCTGTCTAGCATTAATGAGGACATTGATCCTCGCCGGACTGCAGTCACAACCCCCAAGGGGGAGGTGAGTTTCAGGCCCTGCACAGTTTCACACCTAGACTGAGGAGTAGACAGTTGGCCAGATCCCTTGTACCTGCTGTCCTTGGCCACCCTGATTAACCATAGCATGTCAGGTCCTAGGTTAAGAACTTTATGACTGGCTGGGCAATCCGTGGTGGTGGACACCTTTAATCCTAATACTTGGGAGGGCAGAGGCAGGAGGGTTTCCATGAGTTCAAGGCCAGCTTGATCTATAGAACAGCTTGATCCAGGCCAAGGCTACACAGAGCAATCCTGTATTGAAAAAGCCAATCCTTCCCCCTCCCCAAAAAAGAACTTTAAGACTATTGTCTGATAGGTCCCTATAATAACCTGTTAAGACAATCTCTGAGCCTGGCACAGGGATCACCAGATTAAAGTGTCAAAACTAGATTCTTAACTGGGCTGTCAAACTCCACACATTGCCCTAACTAGCAGCTGGGCCTCTGGAGAGCTCATTCTTGGTACACATCCTTGCTCTTATTGGAATGATGCTCTCTGGGAGCCCCTAGGAGACACTTAATGAGCACACTAGGTAGGCCAGAGCTAGGCAACGAGCCCAACAACAGAAAACGCTAGTATCTGGACATGGGTTAGTCCTGGCCATGGTTAGTCCTGGGCGTGGTTAGTCCTGGACGTTGGGTTTAGTCCTTGGGCGTGGTTAGTCCTGGGCGTGGTTAGTACTGGGCATGGTTAGTACCTGGACCATGGTTTAGCCACCCAGGCTGATGATATGTCCTGGAAACACCTAGATGCAGTGTTGCATCTCGCCTGGGGTGGGGTGAGAAGCTTCCTGATGGAAGAGTGGGAAAACAGTGTGACGAACTGGGGAGACGGTGACCCTCAGTGGTCAACAGACTGGCCCAGATACAGTGCCTTTAGTCTGATAGAGGTAATTAAGTAGCATTTAGGGGAAGGCTGACTGGGTTTATGCTCTTTTGTTTCATTTACGAGTCTCCCATGTCTGCTGGGAAAGGAAGTAATGAGGGACGGGTCTGGGGCATGGCTAATGGGGCGTGGAGCTGTCTGTACGCAGTTCCCAGCCCTGGTGTGCAGCATCCCAGAAAATGGCACTAGTTCATTTTACTCTGAGGATATCTGAAAAAAGTCTCTAGAAGGCAGAGAGCGCTATCAGTTTCGGGTTGTCTAAATCATATCCTTTCAGCATGCTCACCCACAGATGATAGTGTATGTAGGTCACACAGCGTATAGTGCACACAGAGAAGGCTTGAATGATGGTGACAGCTCTGAAGAAGCCCACTAGCTCTGAGGGTGGCAGGGAGGAAACCATACATGTCTCACCAGCACTGAAATGCTTCTGGCTGTCCCATCACTATAGCTCCCCTTGGGGAAATCCCAGCGTCTTTCATCCGTAGTTGACAAATCCACTGAGAAGGTAGCATGGGCGAACCTGAGTGGGTTGGCTGAGCAGGATGAGCTGAAAGTAGATCAAACTCTCTGCTGGGAGGAGATGTGAGATTGGAGGTGTTCACGGCCAAAGATGGAGAGACCAAGTCATTCCAGAGAGTTTTTATTAATCCAGAGCTGTGGGGAGGGTGCCCCTTCTGAGTGTCAATCGCATATGGTGCACCCCTGCACTGTGTTAGTGCCCTGATGGGTATGGTGCCCTGCACGGTGTATGTGCCCTCCTGTGGATGGCACCTGCACTGGGTATGTGACCCCTCCTGACCCGCACGTGTGTATGGTGCCCCTCACTGTTGTAGGTGCACCCTGCACTGTGTGGTGTATGGTGCCCTGCACTGTGATGTCACCCTGCACTGGCTGTAGGTGCACGCCCTGCACTGGTGTAGGCGCGCCTCACTGGTGTAGGGGGCCCACTGTTGTATGTACCCCTGCACTGGTGTATGGTGACCCTGCACGACCCTGACGGTGTATGGTGCCCCTGCACTGTGTATGGTGACCCTGCACTGTGGTATGGTGCACCCTGCACTGGTGTATGGTGCGCCCCTGCACTGGTGTATGTCGCCCTGCACGTGTGTATGGTGCCACCCTGCACTGTGTGTATGGTGACCCCTGCACTGACCCCGCACTGTGTGTATGGTGACCCCTGCACTGTACCCCTGCACTGGTGTATGGTGCACCACTGAAGGTATGGTGCACCCCTGCTGCTGAGGGTGATGGTGTCACCCTCTGCGAGGTGTAGGGCCCCGCACTGTGTGAGGGCACCCCTGCACGTGGTGTTATGGTGCACCCCTGACTGTGGTAGTGCCCCCTGCACTGTGTTATGGTGCACCCCTGCACTGTGTGTATGGTGCACCCCTGCACTGGTGATGCACCCCTGCACTGACCCCCTGCACTGTGTGTATGGTGCGCCCCTGCACTGTGTGTATGGTGCCCCTCTGACTGTGTGTATGGTGCGCCCCTGCACTGGTGTATGGTGCCCCCTGCACTGTGTGTATGGTGCGCCCCTGCACTGTGTAGGTGACCCCTGCTGCCCCCTGCACTGTGTGTATGGTGCCCCCTGCACATGCATGTGTATGGTGCACCCCTGCACTGACCCCTGCACTGGTGTATGGTGCGCCCCTGCACTGTGTGTATGGTGACCCCTGCACTGCACCCCTGCACTGTGTGTATGGTGCCCCCTGCACTGGTGTATGGGCCCCCTGCACTGTGTGTATGGTGCGCCCCTGCACTGTGTGTATGGTGCACCCCTGCACTGTGTGTATGGTGCCCCTGCACTGTGTTTGTGCCCCCGCACTGTGGTATGGTGCCCCTGCACTGCGTGTATGGTGCGCCCCTGCACTGTGTGTATGGTGCCCCCTGCACTGTCGTGTATGGTGCGCCCCCTGCACGGTATGGTGCCCTGCACTGTGTGTATGGTGTACCCCTGCCGCCACTGGTGTATGGTGCACCCCTGCACTGTGTGTATGGTGCACCCCTGCACTGGTGTAGGTGCCCCTGCACTGGTATGCGCCCCTGCACTGTGTGTATGGTGCCCCCTGCACTGTGTGTATGGTGCACCCCTGCACTGCACCCCTGCACTGTGTGTATGGTGCGCCCCTGCACTGTGTGTATGGTGCCCCTGCACGACCCTGCACTGTGTGTATGGTGCACCCCTGCACTGTGTGTATGGTGACCCCTGCACTGCGTGTATGGTGCCCCCTGCACTGTGTGTATGGTGCGCCCCTGCACTGGTGTATGGTGCGCCCCTGCACTGTGTGTATGGTGCACCCCTGCACTGTGTGTATGGTGCACCCTGCACTGCGTGTATGGTGCGCCCCTGCACTGTGTGTATGGTGCGCCCCTGCACTGTGTGTATGGTGCGCCCCTGCACTGTGTGTATGGTGCGCCCCTGCACTGTGTGTATGGTGCGCCCCTGCACTGTGTGTATGGTGCCCCTGCACTTTTACCCCTGCACTGTGTGTATGGTGCGCCCCTGCACTGTGTGTATGGTGCGCCCCTGCACTGTGTGTATGGTGCCCCCTGCACTGTGTGTATGGTGCCCCCTGCACTGTGTAGACTGGTGTGCCCCTGCACTGGGTAGTGCCCCTGCACTGTGTGTATGGTGCCCCCTGCACTGTGTGTATGGTGTGCCCCTGCACTGTGGTTGTGCTGCATGTGTGTGCACCCCTGCACTGTGTGTATGGTGTCCCTGCACTGACCCTGCACTGCGTGTATGGTGCGCCCCTGCACTGCGTGTATGGTGCTGCCCCTGCACTGCGTGTATGGTGCGCCCCTGCACTGGTGTATGGTGTGCCCCTGCACTGCGTGTATGGTGCGCCCCTGCACTGCGTGTATGGTGCGCCCCTGCACTGTGCTAGTCCACACTGAGTACTGCTTCACGAGACAGACACCATTCATTCTCTTAGCAGAACAGACAGTAAATCTGAGATTAGAGGAGAGCACAGCTGAGAAAGAGCTGAGTCTGGATTCCAACCAAGACTCCAAAGCCAGTGCAAGCGGGCCGGGCCCTCTAAGCTCTCCTCCCTCTGAGCAGGTGGGGGTGTGTGCTCTCTCCCTCAGACTCGGCAGCTGGTAAAGGACGGCTTCCTGGTGGAAGTGTCTGAGAGCTCCCGGAAGCTGCGGCACGTCTTTCTCTTCACAGATGTTCTACTGTGTGCCAAGCTAAAGAAGACCTCCGCAGGGTGAGGATGTGGGTTTGGAGTCACTGTCAAGGACAACTGGCTTGGGCAAAGAGTTTCTTCTTTTTGCCCTTTTTTAAAAAAAAGGCATGTTAGCCAGGAGTGGTGACTTATTATCTGTAGGGATGCTAACACAGAAAGATCACAGCAAACTTAAGGCTTCCAGGGTTACAGTTTCACCGCACATACTCAATTCAGTTTTATTTACTACGTAGTCTTTTCTAAAAAGAAGTCATGCTATTAATATTACTTTTATTGCTGTTGTTGTTGTTGTTGTAATATATTACAAGAAAGAAATAACTTCCCTGAACATAAGTCTTCTGTGACTATATTTCTTTCCCATTTTAAAAAATGGTTTTGTGTTTTTTTTCTTATAGTCGTACTAACAGAGAATGCCTGATTTGGGGCTCTGCTTTTTATTTTGACATTTACATTATTATTATATATTAGATAGGTCTCACTATGTAGCCCTGGCTGTCCTGGAACACCCTATGTAGACCAGGCTAGCCTTGAACTCAGAGATCCTCCCGCCTCTGCCTCCTGGATGCTGGTCCATCAGAGGCATGCGCCACCAGCTTGGGCTTTTCCTGTTCCATGCCAGCATTTTTCTTATCACTGCTGAGTCGTTACAAACACAACTTTACTTTTCTGCATGATACTAAGTGGACAAAGTTACTAGACAAAGTTTTTGCTAACTACCATTCCATTGGTATTCATTACATCTGCTGCCATTTGTTGACATCTTCCACAACTCCAGGTGCCATGACAAATGTTTCAAATACATTATTTCTAATCTTCCTATCACCTTCACAAAGCGTTTGTTACTTTCCCTATTTCATAGTCAGAAGCTAAAGAGAACACAAGTAAGTTGCTCAAGGTCACATGGCTAGAAATGGAGGAGATGGGATTTGAACTCTTAACTCTGAAGTTCCTTTTCAACTCCTTTTCAGTAGAGTGGATAGATTCTGTCATTTATAACCTATTATATGCTAAACATGTTGCCTCATACTATAGAGGGAGCTCTTTGTGCCTACTGGAACATAAGGAACCAGAACTGAGAACAATCTAATTATCAGAGGAATTGGAAGAAGAGAGGAGGTCACTGTGGGCGTCAGTTGAGGACATAACTCCCAGGAACTAGACACAGAGATGCCAGTAGTAAGCTATGTACTGGGATTATGCTCCTGTGCTGAATTTATGAGTCCCCAGTGTCTGCTAGGAAGGGAAGGAATGAGGGGCATGCTCTGCAACATGACTAACAAGACATGGAGCGCCCTGTGTTTTCAGCTTTTCTCCCACAGCAGATATTAATAATCAATCATAGCACCCTTTCCCACTAAGCTTAGATACAGATAACTTGATTGATTGATTGATTGATTGATTGACTGAGATACAGTCTTGCTATGTAGCCTTGCCTGTCATGGAACTGTCTATGTAGACCAGGCTGGCCTTGAATTTATAGAGATCTCTGTATCTGCCTCTGCCTCTGAATGCTGGATTAAAGTCATATGCCACCACACTCAGCTTGGATATAGTTTTATGACTCTCAGCCCAGGGCTTTGTATGCTCTATAGATTGGAACTGGCATTCAGAATTGAATCTATAGCCTATCTCTACTCTAAAGGACAATGAGCCGGGCAGTGGTGGCACATGCCTTTAATCCCAGCACTTGCAAGGCAGAGGCAGGCGGATTTCTGAGTTCGAGGCCAGCCTGGTCTACAGAGAGAGTCCAGGACAACCAGGGCTACACAGAGAAACCCTGTCTCGAAAAACAAAAACAAAACAAACAAACAAACAAAGGCCAATGATTGGAAGCTTCCATGTGGATAGAGTAGTGAAGATGGCAGGGTGTGAGGCAAGAGATAAGAAAACTTGAGCACAGCTGAGAAGGCTTCATTCCTGAGACACAGTGATTTGGGATAGTTAAAAGCACCAGTCCCATTGGGGTGAAAGACTGGGCTTCACTGCTGGCTGACCGAGACCTGGTTCTCTGTGTTCCTTCCACAAATGTGTGCCTAAGATTCCTCAAGAGCAGGGAGTGTTCCTCTCTCTCATGCTACTCAGCAGACCCCTTCGTGGCTAGTTTTTTGCTCTGGGCAAGCAGTTCTACATTGAAGAGACAACTTTGCCTAGCTTACATCTCCCACTGCTTGCTTACAGAAAGCATCAGCAGTATGACTGTAAGTGGTACATCCCCCTGGCTGACTTAGTGTTCCCATCCCCTGAGGAGTCAGAGGCCAGTCCCCAGGTGCACCCCTTCCCAGACCACGAGCTCGAGGACATGAAAATGAAGATCTCTGCCCTCAAGAGTGAGATCCAGAAGGAGGTAAGCCATGGCCTGGGGCTGTTTTGAACTGGCTGTTCTAAGGGGGCGGGGGCTGCAGGCTTATGGGTGTGATAGGGGAGGCAGGATGCAAGAATGGGAGCTCCTGCTTGTGTAAGTGCTGAAGGAGGGCCAAGGACCAGCCCTAGTGGGTTCAATTATGGATTGTTTCCTCAGTAACCACATGTGTTGCACATTGTAGAAAGAGGAAGCAAGAGAGGAGGAATGAGAGGCTTTCTTGAGAAAAAGCACAGGCAGCCTTGTGAGAAACTGACACCTCTAAAGGGAACTCAATAGGGAGAGGGGACCCAGGAACAACAATTGGCCAAAGCATGTGCTAAGAAGAAAATCAGATTCTTGTCACACATAGAACACCCACAAATCGTTCTATGCTGGTCTACAAAATAAGTCTCTAATCTTTTTAAAAGCTTCACAGACTTCACTGTAGAAAATTATACAAAGGTAACTAGATAGTAGTTTATGGAGGAGGACTCAAAAATGGAAAGCTATTTAGAAGTGCATAAAAAGTGAAAAGTACTGCAGGCCAAACCTCATGGGATGAGGCGGAAGCACTGTCTGGAGGAGAATGTGTAGCCTTACATTTGTGTATTCAAAAGCAGTAGCCTGGGGAAGGTGAGGTGTCGCTGTGGGTAAAAGCACTTGCCACCAAAACCAAGGACCTGGGTTCGGTCCCCATGTCTACAAGATGAAAGAGAAAGAATCAACTCCCTCAGTTTACCCACTGAACCATCTTGCTGGTCATACTGATAATGTTTAAAACTCATTTTTTCTAGTCATCAATGTAATAGATGCTTACAATGTTAGTAGATAGTGTAAAAGTGCTTTCATACATTGTTCACAACTTAAAGTGTGTGTGTGTGTGTGTGTGTGTGTGTGTGTGTGTTGTGACCAGACCACATGCCCTATTCTGGTACTTTTTAGTCTTCTCACAGATCTATGTCTGGAATTCTGGATTGTCAGATTCCCTTTAGCAGCTATATTCTGCTCCACTGCCAAACATGTACTTGGGTATTTGGATTGTTCCTGGTTCGTTCCCTGTACAAAGCGGGTTTATAGTCTACATTACTTCCCTGAGTCTCTCTATAAGTGACATGGCTGGGCAGATGTGTGCATTCAGTTAGAGCTGCCTCTGAGAAACTTGTTCCCTTCTTCCAATAGGATGTGAGAGCCACTGCCACAGAGCTGGCTGTGAGGCTTGCTAAAATTTGCCAGACTAACATGTTAAGGGCTAGGGAGATGGCTCAGTGATTAAAGTGCTTGCCACGCAAGTAAGAAACCACAGGTCAAATAAAAAGAACCCATGTAAATACTGGCTGGGTGGGGTGGCCGTCCTGTAATTCCAGCACTCGGAACCCCAGACCAAGCTGGCTATTGATACTAGCCCTGTCAGTGAGCTCTAGGTTTGATTGAGAGACCCTACCTCAAAAAATAAGGTGGAAGAGGGATCAGGGAAGATTCCATCATCACCTGTGGGCCTACACTTGAGTGCACACACATATGAACGCATAATGCACTCCACACACATCCATGAAGGGGAAAAGATGAGGTTAATCCAAATTAAAGAGCGTGGGGAATTCAGTGACGCTGAGGTTTGAGGCATAGAAAGCTTCCTTGATGAACTAGAAAGTTGGAAAGTTGAAGAAAGCTCCTTGTGCAGTGTGGGACAGACTTGTTGGTGAGCAGTGCAAGCTTGGCAGCATATGGGACCACAGCCTGGCTCTGAGGCCCTGCATTAGACCAGTAACTGGGGCTGAAAGGTATCTGACAGTTTCTAATAGAGGTGATTGAGTGAAGGGGAAACCTTACTACCTTACCCATGGCCACCTGAAAGCCTCAGGACTTGGCAGGTCATTGGGGTTTCTGTGATGAAGCAGAACAGAGGAAGTGCTTAGGACTGGGGTAGTTCCAGTACTATTGGGAGGTGGGGCTCTGGGTTTGGGGTGGTCTAGTTGTTTGACATGACTGTGGATGTCTATACAGGGGGTCCAGGCTGGGGCCTTGGGTTAGTTGCATGTGAATGGTAGGCTAATAGGAGAGTTAGTTAGGACTTAGCTGACTCTTGGGAGGTACAAACCTGGGCCCTAGATATCAATACCTCATGAACTAGAGCAAATAAGAACCTGATTAGCATACAGGAGAATGTTGCGTTTAGCACAGCTAAGTGAGATATGAACTTCATATGAAGGAAAACACTTGTGTCTCATCTTCTGCAGAAAGCCAACAAAGGACAGAGCCGAGCCATCGAGCGCCTCAAAAAGAAGATGTTTGAGAATGAGTTCTTACTGCTGCTCAATTCCCCAACGATCCCATTCCGGATACACAACCGGAATGGAAAGGTCAGGAGGAGCGGGGTGGAGGGTCACCTGTTCCCTTAGTGCAGGGTTGCCCACTCCCTGTGGCTTCTGGCACTGACCCATGGGAATCCGGCAGGGGCTGCAAACCCCATTTCCCAGTCCTCAGCTCCAGTCCTGGATAGGCTCTCCCAGCTGCAGTAAGCTACTGCCCTCTGCTGGCCATTATTGGCGCTGCCACCACCACTCATTACCTGGCTTCCTAAAAAGAACAGCCCTACCCTAGCTGTCCCCTCCTTCAGTTTCAGAGGGCCTGATTAGGCTTTAATGGGGGCATCTAGAGAGAGTGGGAATGCACCTTTCCAGCTGTGGCCACTGCACTGAACTTTTGCCTCTCCCTCCAGAGTTATCTGTTTCTCCTGTCTTCTGACTATGAGAGGTCGGAGTGGAGAGAAGCGATTCAGAAGCTACAGAAGAAGGGTAAAGTCCTGCCTGGTTTCATACTGCTCTGAAGGTGTCCTTGGCAACATAGGGCCTTGTGTTTTTCCAAGCTTGTTACCTCCAATGTCTCTCTTTAGTCTTCATAGTCACCGTAAGATGCCAGGGAGGTGGCACTCTTGGAGTGTTACTCTCTGTTCTAAGGTCCAGTTAAGGCACACAGTGAATTCATGACAGGCCACCTAGGGTCCTGGGTTGCATGTCTTCCTCCCCTTGCTTCCCACTCACACACATGAGCCTCTTTACATATCGCTCTGGCCTCTGACGGTACCCACAGCTGCGCTCATGTGACTACCTGCAAGACTTTCCCTTCGCCCAAAGAACCAACTCCAGCACTAGAAACTAAGCTGATTTCCTGAGCATCTGCAAGGAAGAGCAGTAGGTTCTCGTGGACCTATAATGAAGCCCCCTCTTCTCTTGGCTTCTCCCACAGATCTCCAGGCCTTTGTCCTGAGCTCTGTGGAGCTCCAGGTGCTCACGGGATCCTGTTTCAAGCTTAGGACTGTGCACAACATTCCTGTCACCAGCAATAAAGATGGTAAGATTTGGAGCTCCAGGCTGCCCAGCCAGCAGGTCCAGGCTCCCAGAGCATTACCAAGGGTCTTCTACAGGGACCAAGGAGGCTAGGCATGGCTGCTAGTGACTGATCTCACTGCCCAGTGTGACTGAAACTGTCCTCTTGTCAGGTATACAGAGAGTGTAAATGGGACATACTCTCTCCAGGGCTCAGGTAGTCCTTGGCCCCCTCCGGTTTGAGTGAAAAGTCTGCATCCTGGAGATGGTGCTGGAACTCACCCCCACCAGGACAGAAGAAGGCTGCAGGATGAGGCAGGGATTTGCGAGGGAGGGATGAGACAGTAGGTAGACTAGAGAAGGATATGAGAAATCAGGACAGGTGTTTCAGGAAGTAGATTTGGAAGGCTTTAAATGCCAAGCAATGGAGTTTGGAGGTGGTGCTTTAATTTCAGGGGCCTACAGGAGGCTTCTGAGCTGGAGAGCTGTGGCGAGGCTAGAAACTGGCCCGGAGTCTGCTCCCTGGTGCGGGATGGCATCTGCTCTGGGACCTCCTAATCTTCCTGTCTTCTCAGTAGTGCTGGGATTACAGCATGCACCGCCATCCAGGGCAGGAAAGGAGTTTTGAAGGCTAGATTTCTTCAGGCTCACTTGGGGACCTTTGTGTCTCAAACGAAGGGCCAAGCCTTCTCGCCTTTTCTATTAGAACAAAGTGATTCAAATTAGTCCATTTCCATTTTGAAGGGTTAGGCAGAGGAGGGCAGCCTTGGGATAAGTCATGATCAGAGAAAGGAAGATACTAAATGCACGGCCTAAGACATTTGTTCTAGCTCCCGGTCTGAGCAGAAAGGACGACTCCTTACCAGAGCTGCACACACTGTGAAACAGTGAGCATTGGTCTTGTTTCCCAGCTGGCCAGCAGGTGGTGCTGTGGACCACAGCCCCTGTCTGCCTTCCCATCAGCCCAGGGTGGAAGAGCTGGTCAGCCTCCCACACCTCTAGCCTCCTCTTTGCTCTCTTGCAGACGATGAGTCTCCAGGACTGTATGGCTTCCTTCATGTCATCGTCCACTCTGCCAAGGGCTTTAAACAATCAGCCAGTAAGTGCCCCCTCGGCCCTAAGAAGAAGTTGTGTGGCCACTGTCCACCTTTCATAGCAAGTCCCTGAGGTCCCACTATGCAGGACTCTCTTTCTTCAACTGCTCAGCTCTGATCTCCCCATGCTGGGGCCCTGCCAACATGCTTGGAGTTGTGAGACTTTCCCTCGAAGGCTAGAGGCCAACTCCTCTCGGCAGGGAAGTCACCTTTGCCATTTGTCTCCGTCAAGCCTTTCCTTTAGATCTATACACACTGAAACTCAAACTCACGTCTTGTGATTTCAAATTCTGTGATCCTGGGCAAGTTTTCTAACCTTTCTAAGGCTCAATTTCCTTCTCTGTAAAAGGCAGCCATGGGCCTAGAGGAAGTGCTCAGTGATTACGAGTGCTTATTGCTCCTGCAGAGGACCTGGGTTCAGTTCCCAACATCCACATGATGGTCACAATCATCTGTCTCCAATTCAAGGGATCCAACGCTGTCTTTTGGTCTCTACAAGCACTGGGTACACACGTGCACAGATGCACATGCAAGCAAGACACTTATACACATAAAATAATCTAAAACATCTCTCTCTCTCTTTTTTAAATTTTGTTTGAGAAAATTGTGTCTCTCTATTTAGCTCTTGTTGTCCTAGAATTTCCTTTGTAGACCAGGTTGGTTTCAAACTCACAGAGATCTGCTTACTTCTGCCTTCTGAGTACTGGAATTAAAGGAATACACTGCCATGCCTCAAAAAAAAAATTATGACAATCATGTTTGTTTTTATTGACCTAAAAGTGGGCTTAAATATTATTGTGTATGTGTGCAGCGCATGGGGTACTGGGGTGGATCCTCACTCCTCGCACATGCCAGGCAAGCGCTTTACCACTGAGCAGTACGCATTTCAATTAAACTTTTTTTTTAATTTTATTTATTTATTTTATGTATATGAGCACACATTAGCTGTCTTCAGACACACCAGGAGAGGGTATCGGATCCCATTACAGATGGTTGTGAGCCACCATGTGGTTGCTCGGATTGAACTCAGGACCTCTGGAAGAGCAGTCAGTTCTCCTAACCCCTGAGCCATCTCTTCAGCCCTCAATTAAACTTCTTATTCTAATTCTTGTCTAGTGAGTTTGTAGTTCCTAACTGTTTGCCAGATGAGGAAACTGAGTCACAGAGATGTGAAATGACTTAATATAACACACAGGCTCAGAAACTCAGGGCTCTTAGCTCCTACCTCTTCATACCAAGCTACTGGTCCCTAAACAGCCATTCAGTCAGTAGCATTGCTTCTGGGTTGAACAGGCCTCCACCTGGAGTCCCCAACATCATGGCGCCTGCCATGCTGTTGTATCACTTATGGTTTGCCTCTCCTGTTGTGAGCACTTCAGAGACAGGAAACAGGACTCCTTTGTCCCTGGATGGTTAGGAGCTCAAAAGGGTTGGTGTGACACTGAATTTACAGAACACCAACAGCACACCCAGAGAGAAATGAGAAAAATGCAGTGCCGTGCATATTCGAGGTCTTTGCAGCCTCATTATCTGTGCTGGTCTTGTGGCATCTCCCTGTGGTCACTAATTTCTGCTTTATACACAGGAAGCTGAGACTCCAGGGATTTGCCCAGGCTGCATAGTCAGTAGAGATGTCATAGGATCCATGTACCCTTGATGCTGAAGCTCAGGTTTTGCCCCTCAGAGCCTGTATCCCTTCATTCCTGAGCCCTTGACTACCTGTGCCCTGGCCTCACTTGCTATGTCTGTCCTTCCCTCCTACAGATCTTTACTGTACTCTGGAGGTGGATTCCTTTGGCTATTTTGTCAGTAAAGCCAAAACCAGGGTGTTTCGGGACACGACAGAGCCCAAGTGGGATGAGGTAAGTAGAGGAGGTTTGTCTCCCCATTTGTCATCAAGCGTGGCGCTCTGCTGAGGGTGACTACATCACTGGCTGGACCAGCTGTATCTCCCTAATCCCTTACTTTCACTAGTCATCTGCCTGCAGACCAGTGTTTAGGTTGATGAATCCTGGGGTTTCAGTTGAAGTCCCCAACCCCACTCCACCAGTCACATAGAGGCCTCCAAGAACTCCAGAAAGTACCAGTGCCCCTCTTTATCTTGTGATGTGGTCCTCCTGGGTCCTGGCTACCTCAGCCTTGCAAACCTATGACCCACACTTTCTGGGAAGCTGAGAAGCCATGAGTCCCACCTTCAGAAGCTCAGGGCCTTTGTTCCTTCCTTTCATCTCTCACCAGGAGTTTGAGATTGAGCTGGAGGGTTCACAGTCCCTTAGGATCCTGTGTTATGAGAAGTGCTATGACAAGACCAAGGTCAACAAAGACAACAATGAAATTGTGGACAAGATCATGGGCAAGGGGCAGATCCAGGTAAGGAGCCAGGTTGAAACCTGGAGCTATGGGCTAGGTTGTATAGTTAAGGAGCCCTTCTCATTTGTTGTTTGGTCTTTTCTGACTGGCCCAAAGCTAGGACAAGTTTCCCCAAGTGGGTTCCTTGCTGTGTCCCAGCTGCCCAGAGATCCTGGGTCCCCAGGCGACCATACCTGGCTCAGGTAGATCCCGTGTTTCTGCAAGGTGGATAGATATCATGGAGTAGCTGCCTTTATTGTCACAGTCACTTTGAGTCTGTTGGTGGTTTTTGTGTGATGCTGTGTTGGGAAATATCCTGAGGCTGTCATAAGCAGGAAGATGTAGATGGTTGTAATGAGCCATGTCTGCTCTGGGTGTGAGACAGAAGGGAGTCACATGTTCCCCAGTAGTTGCCATTCTACCACAAGGGCTTAGGATCAGCAGGGCTGCTGGGTTCCTGTACTGTCCTCACCTGTGATGGGAGTCACTGTCTTGGAGGTGGGGTGGGGAGGGGGAGGATCTCGTCAGAGTTAGAGCCTCAGTGAGTGCACGTATTTCAGTTGTGTTTCTTGGTGCCTGAAAGATGGAAATGAGGAAAAGGGTCTGTGTGTACTTGCGTCGCACTTGCATCTCTGAGGCCTTGTGCCAGTTTTGAAGAAGGTTGTTATGTACTTATCTTCTCGAGAAAGCTTGAGGGATAATGTTTAACATGGAGCCATTCACACTGCTGACTGGCACCTTGTGTGGCCTCATGCCCAAGACACAATGTCCGTGGATTCTGTGACCATGGCATCAAGGGAGATGATGGCAAGGCTGGGCGTCAGGCACGGGTGCTCTGGGTTTCTTAACTCTTGACCCCAACAGGCATACCATCTTAGTCCTGGGTAGGGAGTGTCACTCTTTTCTTTTTTAAGATTTATCTATTTATTTAATGTATATGAATACACTGTTGCTCTTTTCAGACACAAACAGAAGAGGGTACTGGATCCCATTACAGATGGTTGTGAGCCACCATGTGGTTCCTGGGAATTGAACTCAGGACCTCTGGTAGAGTAACCAGTGTTCTTAACCTCTGAGCCATCTCTCCAGCCCCAGAGTATCACTTTTTTTAATACTTGTTTTTATTTTTATGTTTATGGGGATTTTGCCTGCATACATGTGTATTCACCGTGTGTGTGTGTGTGTGTGTGTGTGTGTGTGTGTGTGTGTGTGACTGGTGCCGGCAGAACCAGAGGAGGGTGTTAGATCCCCGGAAATTATAGTTAAGGATGGTTGTGAGCTGCTATGTGGGTGCTGGAAACAGAACCTGGGTCCTCTAAGTGGTCGTAACCACTGTGCTATCTTAGTGTTCTTTTTGCAGAAAATGATTGTTCTCTGGTACATGAAGTTGAAGTTTTATATCTGGTGTTTTATGTGGTGCCACTGGAGGTGTGTGGGATAGTATCCTCCATCCCCCACCTGTCTTGGGTTCAGTATCTGAATAGAGTGGTGGTATCCTCCAGTAGAGGCCCAGCCATCTGCCTTATGTTCTTAAGCACAGCTTTCCTGATGCTGAGGGACCTGTACCCTGCTCCTTGGTGCTGTCGCCAGGGAGACAGTGCTGCTAGGCAACCATGTGCCAGCCCTTCATTGTTTCGGAAATAAGAATGACATAAAGCTCTCTGAATCTAATCCCTGTCACATGTCCTCTTAAATAGCAAAACCCTCATCTCTACACCCTTGGGCAAGGCCCAAGCAACAGGCAGGGACGAGTTCCAGGCTGGCCTGGCCAGCCTTAGCAGACACACAGCCAAGAGATGTCAGAAGCTGCCAATGCCTGGGCCATTGATGGCTGTGAAATGGAAGAGTGACCAGGGCAGCCAGCTCAGTGAGCACTGCAGCCCACAGCCCCTCTCTACTCAGTTACCAGGGCCAGGAGTCCCCACTGGATGGCAGCCCTGATCCTTCTGCCCTCACTGTGCTGCTTAGGGCCAGAGGAAACACCATAAATCATCGACTCTTGGAGACAGGAGCAGATGGAGGTCGCGGGGAGGGGAGGCTGCCAGGTTGTATTGGCAAAGCTGAAAGCACATTCTGCTAAGGAAAATGTTTCTGGTTTTAGCTTCGAAGAATGTTAGATGCCTGGGAGTTGATATTAAAAGAAACACAAACGTTCCTGCTGCCAGCTGACCAGGCCAGTGAGTGGGCAGCTCAGAGCCCAGGGCCTCAGGAGGCCTTTGAAGTTCTCTAGCACTCAGCCTCCTGAGCACAATGCTAGGCTCTGAGCCATGGATTCACCTTACCATCTCCTGTGCAGTAGGGAGGGGGTATTGTGACTCTTAAAGTCTTGCACTGTAGCTACCTCAGAGCCACTGAGATAGGCAGGCTGGATGGATAATCTGCACTGGACAGTCCCACATGGCCAGGCCCCACAGAGCTGTAGGACAGCCTGTTCCCATAGCTGCCACATGTTTAAGGTGTCTAGAGTCCCACCTAACTCTGGAATCTGGGTTGCTTTCCTTCAGTAGGTCAGTCCTGAGAGCTTGGTGGGAGAGGAGATAGAACCTAAGGAATGCTTGATGGGAAGAGGGAGAGAAATCCTTCCACTCAGCCCAGCTGGGGATCAGTGAGGGGACCCTTGACTGAACTCTAGGCATTTGCTTCTATCATGGGTCTGCTCCCTTGTAGCCATGATGTAGCGGAGCATCTGGAGCTGGAGGCTGGGCTGTGTGTAATCTTCAGTGCAGACAAACGGTAGCACTGGCCACTGCCATGTGTGTCCAGTATTTGTGCTCTTAGAAGCTCATACTCAAGTGCTGTCTGGTGTGATCCTGCTATACCTCTGCACGAAAGGTAATCTTCTTGTCCCACTTCACAGACGACACTGGGCCCAAAGTGCCTCTGCTGACAGTATGCAGGGAAAGCTACACTGTCTTCTTGGGGCTATGTCTTTGCATCTTAGGCCTTCATCAAGAGGTCTTGCAGCCCAGGTGGAAGACCTTGGTGTGGTTAATGGTCTGGTGATGGAGCTGGAGCGGTGTTCTGCTATCTGGCATAACAAGAGCCTCAGATTGTCATTGGTTGGAGTAGTGTCACCTCTGGGCACAAAATATCTCTGCATAGTGCACCTAGAAAGACGTAGAATGCGTGGGAAAGGGCCAGAGAGGTTATACTTTTGGAGGGGAGGGTGTTTACAGTGCCTCGGCAGTGAGTACCCAGAAGTGTAGGGTACCCTGTCAGATTGAAGGGCTAGTATTCCACTACAGGCTACCAGAGAGCAGTACAAGATGCTAGCACAATACTAAGAGCCCAGCACTGTAGACACCCTCAGTTATGGTCACAGCGGGGTCTCCACAGTATCCTGTGGGCAGGAAGGGTCACAAAGATAAGCACACTGAGGCAGTAAGAACAAATAACCTGTCCAAGGTCCAGGGATGAAGTCAAGAGAGCCAGCAGCCTAACTTAGAGCTAGCCTCTACCACCAACTCCAAAGCCCATTGCTAGGATGCTCTGCGGCCCCACTGCTCTGGGTAAGGACTGTGGTGGGAACTATCAGGGA
The DNA here is from genome assembly GCA_021653895.1 of Mastomys natalensis. NCBI lineage: Eukaryota > Metazoa > Chordata > Mammalia > Rodentia > Muridae > Mastomys > Mastomys natalensis. The sequence goes on along the minus strand of JAJTUV010000251.1, from coordinate 1,437,424 downwards.
AGGTCATGTGACTGGAGGTAGGGAGGCTTCAAGAAGGATGTGGGGCCAGAGGGATCTGAGAGTGCTAGATCTTTAATCCCAAAAGTGAGGTTTGTTTGTATTAAAAAATGGAGTCATTGTGAAGAGACTTGACAGTCACCAGCCCTCTCATCGAGTCTCACAGCCCTTTATTATGTAATTCTGTGCCTTTTTCTCCTCCCTTGGGTGTGTACCCTATTATGTAGGCTTAATCATAGTGTGTGTTTTGTGTATTTGCTCTATTTTCATGGCATTGTATCATAAACTCCCGTTTAGGCCTGTATATAGTCTTTAGATAATACATTTTAAAAGCACATTATTAAAGTACTTTTAATCAGTTTATATAGTAGCAGGCATGTAATTGCTCTCTTAAGGGTCTGTTACTTTAGCGAGTGGGCAGGCTCCGGATCAGCAGAAATGAGGCAGGAGTTTGAGGGAGGGACCCTCATGTGAGCTCAGAGGAACAGGAATGTGCAGGGAGGAAATTAAGGCACCCAGCTTGTCCTGAACAGGAGGGGCTGTGAGCCAGGCAGGTGGGTGGGAGGTGAAGGAATGAATAAAAGAAGACGGTCTGTAGAGTCTAAGGCCATCCCTTCCTGTCTTGAGGAGGAGACTGAGGCTACAAAGATGAATGACAGGCCTGCCTTCACACAGGTTGTCTGTGGTTCAGGGACCTCCATCCAAAGTCAGCAAAGCTTTTGATTGGCTGTTGGTTGGCTAAGTAAATGACAATATTCATAGGTAGAATGGAGACAGTGTGTGACTTCAAGGCAACTGCCCTTTGCCACTGAAATTCATTGAAACACCCTACCAGCTTGTTCCATCTCTCTTGCAGGCTGACCCCTTTCTTTCCAGACCCTCAGAGTCATGACTTGTCGATTTTCTGTATAGCTACCACACTATCTACGTCTCCCTGCTGGTCTGCCCACAACTCAGCTCAGCCTGAAGCATCCTCCATCAGCTTTCTCTGGTTCCCTGCTCCCAGGGGGACTCCTCTATGTTTATCCTGGTCTATTTCTAACTACACCATTCAGACTCCAGATGTGATCTCCCAACTGTTATCTGATTAGCATATTCCAGGGTCTAACCAGTCAAAGCTGGCTGGTCTGAAGGGAAAAGGCAAGCTAGGGTGATTTTATAACCAGGCCATTTAAAAAGATCAAGCTCTTATAAATGGAGTTAGTCACAAAGGCCAGTCTCTACCTCCAGTGAGCAAATCCGCAAATCTGACAGTATTTAAACACTCTTAAATCCCTGCCCCAGTGTACAGGAGCTCACATAGCCTAATCTGGCCTCAGATTCTCTGTGTAGCCAAGGCTGGCTTTGAACTTCTGATCTCCTGCATCTTGTGTCTATCTTCTAGGAATATGCCCCGGTGTCCTACTTAGCCCTCTGTATTATTTACACTTATTTATTTGTTTTGTGGGAAAAGAAGAGTAGGAGGAAGTGCTCATGCCAGAGCACACCTGTATAGGTCAGAGGACAGCCTGTAGGGATCTGTCCACATGTTTTCTTGTATCCATCTCCACCATGTAGCTTTGGAACATTTTACCTTCTTCTCCGGCTGCTTTATACCCATTAAACACTAACTGCCTTCTCTCCTCCCCCAGTCTCTGGCAACCACCATTCTCCTCTCTGTATTGGACTACTTATTATAATGCCTTCAGAGTTCATGCATGTTCCATTTGTCTTTCCCTTACTTTCCTTTTGAGAGCTCAATAATATTCTACTATTATGGATATACCATATTTTGTTTATCCATTTATCCATCTGTGGACATTGGCATTTGCTCCACCTTTAGACTCTATAGTTTTAAGTGGGAAAAAAAGACAATGCCTAGTCTTTGGAGGTAGAGATTTCAAAGTCTCCCTTCCTAGCTTCATGTATGCTTTTTACTTCCGGCTGCAGCAAGACAGCAGAGCCCCGTGACTCCAGGTCACAGCTAGGAGCTTCCAGCCCCTAGGGAGGGAACAGTCTGGCCCCTTTCCTTTCTTTCCTCAGCTCTCCTGCCCAGCCTCCCTTGGGCAGTTACTGAGTGTGGTATCCAGTGACTTGAGACTGTGGGAAGAGCCCTGGGCTGTGGGTCAGAAAAATAATTCCTGATTCCTTGGCCTCTTGACCCCTCGGTTTCTTCATCAGTTAAGTGGGAATTATTCTCACTCTTCACTGCCATCTTGTAAGATGCAGGTTCTGGAATGTACCTGGAGGAGCAGGTCAGAGCTCTGCATGCACATCCATTCATGTTTCCGTGTTTTATCTGCATTTGTCTGCCGGGCACCCTGTAAGTGACAAGCACTGAGCAGAGATCCCAAGAGAACAGGACTTCCAATGTAGCAAAGAAACCATGAAAGGATTTGCTCCTTCAGCCTGCCTTGTAGGGGCTTTGAAACCAGACAGATCAGAGATCTGTCTTGCTCCTTCTGTTCATTATTTGGGAGAATGGGGTGACTTGCTCCATCTGCCCTAGCCTCAGTTTCTTTACCTGTAAATTGGGTTGTGATGAGAGTCCATGAGGCTCTTGGGACAGGGCCTAGAACAAACTTGGGGGATGAGGAGGGCCTTTTGTTCTAAGCCGGCAGGCTCAGCTCCCCATTCCAGGAATTCTGGGTATACCTTGTCAAGAAGTCCCCTCCTAAGGCTGCTACCTGCAAGTGTCCTTTGTGTTTGAGTTGCGATGCCATCAGGATCTGTTGTCCTGAGGTGGTAGAGTTAGCGTGGCTGTGGTGGAGGATCTGAGGTCCCCTGCCCCACACAGAGCAGCTGGGCTCTTCTCCTAGAGCTGCTCTCAGCTGGCTCAGGGCACCGTGTGAGGAGCCCTGGAACAAGGGACCTTTGTCAGCTACAGGAGAGCTGCTTCTGGTCTCAATTACTGTGCAAATGAGAGAGCTTGGGGGGAGTCTAGGTCAGGAGCCTGCTGGAGCAGGAGTGTCAGGGTAGCAGGCTTCCCCCACCAACCTCCTACCCTCCAGTGTCCCCACTTAACTCTCTCAATACTCTTCTCCTGGTAGCCTGGTTCTGGGCCATTGACCATGGTGGCCTATAGTCTTTCTCTGAATAGATGACAAGGCTATTAAATGGAACTCCTCCACTCTTTGTCCTATTTGTCTACTGGGCCTTGTTTATTAACTCAGTGACCACAGCCAGGTCCCTGTTCCCTGGTAGAGGGCATGTATTTAACTAATGGAAGTTGGTTGGAGGTTGGCCAGTGACACTGCCCCCTCCCCGTTTTTTGTTTTTGCTTTTTAGTTTTTCCAGGCAGGGTTTCTCTGTTTAGCCTTGGCCATCTGAGAACTCCCTCTGTAGACCAGGCTGGCCTGGAACTCACAGAGATCCACCTGCCTACCTCTACCTCCGAGTGTTGGGATTAAAGGGCACCACCACCACTGCCTGGCCCTTTCTTTCCTTTTTATCTCAACATCCCAGCTCTCCAAGCCTCATCCTGGTACACATCACAGCCTCTGGTTGTTCCCTGTTCTAGAACACAGGGGTGGCCTCTCTGAAAGATAGACTCCCCTTACCTCCAGCCTGTGCCAGATATATATGGGTGTCCAGGGGTTGGTGTCTATGAACCTCTGCCCCAAGTTCACGTTTTGTGGCCCTTGCAGTCAGCTGCTCTCAGTGCTGCCCCAGGTGGGGTGCTTTTCTTTGCCATGGTCACCACTACTTGACACATGTCCTAGAGTCACATGGGGAGAGGAGGCTAAGGAACAGGCGTGGTTTTGCTCATTGCCTCAGACACCATCTCCTCCAGCGGTCTAGAGGACTGGGACCATTGTCCTGCCAGGGGTTCATTCTGTTTCAGCTGTTGCAGATTCTTTCCCCCTAGCCCAGTGTATCTGTTGTCACTTTTTCTTGTTTATCCGGGGTTTTTATTTTGTTTTGTTTGTTTGTTTGAGATAGGGTTTTTCTGTGTAACAGCCCTAGCTGTCCTGGAACTCTATCTATAGACCGGGCTGGCCATCAACTCACAAAGATATCTCTGCCTCTGCCTCCCGAGTACAAGGTTAAAGGCGTGTGCCACCATACCACACTTGGCTACTGTCACTCAAGGCTGGTCCTGATGCCAGGCATGGAGGGTAAGTAGAGGCACATTTGTCTTGGGGGCATGGGCAGACCTGAGAAAGTGCAAGCCTCAGCTGAGCTGCCTCCATTGCCCAGGTGTTCCTGATTTGGGGAATGTGGACCCTACCAGTGTATCCTGGAGACAGGAAAGACAAGATGCATTTGACAGGAAGTAGATGGAAGCTCACTTACTCCCTCCTCCTCTCTATTTGGGAATTCCATCTTGGCATGCAGGCCTGATGCCTCTCTATCCCACGCTGAAGGCAGGATACACACTGCGAAGCCAATCCAGAAAGCATCTTGCTACCTGCTCCCTTAGGCCCTGGGAACACCCTTGCAAACCCTGAGAAGGATGCTATCCTCTTAGCTCTGGCTTCCCGGCCCTGCGGCTCAGAGGTAGGAGACAGGTTTGATGCCAGCACCCGTCCTCCCATGGCATGTCTTCTCAAACCTGGATGAACATCAAGAGCCTGCCCTTCAGGTGAGGGCTGCGTCTTTGCCTTCCTAGAAATCAAAGTAGCTGATCTGATGCCCACTTTAATTTGTTCCAAAAGCTTTAAGAAAAAGACTCTCATAAATTCCATGGAATTCTCTCGAGTTATAGCTGAGGCTGCCTCTGAGTGCCAATACTGGGTATCCGTAGAGTGGGATCTGCTGCCTTCCCAGTGGTAATGAGGGTGTGGACACTGTGCTTGCTCTTGGGCTAGTCCTCATGCTATGAAATTAAATACCTGGTTGCATGCCTGCACCACATGCAGCCTGCCATACCTTGAGTTAATTGCTGAGCTGTAGTAGCTTCGGAGCAGACCCCAGAGTGACTTGAGTATCCATGATGGCCTAGAAAACACCAGTATCAATGAGTGGATGGGGTAAGTGTTGGCTCACTGGAAGCCCCTGGGAGGTAAGAGGCACTTACAGTTTTCCCAAAGTGAAGCTAAGAGTTGAGTTCTGAATCAAATATTCTACTTAAGAATAAAAGCCCCTAATCTGGGCAGGCCATGGTGGTGCCGACCTGTTATCCCAATGCTCAGAAGACAGTAGCAAGCAGATCTCTGTGACTTCAAGGCCAGTCTGGTTTACATAGTGAGTCCCAGGCTAACCGGAGCTACAGAGTGAGATTCTATGTCCAAAAAGAAGGGGAAGAAAAGTTCCCAATCTCTGAAATTCCCACCTCCCCTACCCTGAGGGAGCCTGAGGGCTGGCGACTGCTGTCAAAGGAGACTGCATTTCTCATGAGAACTGTAGTTTCTGCTCAGCTTTGGACCATCGACACTGGAAGGGAGACCTAGGGCCTCTGGTTCAGCCTGTAGAGCTCAGAAAGTTGCAGCAGGGATGAGCATGGCCCTGAGACGGGTGAGGACTAGAGGACAGAGCCATGGGTTCCCTGCCCGATCTCAGCCAGACTCACCATTCTGCTTACTTTTTTATCTGATTGGGAGGTAGGGAGACTGGAGCATAAAATTTCATTTGATGGGTTGGAGGCAGCTCGGAAGTTAGGAGCTCTTACTACTCCTGCCGATGATCCGGGTTCAGTTCCCAACACCCATGTGGTAACTCACACACTGTCTGTAACTCTAGTTCTAGGATATCCTCTACTGTAGTGTGGCCTGAGAGGCCCCATGTGTCCAAAGCACACCTCTGGAGTCCTCTACCACTGACAAGGAGCAGGCAAGTGGCCCCGGGGGCGGGGGGGCTTGTCTTTGCATGCTCCTGGCTGCTGCCTGTGTCCTGTCCTGGACTCAGGATGGAGTAGATGGGTATGTAGGGATAAAGTAGGTGTTTTTCCCACCCTGTCCCTGGGTGGATTTAGTTCTGAATGATCAAAATGTTCCCAAAGGCTCAAGCGGATTTTCCACCCTTTCCACGGTCAAATGTGCCGTGAGAAACACAAGAGATTGCCAGGGACATGCTGTCCATCTAGTCTTTCCACAGCACATAAGCTTGTAGGCTATTTCAGCCTCTCCTGTCCACTGACAGCCACTGGGAACCCTGGGAACAGCCACCTGAGATGGTAAGGCAGAGTGAAGAGAGGCTGCATGGGAATCAGTGCTTTGGACCATCCAAGAACCAGGAACCAGGGCGGGCCACCTTGGGTGGGCTGGGTAGTTTTTTCATCTTGACTACAGTATGTATTTTAAACTTGGGCCCATCCTGGCACCTGCTCCCAATCCCTTTACCCTGGACATCTATAACTACCCATACCTGCTTAGAAACAAAGACTTGAGGTTCTGGAGCTGAAACTGCTATAACCCCTTACATGGATGTTTGTCAGGCATAAGAAGGGCTCTTGAGGACCTTTGGAGCTTGAGAGGGAGCAGACTCCCTACAGAGCCCTGATTGCTTCTATTGTGTCAGGGCAGGGGGTAGTCAGGGGCCAGGTTGCCGTTCAGCTGACTTCTGCTTTGAGCTCTAAGAAGGCCTCTGCCCAGCATGCAGTGGTGCATGGCATCTATTCAGTGGTGAATAAGTAAATGAGCCAAAAGGTAGCTTCTTAACTTAGCTCTGTTATTGGCTCCTTGTTGACTTTGAGCTAGGAGTTCCCATTGCTGGGCCTAGTGAAGGCCTGAACAGAGAAGATACTAAGGACTTACTATCAGTATGTGTGTTTAACTAGGATGGTGTCTTAGTTAGGGTTACTTATCGCTGTGCTAAAACACCATGACTAAAAACAATTTGGGAAGCAAAGGGTTCATTTGGCATACACTTTCAAATCGCTGTTCATCATTAAAGGAAGTCAGGACAGGAACTCACACAGGGCAGGAACCTGGAGGCAGGAGCTGGTACAGAGGCCATGGAGGGCTACTGCTTACTGGTTTGCTCATCATGGCTTGCTCAGCTATAGAGCTCAAGACCTCCAGCCCAGGGATGTACTACCCTTAATAGGCTGGGCCCTGCCCCATAAATCACTAATTAAGAAAATGCTCTACAGGTTTGCCTGTTGCTGGATCTTATGGAGGTATTTTCTCAGTTGAGGTTCCCTTTCCTCAGGTGACTTTAGTTTGTGTCAAGTTGACATAAAGCTATCCAGCACAGATGGATACCTATCAAGATAAAAGCACACAGGAATGTAGGGCCAGCAAAGCCATCCATGTTGAGAGGCCAGGACCCTCTCCTGGTCCTCCCTGTTTTCCCTTGTGATATGCCATGTCACCCACCCCTCCACCCCCGACTGGCATGGCCTCTTCATAGGACCTGGTCTCTCTGGACCCAATGCTTGTCTTCAGTCCTCTTCTGTACAGTAATCTCAGCCTGCCTTGCCTCCGTCAGCATCTGCCTTTCAGTTCCTTTGGTCCTCTGCCATGTTGCTCTCTTCTGAGATTCAGAGGCTCCCTCCTTACCCTTGTTTCCCCAGGCTCCTGTGTTCTACCTAGGATTCTCAGAGTAGTCTACTTGGGGGAGCTTCCCCCCTCACACTCTTGAGTAGGGGAAGCTGGCATCTGAGCTATAAGACAAAGGCAAGGATTGGAATCAGGGCTGGGGGTGGTGAAAGTTGTTCTGAGAAAGCAGGTTACTGTAGAGAGGCACCCTCCACCTTCCAAGGTTCTGAGAAAGAACCATCCTCCTGTGTTCATGGGAGACTCGGGGGCTTGCCTGAAGCTATCCTTGGCATAACTCTTGGCAGGGTAATGCTGTGGGAGTCCCAGCCAGTGTTTCAGGCTGGGCATTATCCCCGTTGACCTCTTTTCCCTCAGCAATGCCACTGCCGACCACTTAACCCAGTTTTGCCTCAGTCACATCTGTGCCGATTAGAGAGGTCCCCCTCTCTACATATAGCCAGGGTCCTACCCACCTCCCCGGCTCCAGGGACAGCTACTCTTTGCTTTGGCCAAGAGCCAAGGAAAGGAATGAGGAGAATGTGACTGTCCACCAAAGATGTTTTTAATTCCGAAGGCAATGACATCTGTTCATTCGTGAGGGCCTTACCACCCAGGCTCTGTTTATCCAGACACAGCGGCCCTGCGTGTCCTCAGAGGCGGCTCTGCCAGGTGTGGCTGAATGGATAGGGAGGACACAGCAGGAGGGGATGCGATTACTTCCTGGGTGACCAGGCTGGTGTGAGCCTTGCCTATCTAGAGCAGAGATGAGGACCATCTGATTGTCTGCAGAGACCACAGTATTCAGACTACTGCTTTTGAGGAACTTGCTGGGACATCATCTTGCAAAGCTCTTCCTCTACCCTGCTCCCAGGCCACAAGTTTCAGGAAGGAATGAGTCAGGCTTAGAGAAGAGAAGGCAAATCTGTGCTGTTCCCCAGAGGAAGGTTCCAGTCCTTCAGGAGGAAAGGAAAGCTGAGTGTCTCCGGGGAAGAGGTTCCCAACTCAATCATCCATCTGCTAAGCACTTTGATCACCATGGAGACCAGCTGGCCAATGCTCATCCAATCTGAGCTTGCTTTATCCAGACGAGTGTTGAGCCTGGGGTTCTTTAGACAGACAAGTGTAGGACTTTGGGAACAGTATTTATCCTGCCCTCTTTCTCCCACACACCAGTGGTGGGGAGCGGTACACCAGTTCCCTAGACTGCACTGTGTCATGTGACCCAGCTAGAGGAGAGAGAACCTTAGGAAGTCAGTGTCAGCTGTTCCGAAGTTAACCAGCCAGCACCAAATACCAGCTGTGTGTCTGCATCGGGTGAATGAGGTGAGCAGTTCAGTTGGTGCCTTCTCAGCTAGTTACACAACCAGCCACTGCACCTTTGTGAAGGGATGCTGAGCAAAGCAGGGACCTGTGGGAGGGATGGAATGACTTTACCCATGCTTATACCTCAGCTCCACAAAGAATCCCTCATTCCCTCCAGTTAAAATTGATCTTCCTCTCCACTTTACGGCACTTCATCCTCACTGTCCTGGTGGTATAACCACACCTCTGTCCTCATATGCTACATAGTAGGTCCACAAAAGCTCTTCTGCTTCCTGGTGACAGTTAAGTTCCATTTCCTCCCTGCCTACTCTAGCTGGCAGTTTGTCACCACTGGCTTTTGGTTCATCTGATTCCTCAGCCCCTGCTCTAGGGTCAGGCACTTAACCAGTCCCTCCTCATGGAACCTAAGGCCTCAGTTCCAGGTAGAACTCAGCGTGTCACCCATACCACTCCAAGTATCATTCCTTCTAAGTGAGGGGGCAGAGGCCCTGGACTAACCTCAGTCTTCTCTAGTGACTCTGTTTCCCCAGATGTGAAGTGGGGGCCTTTGTTCTTCCTATGATTGGAGGGACTTTTTTTGTCCATACAGAGAGAAGTGAGGGTTAGTGTGGTGCTGACCACTCAAAATAGCAGTCTTTATCTTCTCAGTTCTTGGCTGGCCCTGCAGTGAAACTGTCCCTTTCCCAGAGAGGTGCTAGAGGCAGAAACAGAAAATCTCAGGGACTGTCACTGGTTGAGACCCAGCAGGGGTATTCAAAGGGCCAGGACTGATTTCTGTACCCCAGTCCTTCACTTTCCCCTGAATCCTGAGAACTGCCCACACTTCAGCCAGGCAGTGGCTGTGACTGACCCACAGGGGCTGTGGAGGGCTCTCACTGCCCCTTCCGAGCTGCAGCTGTGTGACCTCGGGCCAGAATGCTACTTCACTGTGAGCTCTGGTTCTCCCAACTCTGAAATGGAAAAAGGACCTGCATATAAGTGCAGAAAGCCCTGCGCTGGGTACTTGGCTCAAAGTTGGCACTGTGCAGATCCTGGTTTGCTTCCTGCATATGCCCAGCTTTGCAGTGGTGGGATGTCCAGGATAACTGAGTTGCATATACCCTAGCCATGTAGGTTTTTTACATTCTAGCTTTTCTCTTGTCTCTAAGTATCACACTCTTTAAGTTGCATGGTTAGCTTGAGAAAGGATTCACTTCTCATTCTTCAGTTACAACAAGAGCTTGCTGGGTGTGATGTCACACACCGTTTAGTTTAGGAAGGCTGAAGCAGGTAGATCTGAGTTTGAGGCCAGCATGGTCTACATAGCCAGTGCTACATTAAGAGACCCTGTCTCAGAAATAAACAAAGAACAACAAGCCCCATGCACTTACTAGTTGTCTTCCAAGGTACTGCAGTTGCTCCTGTGCTGTCGGACGTCCTCTGCCCCTTATAGCTAAAGTCTTTGTTGGTGAGGTGTCCAGGGCTGTAGCTACAAACAGCAGTGGAGGAGCACCTCCATGTCAGACATCCTTGACCAGAGTCACATTTGCTTTCACAAAGTCCTTGGTGAGGGTCACATGGGGCAGCCAGAGATGGCTGCCTCTTTATTCTGTACATTTGTCATAGGAGACTTGGGAGCATAAACAAGTGTTGGCCCTGCCACCAAGTTGAGACTGAGGAACATGCCTTAGGGCAGGTATTGAGTGGGTAGGGAAGTGGAACTCCAAAGCAGTCCTTCATGGCCAGATGCAGTTTTTTACCCAAAACAGTGGCCCCTGGAAGTCTCCACCAGCTTGACCTCAAGCCTCCTTGATACTAAGTGCCAGGAGCAGCCTGGTGGTGAAGGAGTTAAAAGTAACTGGCTTGTGTTTAGCTTCCTGACAAACTTTATTTAGTAGAAACTAAAGGGAAAGATAGAGGGTGGATGAGGAGAAGCCCCAGCTTGCCAAGAGTTAAACCCAGGCCTGCATGGTTTTGGAGGGGGCAGCTCCAGCGTCCTTTTTGAGTCACTTCCTTCAGTGGGGCGGTAATGTGCGCACTGCCTGCAGCCGCCTGTGGTGCTCTCCCAGTGTACGCTCTGTGTCCCAGGATCTGCAGCTCACAGGAGAAGGCAGCAGGGAAGGCACTGGGCCCTAGTGGTGCCTCAGACTCTGCTGCTTCCCGGCTGCAGTCTCCAGGGAGGGGGAAGGAGGAGAAGGAGGAGGACGCAGAGGGAGGGGAGGAGAAACCGGAGGCCCACACCCGCTGCTTTGGGACTGCTCCACTAGCAGTCCGGCTAAGCACTTGGGCTCAGACAGCAGCTCTCTCCAGAGCCGCTTGTGCGCTTCTCCCCTTTCTGCTTGGATCTGGCCCGGCAGACTGGCCACTGGCATGACGGACATTCTGCCTCAGCCCGACTGCAGCTTGAAAGCAGTGTGTGAATCCCTGGAGCACTGCTGCCTGGATCAGTTGGAGGAGCCGGGGAGCAAGCGAATGCCCAATACTGGCGCCCGACTCTGGGGCCGAGTGCGCAGTAAGCTGCTTCGCCACAAGGTGCTAGCAGGGGCAGGTTGGGTGGTGGAGGATTAGAGTGCCTGCGGGAGGTCTCAGGGCTGCTGGGGACTCTGTCTACCTCTGCATTACTGCTCCTGCTGGATCCCAGAAGTCCCAAGACAGAGGCTGGAATGATGGGTATGCTTTAAGTGGCTAGAACTTAGTGATGAATGCTAGTGGCAGCCCCCACCCTAACCCTGGATGCCTTTTCTGCATCTGTCCCTAGCTCAGCAGAAAGAGGTTTGTCTCCTGTGCAAGTGGACTTTGCTTGGCTTCCTTCTGAATATAAACTGGCAGAAATAGACGTAGATAGGCACCTCACTGGATCTCATTGTCCACCCAACAGCCCAGCACAGGCTACCCCCAGCCATCTTTTATGGATATCAGTTCTCTATCCCTTTGCTGAGGAGCACCTCAACATGGTCTACCATATAAGCTTTACTTGTGCAAGCTGAAAGGATCATTGCCACCAGGGAGGAAGGACTGGTGGCGGAGAGGGAATAATGTGCTAAGTCTGGGGCTGTAGACTGCTTCTTCAGGGACCACCCAGACAACTACTGTACTAATGCCAACTGGGCATCCAGCAACTCACACAGCATGCCAGGGGGTTCCTGACCAAGCTATGCCAGGGCAAGCTGCCTGCAGCCCCAGACCTGAGTTGGGATTAAAGTCTGAGATGGAAGCTGACTGTCCTACATCTGGGCAGGCTGCCTTGGAGCTGGCTTTAGGTCCTGGCATCAGGCAGCCAAGGAAAAGCCAGACCCAGTGCCTAGCACACAGTAAGTGCTTGATAATGCCATAGATCGGATCCACTGCCTGAGTTGTTACAGGGTGCCGATCCTGGCTGACATGGAGTCTGTGATGGGACTTACAAGTCTCCCTGAAGCTCAGAGGAAGAACCTTGGCCAAGATCTGTGCCATCCAGCACATGCTAAGAGGGGTACTCTTGGGCCTATTGGCTCCTGTTTGGTTTGATCTCTGGCTAGTGAGGCATAGTTGACCCTGTAGAGGTGACATCAGTCCTGGAAAGCACTGGGTAGGGAAGCAACTTGAGCTATCCTGCTTGGGCCCCTGTGTCACCTTCAGTCTCCCTGGGGACCAAGCAAGCAGAGCCCGACTGGCTCTGGCATTTACCAGAGCCCCTCTATGCTGAGGCAGCTGTTTGTTGCAGGCAGCTTGGAGCCATCCCCATCCCCTCTCCTAGGTCTTGCTGAGGCCAGCAGACACCAGCCCAGAACACATCATTCCCAAACCTCAAGGTTGGCAAGAAACTGCCATAGCAGGTTCCTGACCTAAAACTAGCCAGAGTTTTACAGCCTACCTGCCACCCTGAGTACCAGGCAGGTAGGGTTAAAATTCTAACCCTTGAAACCCACACTTTAGTTCTCCTTTCATTTGTGGCTGGCAAAACAGAGCCTCTTTAGGAACTCATTGGCTGACTTGGCTTTCAGTGGTATCTAACAGTTTCTGTGTCTCATGTGATCTCTGGCTAGGGTAGCAGGCCAGCCAGGTGCTGGACTGCTGAGCTTTTGGCATCGATGCAACTGCAGTGGCTGTGGTGCAGGGCTGTGCTTTGTAGTTGGTGATTCAGTCCCCTAGCACATGCTTCTGTGATAAAGTGTGTCCGTGTCATGGACCCTGCAGGTGACAGAGGGATGTCACCCTCCTGAGCCTGCCTCACTGCATAGGACAGACAGTGGGGGCGAGGCCTGTTCTTCCCTTCCTCCTGCAGCCTACTTATTTCAGAGTGCTCCCTACCAAGCTATGGGTGCTGAGATTAGGTAGGACTTTAGGTGGGGTAGGAGACGTGTTCTGCCCGGTCTGGCGGGGGTGGGGGGCACATTATTAACTCGTTAACTGTACCTTAAGGATTTGATGTCATGGATGCCGAGATACCTGTGGCCTAACTGTTCCCCTCTAACCAAAGCCATTAAAAGCCAAAGGACGGGTGACTCATCTGGGACCCCACACTGGGGCTGAAAAGTCTGTTCTCATAGAAAGGTCCTGGTATTAAAATGGAGCTTTTGAAATGGTGGGAAACCTGTTTGCTGGAGGAGCAGAGGCGGAGGTGCAGGGATGGAATAGGTTACTTTTGTCCCCACAATCAGTTCTGAGGCCAAAGCCTCATTCTAGGCCCTGGCTTGGCAGTTAGTTTGTTGTGCAAGCATTTAGCAGGGGACACACGTGGCATTTGGCTTTGTGGGTTCTGCCAGGGCGTGTAGTATTTAACTTGCATTTCAATTTGCCTTCTTCTCCCCACCTCCCCTGCTCCTTCTCCAATCATATTCAAGTAGAGTAAGCTGGCGGGGGTGTGTGTGGGGGGTTACCCTTCTTCCTATCCTGCCTGGGTCTAAATTCTTTGGTTGAACCTGTGAGGGGAAGGGATTGAAGGAAGAATTCCATTCCTAATCCTAGAACAGCCAAAAGTTTTAATAGGGCCCCTTGTGGGAATCATAGAGGCAAAGTAAGAGGCCCAAAGCAAGGCCAGGCCAGAGACATTTGTCTAGTGAGGAAATCAAGACTCTTACTGTTTCTCTGCACCCAAGACAAAGATGCGTCTCATTCAGACCAGGCCAGATGCTGGCCAGAAGTGGAGATTCAGGCTGAATGAAGATACAAGGGAGATAGGGAAAGCTTCTGGGCCTTTATCTCTGCCTCAAAGAATGGCCGTGTGGGCCTGAGATGTCCGGGCTTTCGAAGAGCTTCTCTTGACAAGGTGGAGGCTAATGTTGCTAAATGTACCTGCCCTGTGGTGGCTATTACCTCACCCTGCTTGCATAAAGGGTCAGAGGTGGTACCTGAGAAAGGATGAGATATGGGGTGCCTTGAGGTCACTTGTCTGGGGACCCTTAGAGCTTAGGAGGACAATAGAAGAGGGTTCCATTGTCAGCTTGATTGGTCTTGCAGAGCAGCTCTGAGTCCCTCTGGAGGGTCATTTAGCTCGACAGATATTTCCCACAGAGGTTTGCATACAATATGTACATCCTAACACATTAATTTGGCCATTTATTGACTATTCCTGCCATTGAAGACCCAGGGGTACTGGGTATAAGATACACATGTGTCCTGAGCTCATTCATTCATTATGGCTCTGAATATCAAAAAAGACCTTAACACTGTGTGTGGTGGCACAAGCCTATAATCCTAGTTTTCAAGGCTGAGCAGTAAGACCACCACATGTTTGAGTCTAGCCTGAGCTACATAATAAGCTACATAGTAAGACCCTTTCTGAGAAAGAAGAAAAGATATAAAAGCTTCTGCACTAGAAATGCCCTGGCTGTGGCTGTCTGATGCTCTACCCTGCTGCCATCCTCCCTGAGTCCTTATTAGTAAAGAGGAGAAACTTGCATTGTATGCCTCCACCATTCATGGACCCAAACACATCCCTGTAGTATTCATCAGTAGACAAGCCGGGCGTGGTGGCGCACGCCTTTAATCCCAGCCCTTGGGAGGCAGAGGCAGGCGGATTTCTGAGTTCGAGGCCAGCCTGGTCTACCGAGGAGTTCCAGGACTCCCGGGCTACACAGAGAAACCTGTCCTCGAAAAAACCAAAAAAAAAAAAAAAAAAAAAAAATCAGTAGACAAAAGAACAAGAGAACTCCCCCCAAGGACTAGAGACCCCTGCCACAACCCTCTTTCTCCTAGACCTCTGTGGGACAGGACCATGGTCAGACCAGCAGGTAGGAACCAGGGTTTTTGTATTCACACAGCCTTGAGCTTGTACCTCCAGGAGTGAGAAACCCTGACTTCTGGGACCATGTGAATAGTCTTTCAACTCCACTTCTCCCATCTTTCCACTGAGCTGCCTTCCCAAAGCAGGAGTCCTTGACTCTGCATATTTGATGTTCTGTAGTCCCACACAGGTGTAGAGCCACCCTGTATACAATGTGCTGTTTCACAGGATCCATGCACCCAGAGGTGGGAGTCCTTGTTCAGGGAACTTGTCAAAGTTTTTAGCACCTAGGATATCATAGCTCTGGGCATTGTATGAGGTAAGTGCCTGACCACTATGTTCCCTCCAGCATCTCTGATCCCATACACAGGTTGACCAGTTGGCCTAGTTGGGCTTAGTGCCCTACATTTAGATGGCCTTGGACCAGAGATTGCTGAGCCTGCCAACCTAACTGATTCCTCAAAGGCCAGAACTCCTGGCACCCAGGGCTGTAGTAGCATCCAGGATAGTGATGCCCCACACTCAGAAGGTCAGCGCTATGGAGGGCTTTAAGAAGGATCTCAGAAACATCTACAGGTGCTGTCTGAAAGTGTTGCCTACATGTTGGTAAAGGGCAGTCTTGTGCAAAGACTCAGCCCTCTGCCAAGTACCCCCTCTGCTGAGCTGGCAAGGGACTATTTGTCTTCCTTTCTTCTGTCACTGCATGCTGGGGACAGGAAAGGGGCAGTTTTGTCTGTCAGCTCCCTAGTGAACACACAACCCCCGCCCCCTGCTCTTGGGACCTGCCCAATGCTCAGAAGAAAGCCACTGTCCGTCTTTGGATTCTAGGATCTTTAGACCAGCTGTTTTATCCTTGGACCCACAGGAGTGCCACAAGACCTATTCCTGGGCTTCTGCAGGGGATTGGTTGGGAGGGGCCCCAGCTTAGCTTGAAACATACCCTGAGACAGAACTAGAAGCAGCTCTATCCTGGACAGTGAGCCTTACTGCAGCTGGTGCAGTAGCACCCACAACACCCATTCCTCTCAGGGCTTGAGTGCCACACTTGCCTTCCAGGAAGCCTCCTTGGAGTACCCCAGACTCATGTGACACAGGCTTCTAGAGAAGAAAAGAGCTCTAGGCTGGTAGGAGCTGAGGGACTTCATTTGTTCAGTCCTGGAAAGACGATTTAACTTGCTGTAAGACCTCAAATAACTCTCTGCTGTACCTCCTGTGTTCCAGGCCAAGGGATATGGAGGGGCCCAGGCGGGGGGCCTGATCTAAAAATGTCAGTCAATAAGTAGGGTCATTCCAGGCTGGGTGATTTATGAAGAAAAGAAAATGGGGTAATAGATTAGAAAGGAAGGGTTGGGAGGCTTAGCTGGAGGGGTTTTTTTTGGGGGGGGGGTAGGGTTTCTGTGTAACAGCCCTGGCAGTCCTGGGTCTTGCTTTGTAGACCAGTCTGACTTCAAACTCACAGAGATCTACCTGGCTCTGCCTCCCAAGTGCTGGGATTAAAGGCGTGAACCACTACCCCGATGAACTTTCGGGGGTTTGACCACAAAAGATCTGGGGACAATGAAGTCCAGACAAAGGAGCCTATGTGGCAGAAGCTGTAGGAGAGAAGTGTTCAAAAGCAGAAGGCCATGCGGAGTGGAGAGGACAAAGTGGAAGGCATACGCATTTGTCAGCATCAAGAAAGAAGCCACTGGAGTCGTTCAGCACAGTTTAATAGTGTTGATGTGTCCTGAGCATGACTGGGTACCGGGCATCAGTCCGTCAGGTGATTGCTAGTGTCCTCCATGCCACTTTATATACGAGGAAATGGAGGCTTAGAGAATGACCCAGATGATGTTACATGGTGCTTAGCAGAGGAGCTAGTTCTTAAATCTAAACAGCTTGGCCCCTATATATAGGCTCTAACTCTACCAACTGCCTTACGTGGCCTCCAAGGAGGAAGCCCAGCACTTGCTCGGGCGCCGAGGCTGTTTCTCAGAAGTCCATTTGTCAGGGTTGTGTGGTCAGTGGAGGCACAAGGTTCCTACCTAGCTGCCTTGTGGATAGGGTGTGCCGCCTGGCCAGCATGCTGTGTCTCAAAGGGTCCAGGGATGCTGTGGATAACGTGTCTGGACATGAGACTCAGAGCAGATGCGAGGCTTGGGGTGAGTCTGCTCAGAGTGTGTTACACAGTAAATTGCCAGTGTCCCCGTTTTCACTAGCAGTGGGATCTGTACCAAGAAAGTCTCCCTGGCCAGGGTGGGAGGTGAAGTCAGTTTCAGAGAAGGATTTGATAACTCTTATCAAACCATTGCAAATCAAGGCCTTTGAACCTGTGGTGGTCTTCCAGACCCTTCACATTCCAATAGCAGCCATCGTGGAAGGATCCTGGAGCGCCTACTGCCTCAGGCAGCTGAGATCTGCCTCTGTTGCTTTGGCCTTGACCATCTCCAGACCAGGCTGTTGCCCCTGCTCTTGCTGCCCTGATGACCCCAGCATGGCCCTGGGCAAGGGCAGAGTAAAATACTTGCCTTTCACTTGCAGCTTGGCCCTATGGTAGAATCCTCAGGCTGGCTGTGAGTAGGGAAGGCCTTGGCAGAGCTGCAGGGCTGGGGAGAGATGAAGGCCAGAGGCAGTCCAGTTTTGAATTTTGTCTGTCTCTTTCCTTAAAGTTCAGCCATGCCTAGCCAGAGCCCAAGAGTGTGGTCTATACAGAATAGGCTGAGGCCCTGGATGGAGTGCTAGAAAAGGCAGGTTGCTGAGGGACTAAGAAGCTAACCTGGCTTCAATAAAAGCCTCATTCAGAGCTGCTAAACCCCTTCCATATGTGGGCCTTGGGAACTTGAGAGTTCTTGAGAGGGGGAGGGGAAGGGAGCAGAGGCAAAGGGGCCTCACCCGGGTGTCTTAGAATAGGGAGTCAGCCTAGCCCATCTGTGGCTGGTTTGGGAGGAGAGGGGCAAACTGCGGCCACGGGCACCTTCAGGGCAGCCTGGATGGCCCTGCTGTACCTGTTCCAGGGGCAGAGGGCTAGAAAGTCAGAACTGGCTAGGCTTTACAGTGAGGCTGCCAGGCCACTGGAAAGATGAAGTGACAATTTCCTGAGCCTGACCCTAGTCTTTTCTGACCCAGTTGCTGAGCTGGAAGGCAGGATGGAGATCTGTTCCTCTGCCCTTCCCTAAGCTCAGCAGCCACGTTGACAGAATCTTAAGTGCCCTGCTGCAGGAAGGCGAGGCAGTCTCTTGGCAGATTTCTTTCAGACTGCCTGCCCTGCTGTGCCTCTCACGCCTGTGGTATGTCCCAATGACAGGCTGGCTTAGTTTCCCAGAGGATCCAGCCCTAAGCCTGTGACTACTTGGGAAGACAAGGTAAAGCAGACCAAGACTATCACTATGGCCCTTGGTATCAGACTCATAGGAATCATACCCTCAGCACACATGGTACCTAACTAGGTTAAGGAGCTCCGGAAACATCCAGACTCCAGGCTACCTTTTGTTTGGTACCTATCAGCAGTCTGTTTTATTGAGGCTCTTGAGTCATGTGATACTCCTGTGCTGCCTCTTAGCACAGCAGCTTTAGCATGCTGGATTTACTGCCCTTATTAAAGAACATTTCACTTTTGTAAATCTCTAAAACAAGCTGTCGACTCTGAGGAGAGTCTGTTCCTTTCCAGAAAAGGACAATGGTGGGTCTGAGTCCCAAGGCAGAGTAGACTAGGAATGGTAGGCTGGTAGGAGCCATCTGCAGGGGCAGGAGGTCAGGGGCTTGTGCAGGAGGCTGAGGTCCTCATACCTCTGCTCTTCAGGGCTGTGGCAATGGTAGAGGGGGTATCCTAAGAAAGGGAGCCCTGCTGACCATAGTCATGAGGGGTATGCATCATCCTCTGAGCCACTGGGTGTGTTCCAGGATACTGCCTGCTGAAGACTGCTCTTACCTCTGTCTCTCTCTCTCCCCTGAGACCAGAGGTAGCTGGTTTTGACTTTGTTTGTCCCTAGCTGCTCCTAGGCAGGCCTCTTAGTGAAGATTAAACAGTCCACATAAGGGCTTGTCCAGAAGCTGAAGCAACAGCAGTCATCGTTCCCACTACTCTGAAGGGCTAGCTGTCTGGTAGAGGACATGTGTCACAGTAGAATGCAGCCCAGCAGTCAGGAGGACTCAGGCTTGAAAATGACTCTGTCAGCTGATAGAGAAAGAGACGCCAGTGACGGGTAGTCCACACTTGCTTTGTGCCACCTAAATGCAAGGCACAGGGAAGTGGCCGAGAAATGATGGGTTACCTGTCTGGGCTGGTGAAAGCTGGGCCTGGGGAGGAAGGACTTCCACACCTGAAGATGTTCCCAAAACTCACACTAAGTGTCCTTCTCTGTGCTTGGAGCCTTCCCTTTATATGACCATGTTGGTGCTTCCTGTCCTAAATATAGGGTCACATTGGTCTAAAAGAGTGACGGCTAACTGGGATTCTAGCAGAGCCTCTCGTTACGTGGCTCATAGCCTGGTGCACTCTTGGACAATAATCCAAAGGCCTCCACTTCTTTTAGGGAGAGGGCAGAACACATGGCCACGATGGGCCTAAAGCTAAACATAGATGGCTGAGTTGCTGTTTGTCAGTGTTTGACCACTGCTTAATAACTCCCTCTAAGGTGTTTTGGGACCTGTTTCTCTCTTCCCTGAGCCCCACCCTGGAGGAGCCTCACTGAAGGTATGTTACCTGTGCTTCTCCCCCATCCAGCCCCTCACAAGCCCCGTCTGCCCTTCTCCTTCAGATAGTCTGATACCTTTTACTCGGTGCCTGTTCCCAGGACCCACAGATGGCACCTGTCTTCTGGGAGGTTGTCCCCTCTGACTGACACCCAGGGGCTGGCTCCTGCACCCTGAGCACTAATCTAATCAGGAAATAGCAGAGTCCACAGTTCCCAGGGGTTATAAATAGTCACAGCAACTCAGGCAGCATCATTTCTCTGGAAAATGTGCCATGTCCCTCTCGGCTCCCCACCCTCCCTTCTCTGTATTTAAATGACATCCTGAAATAGACTTGGTTTCTCGAGGCTGCTGGCCTCCTGGAAATCCGAGCATCATCGTCAGGGCACTGAGAAGCTGGGCAGGGCTTTTAAGTGGGTACTAGGTGCACCTGTGGCAGGAACCCACAGGAAACAAGAAGAGCATCTTACCCATAGCTGTCCTGAGAGAGGCTGGAGCATGTGAACACACAGCAAGGGGCACCCAGCAGGTGGTAGACAGGGAGGGCCATAGAGAGTAGTGAGTCCTGTGGTTCTCTATGAGGGCTTTCTGGAAGAGGGAGCTAGAATGGAACTAGCACTAGCAGTGGCTCTACCTGTTTTAAAAGCTCCCAGGGAAACACTCATGGATAGAAAACAGAGCAAACAGGAAGTTTGTGCTAGAAGCAGCTAGCATACACTCCACATCAAAAAGCCTTGTGTCTCTTTTCTGAGTGAATCACGGGCCAGCAGCCACCACTCCAAAGCCCAGGAACCATGTTAGGCATGTTACATAGTATCCTACGGATTTAGTAAAGAGAAAAAGTCGGGGAGATGTGACTGTACCCAGTGCACATTCCCTAGGTCTGGACACTGTGCAGATTCCTTGCACTGTTTAAGTCTCTGTGTCCTCATCTTCAGAATGGGGAGAGCTACGAAGGCTTAAACAACACTGGTGGGTTATGTTGATTAACTGAGATGTGTGTACAAAGGGTTTGTCAAAGTGTCAGACTTACACAGAATGCTCAAGCTGTCAGGCAGCCCTATGAGTAAGCCAAGGCTTGTCAGTAACCCACCAAAAATCAGGAGACAGAACAGGAGATTCAGGCCAGCCTGACTATTAATCCCTAACATTTCCAAACCCAGGCTCTGTTCAGATGGCACTCCAGGAGTTGGGGACCATTGGGTCTCTCAAGAAGAAGTTGGAGGTTATAGGGTGCTAAGATAGGGATGTAAGGTAAGTCTGGCTAGGTGTCAGGACTATGAAACAGTCTAAGGCTTTGCTGGTACCTAGAAAGACTTACTTTTGAAAGGATTGGTCATAAGCCAGGCATGATTATGTACATCTGAAATCCCAGTACTAAGAGGCTGAGGCAGGAGGATTGAGAGTTCCAGAGTAGCCAGGGTGACATAGGAAGACCCTGTCTCAAAAATCTCCACAACTGGGATGCATCTGTTTCAGTCAGCTGAGGAAGGGCACTTGAGATCCCTCGATTGTGTGGGTCACCTCTACGTGGGCACCTTGGAGGCAGGCAGGAGGCAGAACCAGAGCAGACAGAGGCCCTGTCTCTAAGACTGAGCAGTCTAGATGCAGTTAAGGACCTGTGAAAAGGCAGGCTGTGCTGTAGGTCAGGATTTGGGAACAAACGTGGAGAGAGAAGGAAGGTTCAGAAAACTAAGGTCAAAGTTGGGGCTTCTGTCGAGATGAAGCAAATCCTCAGCCTCAAGCCTTCTGAATGAGAGGGCCTAGGCAGCAGTCACACTGGTGGCTGTCTTTGTTGGAGGCCATCCTGTGGTCGGGGGCTCTGCCCAGGGAAGATGTATGAGCTTGGTTCTCCCCATGCTACATTTTCTTTATATTCTCAATCCTGTTTCTCCTCTGTGATAAGGAAGTGACTGCTGAACACAGGGCTTGAGCCTCTGTAGACTGGATGCAGGCCCAGAGCCAGCCAGGTACAGCCCCAGACCCTATCAGAGGTGACAGACACAAGAAAGGCCTGGGTGCACCCACGTGCAGCTTTTTTCTGTGGGGACAGTAGTCTGGTTAGAGGCACACGTGTCCCTGAAGGTGCAGAGACTTGCTGAGGATCAAGGTGGCGGGGGAGAGTTGAGTTGGCTCTGATCAAGGAGAGGGGCACCTTCTGTGAGACACTGTGCCTGTCACTCTGCTGGCTCCTGACTACCACATTGTCAAATGGACCTCGTCACTTCAAAAGATGAACTCACTCTCGTGTTTAAGTGGATGGTGGTGGGCGTTGAATCACTATGGTAATTAGATTCCACTGCATATACTTAAAGAATGATGTCACCACTCTTTGATGTCAATATTTACATTATTCTGGAAATAATCTTTACAGCTACTTAAACTTGCCATAGAAATGTTGAGATGTTGACTTTAAAATGTGCTGGGGTTGGGGGCTGGCTAGGGTACATCGGTGATGTGGGCGGGCACAGCATGGTTTGAGTGTCTCATTCTTCTGTCTAGTAGGTGCCAAGGGCTAGAGGCCCTCAAGGAGATCAGGAAACCCTGGTGTACCCCTCCCCCTTCTCTAAGTGTGTGCTGTGCATGGTGCTCACTTGTGTGCAGTTGTTGTGTCTGTAAAATTAGGTGACAAGGTTCATCTGACTATGTGGTGGTCAGCAGCCAGCACAGTATGATGGACACAGAGTCTCACTGGAGGTATCCCTCCTCTTCAGGGAACCAGGAGTCCTTCCCTAGGGAATGGGGGCTGTGGCTGAAGCCACTTTTTAACAGGTTGATTTCAGGATGAGCATCTAGGCCTTTGCCTTTCTGCCTCTTCACCTTTCTTATAAGTGACTGCTGACCCACAGGAAAAGCTGGCCTCTGACTTGCCTTCTCTCTTTCCCTCACCTTCTCTCTCTCTCTCTCTCTTCTCTCTCTCTCTCTCCCTGTCTCTCTCTGTCTCTCTCTCTCTCTCTGCAGCTGGATCCACAGACAGTAGAAAGCAAGAACTGGCATACGGATGTGATTGAAATGAATGGGGTAAGGACACGGAACCACATGCCATCCCTCCTGCCATCCTCCCCTGGGTGCTAGGCTGCCTGTGCCTCCCTCAGATCTGTGTTCTCCTTTCTTTGGCCACATCCTTCCCCATCCCAGCCGCAGGTGCGCATGGAGCCCTGCCAGCTCGGGGTAGCCCTGTTTGCAGTCTTGGGGAGAGAGACCCTATGCTTGGTGATACTCATTCCCTGGGGGATTTGTACCTACTCAACCCCCTGAGCAGATCAAAGTGGAATTCTCCATGAAATTTACCAGCCGTGACATGAGCCTGAAGAGGACCCCATCCAAAAAGCAGACAGGCGTCTTCGGAGTGAAGATCAGCGTGGTGACCAAGTAGGTGCTATCTTAGAGACCAAGTAGCTTCAGTACCTAGGTGCCAACCACCTCCCACCTCTCAGCCGCTGCCCTCTGCCCATGCCAGCAGCTTAATCAGTCAGTACCACCGGCAGCCAGTTTGGAGACCAGGAATGACTCCCTAGATACTTTAGAAATAAACAGGCCAACATGGAAATGGTGGACAGTCCCAGGGGAAGCCAGAGTATCTGTTTCCTGCAGTAAACAAAAAGCGACAGTGACTGTGGGCCCACGTTTGGCTTGGCAGCAGTAAGCTGGAGTCAGAGGGTGGCTGGCTAGGAAAGGCCCACACTCTTTTAGGTCACCCTGCCCCTTTGGGCGCTTTGTTCCCAGGTCCTTACCTACCCTGGTCATGCAGATTAGCTGCTTACCCTCCCTGTGAGCATTTTTTTTTGTTTGTTGCTTTTCCTTTCCCCTTGAGCATTTTTATTTACTCCAGTAAGTGCTCTGCCATGGGCTACCCCTACTCATAAGCATTTTAATCCAGTGGGATGTCCTTTCCCCAGTATCTGAGCCTTCTCCCACCCATGCTGTACCTCAGCAAGCAGGCTTAAGGAACGGAATAGCCTCTTCCCGGTCCTTCCTTGCCTTGACTCCTGACCCCAAGGGCTAAAGCTGACCAGGCTGAAGTATGCTGTAGAGGAGGTAGAGGTGCAGCCAGTGTGAGAAGCTCCCTCCATGTCCTCTGCACCCGTGTCCTGCAGGCGGGAGCGCTCCAAGGTGCCCTACATCGTCCGGCAATGCATAGAAGAGGTGGAGAAGAGGGGCATCGAGGAGGTCGGCATCTACAGGATATCAGGGGTGGCCACAGACATCCAGGCCCTGAAGGCCGTCTTTGATGCCAGTGAGTAGGGAGGCCCAGTGGGTAGGGGTGGTACCTGAGCAGCTGGTGGGGAGCAGAGAAATCTTGGCAAATGCCCTGTAGTTTGTTGTGAATGGAGGAGGCTGTTTCTGAGTCCCCTGGCAAGTTACATGTTCAGAGAGGTCAGGTCACTTGTTCTGGGTTACCCAGCATGTATGTTTTTGTACCTGAATTTAAATTGAGACCTTTGGACTCCAGAGTATATATTGCTGGCACAGGCCCCATCCTCCCTGCTGTCTTCAGGCCCTGTTACCATGTGACAGGTCTCTTTTGTGCTGGGTCCTGGCCCTCAGTTTCTTTTCCATCGGGCTAGGTTGGGCTAAGGCACTGGTAGTATATCCCGTGCTCAGGATGCCTGAACTAGGCAAGCAGCCATGAGTCCAGGTAGGGTAAGGATAGGCTAGGGGCCAAGAGCATAATGGTACATGACTCCCCAGAACATGTGATTAGGTGTGTGCTGTGTGGTGTGGATATAGCTCTGGTACTCTGAGCGACTAGTTATGTCCCACCTCTCTTCTGAGAAGTCATAGCAGATAGAGACCCCAGCCTGTCCCTTGCTGCCGTTTCCCCACAGATAATAGCTGCATTGACATATCGTAGAGCTTGTAGGCCCCATCCATGCCCTACCTCTCTAGGGAGAGGCAAAGGAGTGCGGTGGGTAGAGGTTTGAGGGACAGATCTGAGGGACTGAAACAGCACTGAGGACTGCCACTGAGACATCTCGGAGATCAGTGTAGCCTTGACCTTGTTCCCTCCTGTACAGACAACAAGGACATCCTACTGATGCTGAGCGACATGGACATCAATGCCATTGCTGGTACCCTCAAGCTCTACTTTCGGGAGCTGCCTGAGCCCCTCCTTACAGACCGACTTTACCCAGCCTTCATGGAGGGCATTGGTGAGGCTTCTGCGGTCCTGAGGGTTGGTTGGGCGGAGTCTCCTAGACTGGTAAAATGAAAAGCAGGAGGAAATGCCCTAGGCATTCCTGTCAGTGGCTTGTCCAGAGTAGTCTCCGTCCTTGCGACTGGAGGACCTGAGAATGCGGTGGTGCCTGCTGAGGCTGGGCACTTTTTCACCTGTCCCTCTGCCCATGTGTCCCTTTTGTGACTCCCCCTTACACACTGATCTGCTTCCTGGAAACACAAGCATTTATGGAAGAAGGCCCTGCCTGAGCTGGCAGGGCCTAGGGCTAGAAAGGAAGCTGGTTTAAGCTGTAGTATACTGAGGACTGCTGTCCTGAACCCACAGAGTGGCTCTCTTCATTGCCAGGTACTAGCCATGTAGGAGCTCCTGTGACCACCTAAGGGGCCACTTCCAGGCCTAGCGGTGTTCCCTTCTCCTGAGGCAGATAAGACTTCAGACCCTCTGGAGAATGTGAAGCCTAGGGGAGGCTGTTGATTCTAGTTACCAGTTTCAGAGCTGTTTGACAGAAAGCATCCCCATCCTAGTAATAATGTGGGACTAGTAGATTAAACTAGCATAGAGTGTGGGTCGGATGGACTGGGGTAATGGCCAGTGAGAAGGGAAGGAAGAGGCTGCTCCCTCAGCCTACCTTCTAGCCATGTTATGAGTCGTGGTGGGCATCCTAGCGGAACCCACTGTTGACAAGCCATACACAGGTCAGGCTGTCCTCTGGTTCAGGTTTCTGACCTTCCAGGCTGGCCCTGCCCTAGCCCTTTCTCCTCCTGCAGCCCTGTCAGACCCTGCTGCCAAGGAGAACTGCATGATGCACCTACTCCGCTCCCTGCCTGACCCCAACCTCATCACCTTCCTTTTTCTGCTGGAACACTTGAAAAGGTAAGGAGAGGCAGGGCCCAGCCCAGAGCAGCAGCCTGTCCCACCAGACCCCTTGTCTCAGCTCCACCTCCCGGGTACTGGCTTGTGCTAGGCCACCTCCACTCCCCACCCCCCCGCATCCTGCGCAGTTTGGTTGTTTCTCCTCCTCCTGAGCTCACACTCTGTTGTTGGGAAACTGGCTCCTAATTGCACCATAAAATAATTGGCCATGGTACCATAGCACATGCCTGTGGTCAGGATGCTGAAGCGGGGGGATTGCCTGAACAATCAAGAACTAGCTTAGGTGGGAAACATAAGGAGACCCTCGTAGAGTGGTGGAGTGAACCACAGAGCCTCACGTGGGTTTAATCTGTGGGCCCCAAAAGCAGCCATTTAGTGTAACTTTTTTGTTTTGTTTACATTTATTTATTGTGTTCATGTGTATGTATGTGTGGTTTTGCATGTGGAGGTCAGAGGACTATTTGTAGGAGTCGACTCTCTCTCTATTATGTAGCTTCTGAGGGCTGGACTCAGGGTGTCAGAATTGGCAACAAGGACCTTTAGCCACTGAGCCATCACGCTAGCCCAGTGTAGCATTTTTTAAGTGAAACAGAAAAGGCAGCAGGGTGTGCTCCAGGCAAAAGGACTACTTTATTCCATTACCTGTAGATGTGCCCTGGGTTGTTACATCATCCAATGTGTTCATTATGAGTCAGTTAAGAATTTGAAGCCCATATTATAAAACAGGGAAACTGAAACCCTACGCCCGGCAGGGACTTGCTTGGCTTAGCAGTAAAATTGTATTTAATACCCACATCTTCCTAAACTAAGACCCTTCTCACCTTCCCTTACCCCTCCTACGGTCAGGGCAAACCAGAGCTGTTAAGCTGACATCACTGTTTAGTACTGAACTACCAGCCTGTCCTCATCACTCACTTTTTAGCCCAGGACTAATTACAGACACCAGTCAGAAGGAGGTCTCTTGGTGTTCCTTAAATCCATTTGCTACCTTGGACCAGCATCCCCTCATCTGGGTGCTGGCTGTGGTTCAGGCAGGCCAAGCTCTGGAGGCCCAGTGGGGACCTAGTCACAGCTGGCGCTGGTGCTTGGTTTTTCCCATGATGAGACAATGTCCCTCCCTCTGGTTTGGCCAGGACCAGTTCCCAACCAGTTTGGTGAACATTGTGAGAGGACACGCTGAGAAGGAATGAGAAAGGAAAATTCATTAGGTTTTTCCATCCTGGGAACTGAGCCCACATCTGGGTTCGTGTGTGTGTGTGTGTGTGTGTGTGTGTGTGTGTGTGTGTGTGTGTGTAGGGGCTAGCCAGCTGCATAACTGTCTGCTGGCACTACATTTGCCTGTTTCCAAAGCAGTCAGCAGGCACATTTGTGACTCCTTCCCAGAGGGTGGGAGTCATGTTGGAGAACAGGATGAGAGGCCCTATCCAGGGTTTGTGTATATCAAGGCTCCAGAAACATTTCCTAGTATGGAGATGGGGGAGGTCCAGAATTTCTTGGTGTGTTTGGTGATCTCCCTCGACAGTAGCCACAGACAACAGCTCCCACTGTCACTCGGGACATACCAACCTAGTCTGTTACATAATAGGAGGGGAGATCTGGAAAGAGTCAGAGCAGGCCCATGAGCAGGCCCTTCAGAGACTATGGGAAATTCAGCCCCCAGACTTGGTTTAGATTGTTCCTACTACAATATAGCCTGCATAACTGGGCTCAGCTAGCAGCTGCCTCTGGGCAGCAGGTCCTCCCTGTTCTGCCCTGTCCACTGCTGACTTCTTATATCTGTAATACTGTTAGGCTCTGGAGAAAAAGCAAAAAAAAAGAGTGGCTCTTGGGGAGACTTCTCATCACTCAGAAACCAGCTCTAGCACCTATGCTATGCTAGTCACCTGTGTGACTGTGGGGAAGTCACTAAACCTCTCTCATTTGGTTTCCTCACCTCTACAGAGGGGATGATAATGATCCCTCAAAATGACTGACAACATACGGTATTACTGTGTGAAGAGTTCTTAGAACTGTAGTATTCTCCATCTTATTGTAAGGTTTTTATCTAAGCCAAGAGGGATGCCATTGGTAGTTGTTAGTCCTTAGGCTTAGCAGTTTTCCATCAGCCTGGCACAGAGCTTAGGAGCTAGGGGTATGTTACAGCAATTTACTGGTACCTCAGTCTCTTAGCCTAATGTCCTTCCCACCTACAGGAAGAGAGGCTAGGTGACTTCCACCTTGATGTCCCTGAGGGAGCCACTACAAGTACCATTAGCTTCCTGCCATCCTGGGGCTCCTGGGGCTGCTGAGAGCGACTCTGTTCTCCTTCCTTTCTCTCAGGGTTGCCGAGAAGGAGCCCATCAACAAGATGTCGCTTCACAACCTTGCCACGGTGTTCGGCCCCACGTTACTGAGACCCTCAGAAGTGGAGAGCAAAGCACATCTCACATCAGCTGCAGACATCTGGTCCCATGACGTTATGGCCCAGGTACTACCAGCACTGTGTAGGCTTTGGACAGTTCAGAGGCCCAGTTCCCCTCCTAGGCAGCTAACTTAGTGGTATATAGGATGCCCAAGCACTTGGCTACAGAGCCTCCTCCCTGCTCAAGGCGAGACAAAAAGGGTTGACGAATGTCTGACCCAGGTGCTAGCTGCTTTCTTTCCTGAGTGCTTCAGTCTCAGAGACAGAATATTGGGGGCTGGAAACTGACCTCATGTGTGAAAACCCTGGGGTTGCTTTCAGGGTCACTCAGGCCCATGCTGAAAGCTTTTGACCCTGACAAGGAAGTGGCTCCCTGACCCTTGACCCTGCAGCACCCTCTAGTGCTGTAAATGAGCAAAGGGATCTGGGTTTCCAGTAAGGGGAAGGTAGCCAGAGTGAGTCTGGGGAGTGACATGGTTGCAGTCCGGCAATCATTTCTTTTCAGCATAGCAGGTGAGGAGGGTCTGGAACACAAGAACCCCTGGAACACGAGAACCCCAACTTCAGTCTCCCTGTCTCCTCACAGGTCCAGGTCCTACTCTACTACCTGCAGCATCCCCCCATTTCCTTCGCAGAACTGAAGCGGAACACACTGTACTTCTCCACAGACGTGTAGCCTGGGTGGGCAGCTGTGGGGGTGGCCAGAGCCAGCCCTCCAGCCAGGGCCCAACATAGACTTGAAAGACTGCAACAGAAACTCCCCAGCCTAGCACTCTAGAGTCCAAGGGAAGCCACCTTCCAAGAACTGGAACATGTGCATCTTTTGTGCCACCTTGTACAAAGCCAGCTGACCAGCCCCGCCTCCTCACCACACCCCAGCTCCTACCCTCCGTACCTGAGTGTGTCTGATGCTCCGTGCTGTCCAGGAATTGTTTTATGTACATTTGTCATTGCAGAAAAGGTAGTGGCCGAGCTGGTGTGGGCACAGACAGCTTGCTTTGTTCTTTCATTTCTCCCAACACTCACTTTCTGCCTGAGTCCAGTCCAAGGACTTTTACTTTGCGCTGTGTAACTGCTGCCGGCTTCTCCTCTCCTGGCCCTGCTCCCAGATTGCAGCCTCCCTGCAGTGTCTGCCCTCTCCACGTCCCAGCCTGCTGCATGCATGTGCAGCATGGGCTTTTGCTCCATCACTGCAGAGTTCTGCAGGGGCCCTGGGCAGCGCTGGCCTGTCTGACATGCTGCCCTTGGCCTCCTTGCTCTCCACATGTGGAAGGACATCTGCTTTCCTTGCTGTCTGTGCAAATGTTGAACAAGGAGACAGACACACACTAATCCTCAGCACAGAGCTGGAGAGCTCATTTCTGGAATGTTCTATTTGAGAATTGCCATTTCTGGGGTTTGTCTGTTCTATTCCTGCCTACCGGTATGGCATCTTCAGCTGTTTCTTCTATTGCTGAATTTTTCTGTTCCTTTCCCCTGGTGTTCTATTTTCTTTCAGTGTAATGACCCACAAGTGTCCTGCCATCAAGAGAGGTCAGGATTGCACCTGAAGGGTATGGTGGGCACCCAGACTGTGAAGGAACAAGATGGGTGGAGCAGCCAGCAGTGGCAAGTCAAGGGAAGCCAGTCTCCACTGTCAGGACCTGCAGAGGCTCTCCTAGTGTACAGCCTCCTGGAGAGCAGCTTCTGTGGCTGAATCAGGTGTCCAGGTGAAAACAGGCTCTGTCCTGGAACCTGGAACCACACATACCTCGTGGTACTTTTGCCTTAGATTTTACACTCTCAACAGCCAAGCACTGCCACGGGGCAGCCACGTTGCCATGCGTGCTCCAGAGCCTAGGAACAGCAGATAGAACCCAGCTGGAATGCTTCTACCCTGGCTTCTAAATTCAGGCCTGTGGGTAATCTCAAGTATACAAGAATTCGTGGGGTAGGCTGGCTCTCGTGAATGAGTTCTGCTGGGGCTCTAGAGCATCGGGTCAACAGGTGTCATTCCCAGCTCTGACCTACTGCTCGGTACTAAACGGGAGTTTTACTCCCAAAGCACCGTTTCCAGTCTGAGTAGGAGCTACCAGCCTATGGCAATTAGCAGGCAAAGAAAGGTGCTCCTGTCACAGGGGCTTGAGCTACCATACAGCTTCCTAGATCTTCTATATGGCAGAGTTCATTCTTGGCCCTCAGGATTGGGGAGACCAGCTCTCGTTGTGTGTGCTCAGGGCTAAGTCTAAACAAGGGTTTGCTGGCCCCCAAGCTGTTGTTTGCTAGGTGAGGTTAGGTAGGGCTCTTCTGGTCCTGCTCATACCTATTGCCTTTGACAGAACGGTACAGTTTGTTTATGCAGGAGGAAGGTATGCCAACTTCCCAGCTGCCTGTTAGCAGTTTAACAAGGAGCCTTGCTGTCTCAAACAGGTGAAAGAAAACGCCGTGCATGTAAAGATCACATCTGCCACTGTCTTGGCGCTCAGGTGCTGGTATGTGGCATTCTTGCTTCCAAAGGATTGACAGTAACAAATTATCAAAGCTTGACTGGAACTGGCTGCAGCTCAAAACAGTGCCTCCTGCCTCTAGAACAGGGAGTGTAGGCTGCTCGGCGTCAGCTACTGCAGCCCCAGCTTGCTTAGGCAGTGTAACAGGGAAGCCAGAGGAGCTGAGAACTCCTAAAAGTTCCTATTATTTATAAATTTCACCCAAAGTGGACAGCGTCAGGTGCCAAACCTGAACTGAGGTACACCAAGGAAGTATCTGGTGGTTCTCCCGAGACAGGGGCTGTGCAGCCAGAACCCCCTCACTGCCAGCCAGGGACCAGGAGACAGGGTCCAGGAATCCAGGTATGCCTGTACTTGCTGGGCAACGACTGAGGGCTGCCAGCTTCTGCTGACGAGGTTGGATGGGACTCCCAATAAGTTGGTATGGATATATTTTTTTTGTCTGTTCTGTTTAAACTTATGTAGATTATTATAAATTGATGTAAACCATGTGAGAGGGAAATGTTAATAAAAAAAAAATTGCAAAGCCTCAACATTTGCACAAAACTCAGCCCTGTGGTGTGGTTGTTTGTGTTCTTAGTAGTTCAGGAAAGACCACCAATCTAAATATTTAAATCCTTCCAGCTGCACCCAGATGTGTTTCCAGGAACCTGTTTATCTATCTAACCTTGCACCTCCCTTCTGACTTTTGGGGACTGTGGCAGTTGAGGGAGAAAGCTGCCTTCTCTCTCTGTACACATTTCTAAGTCGTGGCTGCAGTAGTTCACTCCATGGATATTCACTATGGGCCCAGTTGCCAGTGGGCCTGGAAAAGATGGCAGAGGTAACCCACTGGCCTTCCACTACTTAAGTTTTCCTCAAAATTAGCATGTCTCTTATGGCAGCCTTCTGTTGAAGTTGCTTGTCAGAGACCTGCATGTCCCCCCACCAAGAGCCCACACTCCTTTAGGAGACCCAATAGGATCTGTGTGAGACTTACACCAGCTGAAGCCATTGGACACTGTTTATTCTAGAGATCAGGAACAGATGTGTCTGCAAATTGCTGTTTGGTTTATGAGCTCATACTGACCCCCAGCCATCTAAAACAGGAAGCTATTCATCTCCTCTTGATTGAATGGTCCACGTGGACAAGGGTTGGCTTGTTCAACTGATGGCTACTGACAGCTGAGGCTCCTCTTTGCCAAAGTAGTTGTGATGGCAGCATTTCTTGTTCTGGGGCTCATGTGAAAGAGCAGCTGGTAAAAGACCTCAGGCACCTGAGCACTTTGACAGGTACCAGGTAGAGTCCATCCTTGCATCACAGTGCTCCTCGGTGAAGGATTTACAGACAGTATAGGAAGCACTCCTAAGCTTGTTTCCAGAGCTCTGAGGTAGGTTCCACTGAAGCTTTGTGCTTATGAAATAGGGCAGGCATCATATAGAATTCACTGCAGTTTGGAAGCAGGGAGATTGACTAATTGAGTACTTGCCTAAGCATGCATAGAGCCTTGGAGTCTTTCCTCGGCAAATGAATGAAAAGGATTCAGCAAAGAGCACAAGTCCTGTGCACTAACTCATGCCTGTTCTAAGAAGACAGCAAAAGGTGTTATTCTGGATCTGATATCATTATTCGCATACAGATACACAACCAGATGACTAATGTTGAAGTTGAGTCTTTGAATTCTGCTTAAGGTTGAGTGGAGATGAGGAAGAAAACAAAGCAAAACTGGAAGGGTTACTATATAGCGGACTGAATGCTGGCTGAAGGCAACCAGGTACAGGCCTTGACTGAGCTTCCTACACAGTAGACAGGAGGTAAAGACTGAGCACATTAGTTCCACCTTCACCCCACACTAAACAGTTTGGTGGCACAGCCCAAACATAAAAGGCTCGTTTTCTGCCATGGTATAATTAGGCTCAACTGTCCAACAACAGCAGCAACAAAACACAAACCACCAAAAGCCAAAGAAAAGCTTAATGGAGAACAAGGGTGGTGGTGGACAGGCCTTCGCCTCTGATCTGGCCAGTAGCTACAGTATGACTCGGCTGGCAGGATGACTCTCATGGACCTTTCACCTGGGCTGGGGCCCGAGACCCAGGTTCCGTAAGCTGTAGGTATGACCATCAGCCAACCCAACGCCTCTGAGGAGACAGGAGTTACCAGCCTGTTGCAATATGTCCAGGAACATGGCTAGACTTTCTAGGGAGAGGTCTAGCCAATGGAATGCCTGTGGTAACGAAGATACAGTTTCATAGACGCTAAGAACAATACTCCCAGAGTTCCTTAGAGGTTTCCTAATCTTTCCATTGTCACTCTTTGGGCCAGCTGACATCTTTTGTTGGAGGTGTGAAATCTGAAAAACTAGCTCCTTATAACAGTACGTAGGCTTTTTATAAAAATTGAGTATTTTTGCCTGTATGTATGTATGTCTGTGTACCACTCAGGTGCCTGGTGCCCTCAAAGGTCAGAAGAGGACCTTAGATCCCTGGAACTAGAGTTACAGATGATTGTAAGCCACAATGTAGATGCTAGGAACCAAACCTGGGACCTCTGGTATAGCAGCCAGTGCTATTAACCATTGAGCCATCTCACCAGCCCCCATATACATATTTTTAACAAGGACAGCAAAGATACTAACTCAAATTACATAACTACCTCGATGGCATAAGTTTACTTTGCCTTGCCCTGGAACTCACAATGGATGCCTGCACAGTTTGAAGGAAGAAGAGTTTCCTGGCTCTGGGCAAACACTGCCACCTCCCTGTTGACAGCTGGAGAGCTGAGCGAGGTCAGAGCTGAACCTGGGTCAAGCTTAATTCTTTTACAGTCCACACATGGCCTCCTGATCTGTGTACTGCAAGGAGACCATCTGCCATACCATCGCTCCTGAAAAACTTGCTTGGAATTCAGAAGTTGAAAGGTATGGTTGCCTCAATGTCTGGAGAGAGAGCAGCAAGCTGGGTCCTTCACACTACCAACAATTGGCTTCACCCCTGAAACAATGCCAAGTGTGTAGAAACTGCTCCAAAGAACAGCTATGAAGCTGGCTGGCGTCCTCCTTCCTTTCAGGCTGTTTGTTTCACCGTAGGTAATAATCGATTGCAGCAGAGAAAGCAGCAAAACCTCCACAACCTATGGCCCCGGCCTTTACTCCAGCTGCAAAGCAAACACAAGCAGCGTTACCACTGTAATGAGTGCTGGGTTGGGACTGTACTTGTAAGTTTGTACCACAGATGCAAAGAAACCAATTTAAGGATGTTAAATCATCCAAACTATAATGCCTCGTTAAGATTTCAATGAAGCAGTCTGGAGAGATGGTTCAAGCGGTTAAGAACGCTGGCTACTCTTCCCAAGGACAAGATTCAATGAAGCAGTCTGAGAGATGGTTCAAGCGGTTAAGAACGCTGGCTACTCTTCCCAAGGACCTGGGTTCAATACCCAGCACGTACACGGCAGTTCATAATGTCTGTAGGTCCAGTTCCAGGACATCTGGCACCCTCACACAGGCAGACATGCAGACAAAACACTAATGCGCATGAAATAAAAATAAATCATAAGAAAGCTCTCAATGAAGCGACATATCCCACCCAAACCAGTGTGCTTCATCTAACTATACATCTGCTTAGCTTTCTCATTCCAAACAGTTACTGTTTCCAGTCATATGGAACTAGCCCTTCAGTCAGAAAGTGTTAAGGGAAGCAGTCCTTGGAATCAAATGAAAGCATATGGCCTTATACCCTGATCTGTTTATGGAATAAATTCCTGGGAAGGTGATCAAAGCAATCCTGGGGGAGCTGAGCTCACAGCCTTGATGAAGCTCACTATAGAAGACCAAAAGAGAAGCGTCTCTGCCAACCAAACATGGCTATGAGGAGCTGAGCAGCTCAAGTGACAGCAAATCACTGGCTCTCAGAAGATGAGTGGTTTTGCTCTGGGTAGGTCAAGCTGTGAGTGATGGAGAGTGGCTCAGCAATACATACTGCTTCTAGGAGCATTCAAGTGCTTGAGGCCAGTGCTAAACACTTGAACAGAGACGGGCTGGGAATGGTTTCTAGCTGATAACCTAACATTTCTAGGATGTCTGTGTCTATCTTTCTTCTGTCTCGTCCTCCTTTTTTATTTATATTTTTTTGTTTTTTTTTGTTATTTGAGACAGGGTTTCTCTGTGTAGCTCTGGCTGTCCTGGAACTCGATTTATAGACCATGCTGGCCTCAAAACTCACAGAGATCTGCTTCCCTCTGCCTCCCAAGTGTGGGAGCAAAGGCATGCACCGCCACTGTCCATTATTTTATGTGTATGTGTGTGTACACATGGGTGCCTGAGGAGGCCAGAAAAGGGTGTTAGGTCCTCTGAAGCTGCAGTTACAGGTAGCTGTGAAGGGTTCTGGGAACTAACTCTGCAAGAATAATATATGCTCTTAAACTCTGGGCTGAACCACCTCTCCAACCTGCTGCATTGATTTTTTGAGACAAGATCTCTTGACTCTTCCTGAGCACTGGGCTTACATGTATGTGCCACCAATTCCAGTGTGCACTCAGATTTCAATTAATAGAAATCTAAGAGTCCCCAATGACAGAAAGACACAGCTATTAAAATTCATATATAGAATTAACACCAGGCTGGGGCTGTAGTTCAGTATTAGAACTCATGCTTAGTGTTTACAAGGACCTGGGTCTGGTCTACAGAACTGTAAAACAAACAAAACCCCCAACAACTGTATGAAATCAAGAAAAAAAGATATTCAAGACACTTGAAATGCCATGAAACAAATCTCAGCACAGTCTGAAAGTGTGGACAGATAGAATGCTCAGGGCTGAGTGACCTAGCTAGGTCTCTACATTATCTTACCTTATGTTAGCATATCTTACATTATGCTAACACAGTACTTACCGTGAGAGTGTCATCTCATACACTCAATACAAAAGCTCTTTTTTTTATAGGAAAGATCTGGCTCTATGGTTAAGTATGGGTAATTTCCCCATCCCAGGGGGCTCCTGACACAGCAGGAGACACTTTTAGTCGTCCAATCTGAAGATGCTATGAGCATCTGGCCAAATGCACATGACTCCATTCCACACACCAGCAAAGATTTACCTGGGGTGGGGGAGCTGGAGAGATGGCTCAGCAGTTAAAAGGGCACCTGTTCCTCTCTCAGAGGACACAGGCTTGGTTCCCACCAGCCATATGGCTTATAAGTGTCTATAGTTCCAGTTGAGGGGACCTGATACCCTCCTCTGGTGCCAGGCACATATGTGGGGCACAGACATATATACAGGCAAAACACCCATTACAAAATAGTTTTCTTAATAAAAAAAAAAAATTTATGTGGTCCAAAATCTCTAGATGCCAAGGAGGAGAAAGCCTAGCATGGATGGAGATACTAGCAAGTTTCCAGAACCGTGTTTACACAGAAGCAGCAGCTGGGATTTATTTGTCAGAGGGAAGAATATCAAGCATCCTTAGAACACTCATGTTGGGAAATGTCAACATCACCACGTTGTCCCAGACCACAAAAGAAAACCACTCGAGAGCTGTTTACTGACCTCTGAAGCCGATGGCTCCACCAGTGATGCAGCCACTGATGACGCTGTTCTTCCAGTCCGACTTTCCCCGTACTGTGGGTGGAGAAATGCTGTTTAGAGCCAGGGAACCAAGCCAGGCAAGGCAATGAGGAAGAAAACACAGCGCTCCCAGCTGCCCACTTTAGTCCTATTCAAACCATGATTTCAAAAGGCCATTCCTAAAAGTTGTATGTGCTTATACATGGTTCCTGCAGGGGGCACCAGAGAGCTAAAGTCTAGTCTAGTCAAGTCTACCGTTTAGGAAGTAAAATTTCATATGTTCTCCAGTATAATTTTAAATCATTAATTACAATTACCTGGACTGAGGAGTGGTCCAGTGGTTGAGCACGTGCCTACTATGCATAAAGCCCCAAGTTCAATCCCCAATACCAAATAAATAAGAAACAAAACAAAAACCACTTGTCTACAGAAGATTTTTTAAAAAGCGCAAAACCCGAATTATAAATATGTAAAAAGCTCACATTAGGAGCTATTTTTTGGATAAACAATACCAATATTTGACATTTTTAATGTTTGTGTTAAGGGAAAGTCTTCCTATCTAGCCCAGCCTGGCCCAAATCTCATGATCCTTTGCTTCAGTTCCTGAGTGCTGAAGCTGCAAACACGGACCCACATCTAAGGCTTGGCATTTCTGATCGGCATTCTGAAGGAACACTGAGAACACTGCTCTTTTAAAAGCTGTGCCATGGGCTGGGCATGGTGGCACATGGTTTTAGTCTCTGTGCTCAGGAGATAGAGACAGGTGGATCTCTGTGAGTTCTAGGCTTACCTGGTCTATATAGTGAGTTCCAGGCCATCCAGGGTTATACTGTAAGACCCTATCTCAAAAAGGAGGGTGTGTGGTTGGAGAGATAGCTTGGTAGTTAAGAGCATTGGCTTCTCTTCCAGAAAGACCCTGGCTCAATTTTCTAGATTTACATGGCAGCTAACAACTGTCTATAACTCCAATCCCAAGAGACCAGACAGGCTCCTCTGGCCTCCTCGGGCCTCAGGCATACACACGGTGCACATACATACATGTAGGCAAACATTCATACACATACAAAAAGATGTTTGAACCTGATTTTTTGAAAAAAGATAATTAAAAAGTATACAACGGCAACAGAAAGGGCTTTCTTAAAAAGCAAGAGGCACTTACAGATTCTACCAGACACTCAGTACACGAAAACATGGCGCCCACAATGGCAAAATTTTTGGCATAGGACATTCCTCTCTGTCCCATGTCTTTCAGGACTTCTTTTGCTGTTGGTGTACGGTAAGGGTCCTTGGGGTCAAAGCCTACGTTGGTATCAATGCCAGCAGTAAAGATGCCAAATGCACCTCCCAAGACAAACCCTAGAGGCAAGCAGAGATAAGAGTTCTTTTGTACATTCTCTGGATTACTATTTTGGGATAACCAAAGATAGCCTCTCTGGTCTCTTGGTCTCACTCTTCATCCTGTTTCCCCCACAGTACACAGTTGGAGTCTATCCCCCAACTCCTCTAGGTTTCCTCCTCCTTTCATTTTTCTGCCTTTCAGCTTTAGCACTGTTCTTCAGCTACCAATGTTGTATATCATCCCTTGACAGTAACAACATTCATACAGTCACTCAGTAAGTAAGCATCATGCACCAGAGATTCTGGAATACTCCTTATTTTTCACAATAATTTGTGAGGCAGATGTTATTAACTCCCCTTTCTGCCTTTTTTGTTTGAGACAGGGCCTCACTATGCAATACTGGCTGGCCTGGAACTTGCTATCATAGAACAAGCTAGCTCCAACTCAAGAGATACATCTGCCTCTGCCTCCCAAGTGCTGGGATTAAAGGTGTGTGCAACTGCTGTCCAGCTGGCCTCTCTAAACCATACCTTGGAGAGGTTAAGTAACTGCCTCCAAAGTCACATGACTATTAAATGTGGAATCTTATATTACTGTCAACAAATGACTTGTCTGAGCCTTGGACAACTCTTTGTGTGTATGTGGGTATAGGCCAGAGGTCAATCCTGGGGTATCATTCCTCAGAAACTATCCACCAATTTCTTTTTGTTGTTGTTTGTTGTTTTTGTTTTTTCAAGACAGGGTCTCTTTGTGAAACAGCACTGGCTGTCCTGGAAATCGATATGCAGACCAGGCAGGCCTCAAACTCAGAGATTCATTCGCCTGCTTCTTCCTCTCCAGTGCTGGATTTAGAGGCCCTGGTCACTCACCCAGTCATACCTGGCTTTTTTATATAGATGCTGGGTACTGAACTCAGACCTTCATGCTTGCATGACAAGCACTTTACCAACTGAGCTTTCTCCACAGCCATTTCTGTATGATTTCTTCTCAAGATGATCACCTCATGATCAATGTAAGCTCAATGAAGCTAGACACCTCCTCTCCTAGAATTTCTTGCTTTCCAATCACTCCAGCTCCAAAACTCTCTTTTTTCTACTACATTTTTAAAAATTTGTTTTGTTTGCTTGTTTGTTTGGGGGATTTTTGCTTGTTTGTTTTAATTTTTGAGTTAGTGTCTCTATTATATAGCCCTGGCTGTCCTGGAATTCACTATATAGTCTAGGCTTACCTGGAACTCTGAGATCTGACTGCCTCTTCTTCCCCGCTTTTTTTGTTTTGTTTTTTTTGTTTTTGTTTTTGTTTTTGTTTTTCAAGACAGGGTTTCTCTGTGTAGTCCTGGCTGTCCTGGAACTCACTCTGTAGACCAGGCTGGCCTCAAACTCAGAAATCTACCTGCCTCTGCCTCCCAAGTGCTGGGATTAAAGGTGTGCGCCACCACCGCCCGGCCTCATCCTCGATTTTTAAGATTTGAACTCCTGCTATTAGAATTTTTAAAATGTTTTTCATTCTTAGTGAAGTTTAAACTCACCTACAAATATACTTAACCTTTTCACCTGCACACTATAAGTATGCTATACATTCTCAAATCCTCAAAGGTTAGTGTGTGTGTATGTGTGTGTGTGTGTGTGTGTGCGCGCGGCGCTCATGCACACACGAGTGTGTTGGGGTTGTTAATGTCCATCCCAGCCCCACCCCAACTGTCTAATCACACTGACTTTCATTGGTTTTTTTTCTTGTTTTATTTTGAGACAGTGTGTCTATATGTAGCTCTGTCTGTTTCTCTCTCTCTCTCTCTCTCTGTCTCCCCGTCCCGCCCCTCACCGTACCTCCACCCCTCAGTACTGGGCTTAAAGGCCTGGGCCACCACCACCCAGCAATAATTCCCAAGCTCCAAACTTCTGCCTTGAGGACCTTTGCATTTGCAACTTCCTATGCATCTACAGCGTTCTTCTCTCTAGGTCCTAATATTCTCCTTCAGGGCTCCTGTCGCTTTCATCCATATTCCCACTGCCTGGCACATGACGGTTAGATAGTAACAACTTATTGAACGAACGAACGAAAGAAAGAAAAACAAACAAACAAACTACTTAGGAACCTGCAGACCCTGACTGTGAATGTTAACCCCAGGATCAAGAGAGGCATCTCCGGGTTCAAGGAGCCAGTCCGGTGCAATCAAGGTCGAGACTACAGGTTCCTTGCTTCCCAAGCGCATGGTTTTTAGCATGGAACCCTAAGGCTCTCCAAGCCCTCAACCCCCGAGGGCCCCACAAGCTCGTCTCACCTCCCACACAGGCCAGCACAGCCTTGAAGG
The DNA here is from genome assembly GCA_021653895.1 of Mastomys natalensis. Classification (NCBI taxonomy): domain Eukaryota; kingdom Metazoa; phylum Chordata; class Mammalia; order Rodentia; family Muridae; genus Mastomys; species Mastomys natalensis. The sequence continues at coordinate 1,397,718 of JAJTUV010000251.1, read as the reverse complement.
CGCAACTTTCCATTGCCCTCTCGATCATCTTCTGCTCTTCGCTCTTGGCAGGACTCGGGATCCCGCCCAGGCTGCCAGGCTCCAGAAGCCGAGGCTGACGTTTGTCACCCACCAAGTACTGAAGTAGAAGGCTGTACTGCAACGGAGCTTCGGCGGAACCCACCGCCTCAGGAGCTGAACCCCCGGCCTTAGGGGCGGTAGCCGCCATGACCGCAGGGCTCTAGTACCTTTCACTTCGTATTTCCCACAGCCGATTCCACACATTTACCTAGGAGTCCAGCCAGCATAACGACAACGGCAGATTCGCCACAGTGAAGAAGATGTTGAAGCAAGAGTCAGCCTGTGCATCAGCGTCGAGGAAACTACCATGTTTCTTCAAAGCCTCTTTAAATAGTGAGCCAAGTTTGTAAGGCATTGCTAAAAGCGCTGACGAGATTCAGTATCTCAAGAGCACCCCTCAACTAGGGGCTCCATTGAGGTGCGTGCCGGGATTTGTAGTTCTAACTCGAATGTCCGACTACATTTCCCAGAAAGCTGTGCGCGCCCGATGGCCTTGCTACTTCCTTTGAAAGCTCTTTTGAGAAGCCGAAGAGCAGTCTGGCTCCTGCTAGGCTGCAGTTCGTTAAACTTGCAGCAGGGGACGCGCATGCCCGCTTTATTGCCAGGCCATGCAGCAGTGATCCAGCTACCAATTACTAGTGTTATAAACATGGCATAAATGTGTTCAAAAGGTATTTTATTACATAGTTATTAAGCCTTTAAGGATAAAGAAGGGGGGCCCAACAAATGAACTGAGTGGTGGTCTAGCACACCTTAAATCCCAGCACTCAAAAGGCAGAGGCAGACAGGATCTCTGAGTTTAAGGCCAGCCTGAGCCGGGGCGGTGGTGGTGCACGCCTTTAATCCCAGCATTTGGGAGGCAGAGGCAGGCGGATTTCTGAGTTGAGGCCAGCCTGGTCTACAGAGTGAATTCCAGGACAGCCTGGGCTACACAGAGAAACCCTGTCTCGAAAAAAAAAAAAAAAAAAAAAAAAAAAAAAAAAAGGCCAGCCTGGTCTACAGAGTGAGTTTCAGGGCAGGCCAGGGAGCACTACACAGAGAAACCATGCTTAAGAAAAATAAGAGACGGTGGGGGCAGAGAGCAAGCTGAGCACAGAGTGTTGCATAGGGTACTAATTGAATACGGCTATGGGGAAAACGTCAAAGCCCTATGGCTGGTAGAAGGTATGTGCCAACAGATACTGCTTAGATGACTGAATTGTTGTACACAATTCAGTGGGTGTTGGACAAGTGACTTTATTTTTAGATTTTATTTATCTTAAATTAATTCAAACGAGTCTTTATCTGAATGTATATCTGTGCACCAAGTGCATGTACTACCTAGGAGGCCAGAAGATGGCATTAGATCTCCTGGGACTGGAGTTAACACATGGTGTGTGTGGACTGAGACTTGAACTCTGGAACTCTGGAAAGAAGAGCCAGTTCTCTCAACTGCTGATCCATTTCTCCAGATCCTGGACAGATGACTTTGTAATTAAGGGGCTTTGATTAATGTCCTCCAACAGCAGAGGGTAACTCAGAGCTACAGGTGAAGTTAGAACTTATTTTGCCCCACCCCCCATAACTGTACTTCCTGTTTCCTGTCTGGGCAAATTACTCTCTTGCTTACATGCACACCTGTCTTTTGAGCCCATTCCTTTGCTCTGATGCTCACTGCCATGGAAGTTGTGTTATCCCCCATCATTTCTCAGGCATTAAACCAATAACTAATCTCTTGCCTCCTACCCAACTCTTCAAATCCTCCACAGAAACAATGTATCTTCTGCTTTAGATCCTTTGCTGTGCCAGGACACAAACTCTAGATCTGTGAATTGCCAGGAAGACATCATGCTTCACTCCAAGCTCAGCTCTTCCTGTGCCATTCCCATCCTCACGATTTGCTTTCCATATTCTTATTTAGACTCAGAAGTGATGTGTCAGAATCATTCTTGCTTTGGAAGAGGAGTGTCCCAGTACTGGGGAGGCAGAGGCAGGCAGGTCTCTGACTCTAAGACCAACCTGTGTACTGCATGTGTGAAGGTGCCCTCTGAGGCCAGAAGAAGAATGGTCCACTGGAACTGGAGTTATGAGTGGCTGTGAGTCACCTGATGAGAGTGCTGGGAACTGTGCTGAGTTCCTCTAGAAGAGCAATCACTGCTTTTAACCACTGAGCCACCTCAGTCATCCTCAGGGATTTGTCTGTTTATTTTTGAGACAGAGTCTCACTGTGTAGCCTGGCTGGTTTGGAACTCCTGTCAAGACCACACTGGCCCCCAACTTGGAGAGATCTGCCTGCCTCCAGAGCACTGGGAGCAAAGGCGTGGGCCACTGTACCAGGCAACTTGGAATTGGCTTTTTTTGGTTTTTTTTTTTTTGTTTGTTTTGTTTTGGTTTTGTTTTGTTTTTTGAGACAGGGTTTCTCTGTGTAGCCCTGGCTGTCCTGGAACTCACTCTGTAGACCAGGCTGGCCTCAAACTCAGAAATCCGCTGTCCTCTGCCTCCCAAGTGCTGGGATCAAAGGCGTGCGCCACCACTGCCCGGTTTTGGAATTGTTAATGCTTTGTGTTCTTAAGTGTTAGAGAGCTAAGTTTGAATTTTTTGAAACACATTTCTTTCTAGATGCCATCTGTTTGTTTGTTTGTTTGTTTGTTTTTGTTTGTTTGAAACAGAGTTTCTCTGTATAGCCCTAGCTGGCTGTCTTGAGGAACTCACTCTGTAAACTGGGCTGGCCTCAGGACTCAGAGATCTGCCTGGCTCTGCCTCTCCAGTGCTGGGATTAAAGGCATGGATCACCACCCTGATTCTAGATGCCGTTCTTGTAACTCAGTCAATGGCTAAGTGTTAGAAAATGTTGCTCCTATTACATCTTCTTTTTGACACTGGACTTAGCAGTGGATCTGTGATTTCCTCATTAAGAAGAAAGATTTCCTGGGCTGCTCAGTGACAGTTCCTTAGATTCTAGCCTGTTTCTGGTGGGTGTTTTAAAAAAATTATTTGTATGTATGTATGTATGTATATTATTGTGCACACACATGGCTGTGCAAGTATGGGTGCCTGTGAAGGCCAGCAAAGGGCACTGGTTGTGGTACACACCCCTTAATCCTAGCACCTGGGAGGCAGAGGCAGGCAGATAGATCTCTCTTAGTTAGAGGTTAGTATGGTCTACTTAGCAAGTTCCAGACTAGCCAAGAATAAATAGCAAGACTTTGTCTCAATAAACAAACAAAACAAATATATAGTTATTTTTTCTGTTTAGATTCTCTCCATCCATAACAGAATGTTGATTGTCCAAATAATTTTTTTTTTTTTTTTTTTTTTGGTTTTGAGACAGGTTCTCTGTATAGCCTGGCTGTCCTGGAACTCACTCTGAGACCAGGCTGCCTCGACTCAGAAATCGCCTGTCTCGCCCAAGTGCTGGGATTAAGGCGTGCGCCACCACCGCCCGGCTTTTTTTTTTTTTTTTTTTTTTTTTTTGTTTTGTAAAATATTTTTAAGACTTAATTATTCTACTTTATACGTCTGAGTGTTTTGCCCACATGTATGTCTGTGGACCATGTGTGTGCCTGGTGTCTGAGGTCAGAGGAAGGTGTCGTTCACATCAGGTAGAATCAAACGTTTGTTGTCACCTTTTTTTTTCCTTCGATATTTTATTTATTTACATTTAAGATGTCATCCCCTTCCTCCATAACCCCCCCCCCTTAACCCTCTATCCCATTCCCTCCTCCTCCTTTTTTCTTTTATGCCGTTTAAATTACATGTGAGTATTAAGGTCAGTTCTAGGTTGAGGAACTAGCAATACAATAGATGCAAATAGTCAAGGAACAAGTAAGACAATAAACAGAGTCCCATGATCACTCCAGTGATCACTATTTCTAAGGGCTTATCAGGATGACCAAAATATCTGAGTCTACTTCCCTGTCCTAGCCCAAAGTCATTTTCATGCCTGAAACCTACTTCTTTGTTCTAGCCTAAGATTTAGATTCCTGCCTGAAATTACTTCTTTGTTCTAGCCTAATGTCAGATTCCTGCCTGAAGCCCACTTCCTTGTCCTTGGCCAATGTCAGCTTCCTGCCAGGCAGCCCCAAAAGCTCTCTATATCCCTATTTTTTATTGCATAAACCAGACTGAGCCTGTCTTAGGTGGTTCTGACAAGAATGCCTTCCTTATCCATCATGGAAGATGCATTACAAAAGCAATGCACTTCTGTCTTAGGTTGGTAAGGCTCTATGCAGAATCTTACCCATCCTTGGCTTGCCAGTCTGTTAAATTTATAACTCTGTCTGGGGTCCATTTTCAGTTTCAAGTCATGTACTTTGGCTACAACATGTTGATATTGTTAAAGACAACCTTTAACACGATGGGCAGGAATAAAAGTATTCCCAGAACAAAAAGGGTTAGCATGATCAAGCTATATATGCCATTCTTGAGGTCTGACCAAAATGGAAATACTGACCTCAAGCTGTAGATCATTTTATCAGCATTATCTGCAGCATCAAAGCTCGGCAGAGCAGCATTCTTTAAATTCATAATCTCACTATGCAAAGTTAAAGCATCTAGAGAGGTGTTAGAATTATGCCAAATACCTACAATTGTCTTTAAACTTTTTTTTCTGATTATAATGACTATCATTGTAAATTTTAGTAGTAACACAACTCCAATGGTATTTGGCATGACACTCAAGATGGCTCCTAATTCTTACCTCTGAACCTCCTTCAGATAATTTGAATAAGATATAGAGCATCAATCTGTTGTTTCACACATCTATATAAATCCTCTTATATACTCAACACATTAGTAACATTTTTTTGCTAAATGATAAACAAAAGTAGCTGTCATAACTTCTGTGTCAAAGCTATTGCAGAAGCAGTGGCGCTAGCAATTGATATAATTAAAGCTGTTATACCAGCAATAATCAAGCCTCTTGATTCTTCTTAAAGCCTAACTCACTTCTTACAGCACTTGCAAACGTTTTTCAGAAAATCAAAGTTTTCTAATACTCAGGGCAGTAAGACAAAAGCTGGACCCCCACAACAGACATGCCAGATTTCAACATACTAACACAATTAGAAAGTATACAGTCAATACAACTTACCATAAATACTGTAGAAGAGACAAAGGTAAATTTAACTTGACAATTAAAAGAGCCTTAACACATACACTAACACTTGTTTGAAATCCAGATCCTGTCCCAACTTTATCTCTTTATTTCCAATATTGGATTGATTTCTAGACCGGTACATGATTGAGTCCTAATAGCTGGTCACCTTTAAGAAAAATACAAGAGTCATTATAACTTCTCTTTTGATTCTCTGTCCCACAAGGTCTAAAAACTTGAGGCAAGGTAGCTTGTCCTATCTGGGATATAGGCAAGCAAAGGTGGGTCAGGAACATATATCCAATACAGCTTCCCTGTCACCCTTGTCAGGGCACTCAGCAAGCTCACAGGTCAGCATCATTCTTTGTCTCAGCAATAGCATGTCTCACCAATCATTCTGGCAGCCACCATGCTCCTTCAGCATTCTGCAGAAAAAACACAAACACGCTCTCTTCCTCACATTAGATACCTGGTCGGAAGCATGCCATATGCCAGTAAGTGGATCCATCCCTTTCACGTAGGCATAAGTATGCCTAGTTGTAGGGTGCCATAGACACTTAGTTCCTTGGCATCCAATTTAAAAAAAAAAAAATTAAAATATAAAGAGCATGATTTAAATAAATTTGTGGTGTACAACGATATACCTCCCCTTTTTATTTTATGAAGATATTGTTTTAAAGTTCCATGGGCTCCTTCTACAATACCTCGTCCTTGAGGATTATAAGGAATCCCTGTAATAAATTGTTGACAAAAAGTCTCAACTGCTCAACTACAATTGCCAGTTCCATTATCTAAGATTCTGGGGGGTTTAGAGCTCCTGGAAGCCCTGCTTCCTCTGGGTTTTGTGGGATTGGGTGCAGAGCTGAAGCTGAAGATCTGCTCAGTGCTCAGGTGCAGACTGGAAGGATGTTGTCATCTTTATTTGACGATTAAGTCTGGTTTAAGGAAGACACATGTTGGTGCCACGATGACAAACGGTAGACTCGTGATGTTTAATTTGATGAATCATTTGGGTCGCTCATGGAGTTCTCCGCTCATTGGTTCAACTTGATTCTGGGTATTGCTGTGAAGATCTTCTGGATCAGATTAATATATGAAGGATTGGTGGACTGATTAAAGCTAGTAGCCTCCCCGCTGTAGGTGTGTCTCATTCCTCCCTGTGGAATCCTGGATGGGACAAAAAGGCGGAGAAAAGGAAGTTGTTCTTTGATATTTTGGACCTGGGGGATGGAGGTCTACACGTAGACTTGAGAATGAGGCATTTACATCATTGACTAGATTGGTCTCTGTCGGGCTGGCCACAGATCTCCTACACACACACACACACACACACACACACACACACAGAGAGAGAGAGAGAGAGAGAGAGAGAGGAGAGAGAGAGAGAGAGATCATTATGCACATGTGTTAGCATACCCAAAAGCCAAGAACTGTGATGTGTGAATCGTTTAAAATATTTTTTGAGCTGGGTGTGGTGGTGCACGCCTTTAATCCCAGCACTTGGAAGGCAGAGGAAGGTGGATCTATGTGAGTTCATGGCCAACATTGTCTATAAGTTGAGTGAGGTCTGGGACAGCCAGGGCCACACAGAGAAACTCTTTGTCTTGAAAAAAGATTTTTTTCAAACAAGATTTCCTGGTCCTGAACCCAGGATGCGTCTGCTTGGAGGATCCTCCTAAATGCTGGTATTATAGGTGTGACACCATGCTGATTTATGGATCTTTAATTTTTCAAAAATTATTTTATGTGTATTTTGCCTGTATGCATATCTGTGTACTACATGTGTTCCTGGTGTCTGAGCAGGCCAGAATAGGGCATTAGATCCCTTAGAATGGAGTTACAGACAGTCATAAGCCATCGTGTGAATGCCGGGTCCTCTAGAAGAGCAGCAAGTACCTTTAACTGCTTAGTCATCTGTCCAGACCCAGATTTTTAATTTTTAAAAAAATGTGTGTGTGTATGTATGATGTGTGTGTGTGTATGTATGATGTGTGTGTGTGTGTGTGATGTGTGTGTGTATGATATGTGTGTATGATGTGTTGTGAGTGTGTATGTGTGTGTATGTATGATGTGTGTGTGTGATGTGTATGTGTGTGTATGTATGTGTGTGTGTGTATGATGTGTATGTGTGTGTATGTATGATGTGTGTGTATGTATGATGTGTGTGTATGATGTGTGTGTGTGATGTGTATGTGAGTGTGTATGTGTGTGTATGTATGATGTGTGTGTGTGTATGTATGATGTGTGTGTATGATGTGTGTGTGTGTATGATGTATATGTATGATGTGTATGTGTGTATGTATGATGTGTGTGTGTGATGTGTATGTGAGTGTGTATGATGTGTATGTATGATGTGTGTGTGTATGATGTGTGTGAGTACAGCATGTATGTGGAGGTCAGAAGATAGCTTTGTGGTATCCATTCTTTCCTTCCAGTTTTACATAAGTTCCAGGGACCATACTCAGGCATCTAGCTAGGCTCACATGGTGGGCTGGCTAATTTTATGTCAACTATGTTAGAGTGTGTGGGAAGAGGCATTCTTTTTTATTCTTTTTTTTTTGAGACACGGTTTCTCTATGTAGCCCTGGATGTCCTGGAACTCACTCTGTAGACCAGGCTGGCCTCCAACTCAGAAATTCGCCTGCCTTAGCAGGGCGGTGGTGGCACACGCCTTTAATCCCAGCACTTGGGAGGCAGAGGCAGCCAGATTTCTGAGTTCGAGGCCAGAGTGAGTTCCAGGACAGCCAGGGCTACACAGAGAAACCCTGTCTCAAAAAAATAAAACAAAACAAACAAACAAACAAAAAAGTCTAAGACACATGGCAAGAACCTTTATCTGCTGACCCATCTTGCCAGCCCTGGTTTATGAATTTATCTTTAATTTATCTTTACAGTACTAGGCAATTGAACTTAGGGCCTCTAGCTAGTTACTCTGAGCTACCCCTTGATAGCTTGAAGCTATCTTCAAGTCTATATCTGAGCTCAGTTACCTTGATAGTTTGATGAATCTTAAAGATGGCAAACATTAATTTGTTCCATGTGTATTTTGAATGATGCTATGTGACTCTAACTGTAATTTTTCAAAAGAAAGTAGTATAAATTTCTTATAAAATTAGGCATGTTGTGGTTATTTAATACAAAATTTAAGACATGTAACATAATTAAATCCTGGATGGAGCAGCTTCTTTAAGTGGGTCTCTTACCTCATACAGACCAAAGGACATTGACTAATTCTTTACAGGAAGCCAATGAGTCTTGTTGGGCTTCTAGCAACAGACACCCGCTGGAATTATGAGTTTGGAATCATTTCTATTGCAAACCCCTTCTTCCACACCCCGTTGAAAGGCAGCTGCAAACTTTGGCTTCTCACCAAGGCATGCTGCACCAACAATTCTCCAAATTGTATTTATATTTCACGTGCAGTATGTTCGGACTCTCACTTTCCCAGGTGCCAGATGCCGGCTTGGACACACTCCAATGGAAACTGCTTTCCTGTAAAATAATGAAAGGAAGATGCTGAGCACATGATCTCTGCACGCCACACTTGCACCTAGTTTACCAACTCAATAATGACTTCGCTATTTCCCCAATTCACAATCCCCGTAGCCTCTCCTCACCTATTTCTGCTTCTGATAGTCTATTCTTTGGCTTGAAGAAGATGCAAATGCTGATAGTCCTTTCATGTTTTTGTGAACTGAGAGGTCTTATTACATACCCCTGGCTGGCCTGGAATTTGCTATATAGACCAGGCTGGCTTTGAACTCACAGAGATCTGCCTGACTCTGCCTGACTCTGCCTCCCAAGTGCTGAGACTAAAGGCATATCTGGCCACCATACCTGGCCTCCTTCCACATATGTTTAGAATTTGTCTGATGATGTCTGAGTATAGATATCTATTTGTCTGACATGCTTTCAGACATGTGAAACCACATACCCACTCAGAGACATTTCAAATGTGATTCAGGTGGGAAGATAAAACATCTTAATTTACTTATAGAGTTTATTTTGAAATGGAACCCTCCTCTGTAGTACAGGCTGGCCTGGAATTTAGGATCCTTCCTCTTTCACCCTCCTAACGGTTGGGATTACAGGAACGCACCACCACATCCATACATTCAAGGCTTTAAAAACAGGATGCAAGGGTTACTGGAGAGATGGTTCAGAGCTCTGGGGATTTCATGTTTGGACCTCTACATTTATATGGAGTGGCTCACAATGTCCTGTAATACCAGATGAATACACACACAGACACACACACGAATAAGACAATTTATTTAGTGTTTTGAAGCAGGGTGTCATTGTGTAAGCCTAGCTATTGTAGACCAGGTTGACCTCAAACTCACAAAGATGTGCCTCCTGGGTGCTGGGATTAAAGGCATGAGCCACCATTTATGGCACCTGAAAACTTACACAATTCTTTTGTCTACCTTAAACACATTGAGAACTCCAGGGCATTTCTACTAGAAGCATAAGGTTATATTCTAAACTTTAAATGGTTTTGTGTCATAGACTGTGCTTGTGCGCTCTCTCTCTCTCTCTCTCTCTCTCTCTCTCTCTCTCTCTCTCTCTGTGTGTGTGTGTGTGTGTGTGTGTGTGTGACAGTAGAGGAAGCCTATGTAATTAAAGCATTCTGCTGCATTCACTAGTTAATCTTTTGTACCTTATGTGTTGGTAAAAGTTCTCTCTTGTTCTTCCATTAGATGGCAGCAGATGCGAAAGAAATAACCTCCCAAGCCAGTGGTTGGATTTCCTTTTAAACTGTCACTGTTCTTAGTAGCTGAGCTGATACACATAAATCATCCTCTTTTTTTTTTTTAATGTGTGTGTGCATGTGTGTGTAATAGTATACATTTTGTCTTGTGTTCGTGCCTAGGAGACTTGCCACAGACCACTTGTTTAATCAGGGTTCTTTCCTAAGCCTTGGAAAGCATCTTTCAAGATGGGGTTAAAAAAAAAAAAAATCTTAGAATTTTCTCAACTACCAGCAGACCTGAGATAAGCTATGAAGTCAGGAGAACAGCCAACCCTGATTTGGAAACGCCGCGCCATCTGTTGCATACATTTACGGAAATGGAAGAGAGCCATTTCCCATCGGGGAATGATTCCAGCGACCTGTGGACTGAAATCCCACACTGTGACTTGTAATCAGCCCACAAGTATTTATGAATTCTCTCTCTTGTGCCAGGCATCAGAAACAGAGAGGTGGCGCCCACCAGCCCACCAGTCTTATAGTAGCAAGCACGAAACACACACGACTGCTGAACAAGACCTGGCCTGATATAGTGACATTGGGCGGTGATGATGTTTAAAACCTTACAAGTTTTATACGAGGTCATTGTGATTCAAAATGTCTTAAAGGTTAGTATTGGAAAGGGAGAAGGAGGGGCTGGAAAAGAACAAGAACGGGTGCAGAACTCCAGTGTGCAGAGGATTTAGAAGTGGAAGGTGAGAGGAATTAGGGGTAGGGATGCGGCTTAGCAATGGTTTGCAGCCTCAGAAAGCGCCAGTTGAGGGGGGACCGTTCTCCTGCCTTAAGTCCAGGGATTCTGGTCCTGGTGTAGAACTCGGGTCAGGTTTCTTACTTTAGCCACGTACGGGAGGCCCGCGCCAAGACGCCAGCTGCTACAGACCTGCCTGCACAGCGCGGGCCAGCCACGGAGGGGGCGTGGCTACGGAGGGGAGTGGCTGGGCGGCCCGGTGGGCGGGGCTCCCCTCTCAGCCTCCGCTGTCGCCGCTGCCTCCGCCCGCCGCGCGGACCAGCGAGCCGGGTAGCTGTCGCGAGCCCACCCGCCCGCCCGCGTGCCGGGGCTGCGGTGGGCCAGGATGTCGGTCTTCCTGGAGGAGCTGCTGGGAGACAAGCTGGTGACGGGCGGTGGTGAGGAGGTGGACGTGCACTCGCTGGGCGCCCGCGGCATCGCGCTGCTGGGGCTCTACTTCGGGTGCAGCCTGAGCGCCCCCTGCGCGCAGCTCAGCGCCAGCCTGGCCGCCTTCTACGGCCGCCTGCGAGGGGACGCGGCGGCCGGGCCGGGGGCTGGGGCGGGGGCAGGCGCGGCCGCGGAGCCAGAGCCCCGGCACCGCCTGGAGATCGTCTTCGTGTCCTCGGACCAAGACCAGCGGCAGTGGCAGGACTTCGTGCGGGACATGCCATGGCTGGCGCTGCCCTACAAGGAGAAGCACCGGAAGGTGAGTAGCGAGGGCCCCGCGGCGCCCCGGCCTGCAGGCGCGGTCCACGTTCTGGGAGCCAGCTGCTCGCTGCCCTCACCGGCTGTCCATAGGCCTGCCATATCAATCTTGGCCGGCTCCCTCCTCTTGCCCCATCCAGGATCCTGTCGGGTTGGGGCGCTCGCGGCAACTCCCGGGTGCCAGTACCCAACTGAGCCCACGCTGGGAAGTTTGACACCCCTCGGATCCACGCGTTGAGAATCTCGTAGGAGTGGCTGTGCTCTGCCCTCCCCACTCTATGACCCCAATCATCCTTCTCTAGCCACTTGATTTCCCGCAGATACCTGTGGTGTGTGGGGGAGGGCACTAGCCCCCTTCCCATAATGCCTACACCAGGAAGTTTCCTTTCTTTCCCAGAGAAATCTTGCCTTCCTGGGGCCCCCTCCTCTGTGGCCCGGGACCTGGAGGCGGCTGCTGATCGCAGCTTCAGGAGAGAGGGGAGCTCACTCCTCTCCCCCTTTCTTCTCTTGCCCCCGCCCCGCCCCCTGGGCTGAGTTAGTGGCCACCGGGGAGCTTTTCATTGTCTGGCTGTCCAGCAATCTTCCCAGGCCCAGAACAGCCCGCGCGGTCCTTGTAGATGCCATAGTTTGGTGGTGGGCTGACTTGGGATACTTCGAATTAGACGTAGAACTGAACGGCCCACCAGTTTGCTGATGAAATTAGTTCGGGTTTCTGAGTGTATCTGTTGGGTGAAGACGTCTGTTTCAATAAAACAAATTCAAGATATTTTGTAATGAGTGGTAACAGGAAAAGTTTTGGCGTGCCCTTGCTTAATTCACGTGGCTAATGCAACGTATGAATCTGGCTCTTTCGTTTTTCGAGGAGCATCTTAGTTTATGGGGCGCACGGGAGAAAGGCTATTCCCGGGCATTTAGATTCCTCCAGGGAGGGTGGTAACATATGCCACGTGTTCCTTTTATGTGTACAGAATCATGTTGAGACGCATGATTTAGACTTAGAGCAAAAGGCTTATAATTTGACCCAAAAATGTCTTGCGTAAATCATTCGTCCCAAAGTGGTGTAAGGCACAGATGTGAGATTTAAAGTTTGAAATATAGTTTAAAAAATACAGTTGGTAAATTTAACATTGGGAAAACGTCGGCCCGCTAACCACACAGAAGCAAGACTTTACATCTTAGCTATTTTTTCAAGTTATTATGTTCCTATTTGATTTATATGTCTGCTAGGATATGAATATGCATGACTAGTACTTTTTTTGCTTAAAAATATGGGAATCCTTTGTTTTCTTTTTGTTGGTTGTTTTGATGATCCTTTTGGGAAGGAATAATGTTCAGAAGTCATTTATTGAAAAAATATTTCATCATCATGGCCTTTTTCTGTTGTAGACTAAAATCTGTTTAAAATAATATCCTTATTGGGCAATACAAATGATTTCTAGCTTTTGAATATATACAATGAATGGCAGAATCTTCCAGACTAATGGCCTATTGTAGTTTTTACAGAAGGGGAAATAAAATTGCTGGGCAATAAAAACAGGGAGCAAACTGAGATGTTTTAGAAACATCTGACGTTTTTTTGCCCCAAAATAGGAGTGTATTTGATATGACAAATGGTTTCTTCTATCCTGGCTAACCCTTTTGCATGAAAGAACGTGTTCTGTAGCACTAGCCTGCTCTGGCTGGTCCCACTCAAATGAACATCTGGATGACACAGGCCAGCAGGCTCTTATTTGAAAATACAGTTCAGAATGCTGGATGTGCCTAAATCATAAGCCAGCATCTTAAACATTTATTTTGGTTTTATTTATTCATTTATGTATGTATTCATTTATTTATATATTTTTGTGGTGCTAGGCATGAGATCTGTGTACATGCTAAGTGCCTTCCACCACTGAACTTCATGTCTCTAGCTTCCTAGATTTATTCTTTGCGCCATTTTCCTGTAACACCCTATAGTTTATTTGTTTCTTTAGAGACCGGTTTCAGAAGCCCTCCTGTGGTGGATGGAGAGTAGGCGACAAAGTGTCTGACCCCAGAAATTGTTTCTGTTTTGTGGTGACATGTCAGGTAAAAAGGCCATGATGGGTTTCTTGTAGAAAACATACTTGGAAGTGGGAAAGAAGTGTCCTCACTGTGAAAGAGACCATTTCCCACCTTGAAACCAAAGAGGTGGAAAACACATTCTCTTCTGTAACCAAGTTTTTGTCTTCTGCAGCTTGAAATTGGGGTGCATAGAAGTCGATGAGTTCGCAATACCAATTTCACCCCAAGAAAAGTGAAAAGAGAGGGTGTCCCAGTTGAAGGCACCTGTGGGGGGACTTCTGTGGATGGATCTGGCTAGGCTGTTTCCCCAACTGTAAAAATAGGTTTAAAGAAGGGCATTTTGTTCTATACGGAAGGGAAACCGAAGTTCCAGATTGCATTTTTTTTTTTTTTAAGTTTTCATTAACATTTGGTCTTTAAAAGCATTTTGTGTGTTTCTTCCCATTGGGAAAACAAAGGATATGGTTCTAATTAGTTATTGGCTGGCATTTCTCTACAGAAAATTGAAAAATTATGGTGGGGAAAGAAAATGCTGTGTGGTATTTCTCTTTCTCTTCTTTTATTAATTTCTCCTTTATATAGTAAGAGTGTCTGGGGATGACCATATATGTTCAGACTGCATTTTTGCCCAGCTCTCTCACCTCCACTGGAGCTGCGAGAAACCATGAGGTAAAGGGTACTGGTGGTGTTTTCCCTCCCTGTAATTCTTTACGGAACATCATCTTCCCTGTTTCTGTTTCTTTTAGTGGTAGGTCTAAAGTAATGGAAGCTTTTCTTCTTTCTTCCAGAACACACACATTATTATATAGCTGTATAGAAATTGTAATTAGATGATAATCAAACTTTGAGTGGATTTATGGGAGTGGCTCAGTCAGGAAGCCTGTAATCCTGAAGTTAAGACGGTTGGGCTTGTTTTAATAAGTAGGCTAGTGGACGTTTTTTTTTTTTTTCAGATTTCTGAAGAGAGAGAACGTGATGAGCAGTTGGAAATTGGTGATGATTTAGACTTTTGGATTTGAGCTGTCTCTTTCGATGAATAAAAGTTCATTGTTGAAACTGGAGAATCTGGCTCCAGGATCAACTTAACCGTGGCGATGGGAGTGAACACCACTTTTGGTTTTAAAGCTACAGGCTTTGGCTTTGCCCGGGCGGGGTGTCTAGTGGAAAGCGGTTGCTCATGGGTGCGCTGACATCAGGGGGTGCAAACCACTGACCACCCTCCACACAGGTGTATTGGGCTTTCACTTGGTCTGTAATGTTCTGAAGTCAGGATGGGAAAGCATTAGGATTGGGTGCCGACGCCGGCCCAACTCTTCGGTTACTTGTTTTGGACAGGTAAATGGAGTCTCTCTGCAGCTGACCTATGTGGGCTGCTTGCTCTGGTTGTTCTGGATGGTTCTTTTGGTATAGACTAAATCAGAGTCATGGCCTGCACTTCTCTTGAATCACTTGGACACCTTGGAGGTGACAAGATCTGATACCAACCCAATCTTCAAGGCCTCTGGTTTTCCTCTTTCTCTGCCTTAGGCCGTGAGAGAACACTGACAGATGATTCTGGCCTTGCTTCTTATTCCCTTTCAAGACAGCGAGTGCAAGATGCCGAAAAGGATACGGCTTTCAATATTGGAGGCTTTTGCCTTATTCCTAAAGACTCTCAACCAGCCAGGACAGGCTCTCATTGGGGACTATGTTTCCATTTGAATGGGTCTAATAAAAGCTAACAGTCCAGTGAAAGCAATCAGAGCTGTATTCTGGAGAGGTTTTTCCCGTCTTTCATTATTTATAATGTGTGTTTTAATCTTATCTTCTCTGTGTAATGAAATAGTCTAGTGGCTAAAAATCGAAGTTCTTTTGTCTTTTTTTTTTTTTTTTTTGCCTGAGCTCTGCCATTTTTTAGCTGTGTGTCCTGTACAGGATACTCTGCGTCTCTGTGCCTTGGGTCCCGCATTGTAAAATTGGGATAACAGCACCTGCCTCAGAGGATTGTTGTGGAGTCTGTGTGATATGCATGTGCCAGACATAATGGTACATATTTGAAAACTGCTACTACTATCATTTATTAATAAATCATTACAACATTGAGTAATCCATTATACAGCCTGCCTCTGCCTCTTTGGAATATGTCTCATCACATAACTACAAACCTGCTGTGAGGGCTTTCTTCTTCCTCTTTTTCCTTTTTTTTTTTTTTTTTTTTTGAGACAAGGTTTCTCTGTGTAACCCTGGCTGTCTTGGAACTCCCTCAGTAGACCAGGCTAGCCTTGAACCCACAGAGATCTGCCTTCCTCTGCCTCCTGAGTGGCCACCACCACCTGGCATTTCCTTTCTTAGGATCTCACTGTCGTCCAGAAGGGTCTTGAACTCACCTCGTGGTTGAAAAGGGCTTTGAAGTTCTCACCCTCATGTCTTGGCCTCCTGGTGCTGGGATTGCAGTCGCTCACTGCCAGCCCTGTCTATGTGGTGCTAGAGAGAAACTTGAGGCTTACAGCATGCTAGGCAAACTCTCCACCAACTGCTCTATCATCACCTTTGATGTGTTTTTTAAACTTTTCAGAACTACCTCTTATACCATGTAACGGGGTACAGTGAAGGAGTTCAAGGAACTGCCCTATAAGAGCTAACAAGTAAGGAGAGCGATTTGGATGCATGCAGCTGCAGAAGCAAATGAGGGTTTGATAACACTGAAGACCCATAGTCGCTCTGCTCCTCTATACCTGCCAGCAACTGGGATTGATCCTCACAGCCTAAGCTTGGCAAAGCCTGTCAACTCAAAGACGATCAGGAAAGACGATTCATTCTGGAAGAAAGCATGAATGTTGTGATTGTTTTGTGATTTGCCAAAGCTCTCTGGCTGACTCTAGTCACAGAGTCTAGGCAGTGTGGGGATGCTGCTCTTTCAAGTGGGAAATGGACAGTGGGCCTCTGAGTTGTAGAAACTTACCCCTCCTAGGGTTGCGTCCCTTCCCCGTTCTGGAATGCTGTTGTAGGAGAGGTTTGCCCACTGTCCTCTCTGGCTGGATTAACCCGTCTTGCAGGTGATGGCTGGCTGCGCACAGTCTTGTTCATCGGTCTGTCTTCCCATTTGGGTTAGAGTGTGAACCAGAGCACAGAGCAAGGTAGTGGATGTTGAAGTTAGGACCACTGGTTTTGTTCTCCCTGGTTTCTCTTCTACCTTCCATCTTACGCTTCCTTTTGGTCGGAGGCCTGTTTTAATATTTGCACAATTGATAGAAGAATGCTCTGTGCTGTTTATGGCTGGGGCAGGGATGAGACGCCTCCTCAGGTTATTTTTTTCTTTTTCCTTCTAATTGAGCTTGAGGATTCTGGGGCTCCAGCTGCTCTTATTCTGAGCTAGGTGTGGCTCTTGGACACATTGCTTCATTTGGGAGAGAGTGTAGACTTGGCCACCCAGTGGTGCGCGCCCCCCCCCCCCCCCCCCCGTGTTAACCACTAGGGCGCTTACTTTTCTGCATCTCATTAATTTGTCATTATGCATATTCAAAGGCACTCAGGGAAAATGGCTCTGAATTTAGAATCCTGTGAACCCTCAAGTTCTCTCATACTCTTGTATCTTGCCATGATTTTCAAAGTTATGGTGAGTTTTTGAATGGCCGGAGCCACTCTCTATTATCTTCTACAACTGACTCCTCGAAGGTGCCGGGTCTAGCTAATCTGACCTGTTGAGTAGCTGGGAGCTCCAACCCCATCTCTCCATCCCTAGATCACTGGGTCCTGAGTTACATTTCCTGTCGACCATTGCCTACCAGCTGCCTTCTCCAGGGCTTCCTGCCTCTAGTCTCAAATCATTTTCCAGATTAGAATGTTTTCATCCATTTTCAGTCATCCATCCACTGGTACATTGCCCTGTGTCGCACAATGCATGCTGGGTGCTGTCCTGTTTAATCAGATGAGACCTTGGACCACAGGCGTGTGTGTTGCTGCTTTTCTGAAGTATCATAATATTTTTAAATGTCAGCTCACTCTTTCTATGCTCCACCTCTTTGTGGACCAGTGGCAAACAACTCTTGGATGAGCCTGTGCCAGTCTTCTACCACCGTCTCCAGCAGAACCTCTCTAAGCCTTGCCAGAATGGAATGACAAGTTCAGAAATACAGTTCTGGGCTGGAACTCTGTGGCTTATCTAACATTTGAGAGGCTCTGGGCTCAACCCCAGTGCCTCTATATTCTCAAAAAAAAAACCAAAAAACCAATTTCCCAATCCTGAATCTCATGGATGATCCTCTGGCTCTTCGAAGTTCTTGCAGTCAAGTCCAAAGCCCGACTGCTCATCTCTCACTCTGTGGGGATACAGGACTCTCTATCTTTTGCATTTCTAGGCTCTGCCAAGTTCTTCTCCCATCTGCCTGGGTTTGGAGCTCCCTGGTATTCCTGCTTTTAGAAGCTTTCCTGTCTTATCAACTTATGTAAACTAACTATCTTTTGGTTCTCCTTGTGGCATGTGGAAAGCAATTTGCGCCAGTAGGTTCTTGCCGCCTGTCCTATGGGGCCTGGGGATGAACCTCAGATTGGCAGGCTTGTGGTGATAGCCATTACCCTCTGAGACATCTTGCCAGCCTTATTGTGTTTCATGCCTTATTTTTTGTTTGCCAGCCTTATTGTGTTGTCTCTTATCAGTTTCCTTAAGGTTGTCATTTTCAGTCAATGAGTTTTACAGGTCTCCTCATCACTTCCCTCAGTAACTCATTTAAAATCCCACATGAAAGACCCTTACCGGATGTATGCGAGCCCCAGCTTTTCTGTGAATGCCTCATTACTTTCACATGTGTCTCCAGAAACATGTAGCAACAGCACATGTCTGTGGGTGTAGTGTGGTATTTCCTGTCACTTTTTCCTCTAGGTAGACTGCTCTGTGGACTCCTATGCATTGTTTGTTTGTTGGTTTATTCATTTTGAAACAGGTCTCTCACCATAGCCCTGGCTGTTCCGGAACTTGCTCTGAAGACCAGGCTGGCCTTGCACTCACAGGGATTCTCCTGCCTCTGCTTCCTGAGTCCTGTGAATAAAGGCATGTGCTACCCTTGCCTGGCTGCTCCCATAGATCTTACGCACAGAGTTTTGAAAGATTTTCCAGTAGACTGTAAGCTCCGTGAGCACGGAATACAAATGAAGGAAGGGGAGGGCAATCTGTGCCGGGCGCTGGTAAACAGGCTGATGTCGTAGAAAGCAGGTCTGCGGCTTTCAGATGGATAACTCAAGGTGGTTTTCAGATCACGTGAACTAAAAATATGCGCTTTTGCCAGGTGTAGTGGCACACGCTTTTATCCCAGCAGAGGCAGGCAGGTCTACAGAGCAAGTTCCAGGACAGCTAGAGCTACACAGAGAATATACTCTGTACAGTTTGTGGGTTTTTTTTTTTTTTTTTTTTTTGTTTTTTGCTTTTGTTTTGTTTGTGTTTTTTTTGAATTTTTGTTTCTTTCTCTTTTTAAAGGAAAGGGCTCACCCAGGCTGGCCTTGAACTCTGGATTCTCTTGCCTCTGCTTCCTGGATGCTAGAATTCCCATCTTATTCTTTTTGTTTCTTTTTGTTTGTTTGTTGTTTGTTTTTGAGACCAGGTCTTACTATGTAGCCCAGACTGGCCTAGAACCTACTATGCAGACCAGTATGGCTTGGAACTCACAAAGATCAGCCTGCTGGTCTCTGCTTCTTGGCCTGCCTCTGCTTCTTGCCTCCTTCGTGCTGAGATTAAAGGTGTTTACCAGTGTATGCAGCCTTTTTTTTTTCTAATTTAATTTTTTTATAGGTATAGGTGTGTGCACTGTGTGGATGCAAGAGCCCATAGAGGTCAGAAGAAGGCATTGGATCCCCTAGACCTGGAGTTATAGACAGTTGTGAGCTGCCCCGTGGGTGCACGCACGAATTGTGTGCGTGCATATGTGTGAGAGATCAGAGGTCAAACCTAGGGCCTTGTTCAGTCTAAACAAATAGTACCTCTGAGCTTAATAAGGAGAGTCAGTAGCTTCTTGTGTCCTGTAATTCTGTGTTCAAAAATAGGGAAAAGCATGACTCTCCCTTTTCAAATGTTGACTTAGTGCATTAAAATAGTCTCATACGCAGACCTGTTATTTAAGGCTTCTCCATTTCATAAATGCATTGCATTTCTCTATCACTCTTCTTCCAGGAACTCAAAAGTGTGTCTCGTCCCTCCGTCAGCTACTAGTAATCAGTGTGGTTGACATTTAACTTTAAACATTTCCAAGTACGTTAAGAGTCAGAGAACTGAAGTAAAGAGAACCAGTGACGAGTTTGGGGGTCTCCGTGCTGGAATTCCGGGATCTCTGTGCTGGGTGAAAGTTTGGCTGACCTCTCTTAAATTTGAGTCTTTCCTTTCTGTTCGTGAAAATGTAGCTTGAAAACCATTTACATCAAACCTGCTTCGTGGCTCAGGAGGAGGCAGGCTGGTGTCTTCCATGTGAGTTCACTCTGAGATGAGGCAGCTCAGTCTAACTACTTAACACATTTGCTATTTGTTGGCAAGGTGGGAGAGCCCAGATGTCTTCTGCCCTTTACATTGTGGTGATTTCTAAGCTCCTTCCTTCCCCCTCTCTTTTTAATGACTTGAGGGTTTTTTTTTTTTAGTTCAGCTAGTGCTTCCCTTCATCCTATGCAAAGCCTGCAGGGCTGCTGTCGTGCTTTTGTTCAGTGACAAAATTGAACTTCAGGTATCCTGTGGAGATCTGGGACTAAATCAGTCCTCCCCTTTATGAAGCTTTCGGTAATGGCTGTTCCAACTACCAATGAAATCTCAAACATGTGCTCTTTGCTTTATGACAAGGGAGAGGTAGAGTAATTACATGTTTCCCTCCACGGTTCTGCTGCAGGGAAACCCTGCAATGGAGATGTTTGTTCTGGGACATCTGTAATTAAAAGCAAAATGTAAATATTCTGCTGCTCACTGGTCTTAACTCTCAGACCAAAGAGACGGTGTATTTTTTCCTTCTTTGTATGAGCTTATACATCAGAAAAATCCTTTTTTTCAGGAACAATTTAAACTTAACATTCAGCTTTCCTTTCTATTGACTCTGTCACCCACTCTCCCTGCTCCCCACTCGACTTTCTATAGAGATGCCAATTACAGATATATCTAAGCAGCATTTCCACGTTACGGTTCCTTTCATCCTGGATTGGTCCTGAAGAATCACAAAGCGGGGTGCGACGAGGGCTGCGGGACCGTGGGAAAACTCTTTGCTCTCTTTGGAGAATTTTCCCCAGGTCCACTCCACTCTACAGATTTTATTTTGGGGAGAGGGGAGGTCAATATCCCTGTCATAAAATCTGAATGGATCTAGTCTGCTCAGAATCCCAGAGATGTTGCCTTCTTTCCCTTTAAACACAATTAAGTCAAGAGAGTTTTCATCGGATCGAGCTCCCCGATCTGTTACTCATTTTTCAGGGTTTGGTGTGAAATCTAAAGATTGGGCTGAACAACTCACTGCAGGGGTCCTGAGAGCTGTGGAGGGGCCTGGATGTGGGCGTGGACGTGGGTGTGGGCGTGGGTGTGGGTGTGGGTGTGGTCGTGGATGTTGGTATGGATGTGGGCGTGGGTGTGGATGTGGACGTGGGTGTGGGTGTGGGCACGTTTCTCAGCTCCAGGCATTACATGTCTGTAACTTCCAAATTCATTCACACCCATGGACTTTCAGAAACATCCCATCATTATAAGTGAATATTTAAAATATAGTACTTACCAAGTGAAGAAAGAGCATACTCACCATCCAGGGTCCTTAAGTCTGTGTCCCAGCTTCCACTTGCTAGCTCAGCGACTTCAGAGCAGGTTACATGGTTTCTGTGTCTCAAGTTTCCTGATCAATAAATGCAGTTATCTGTACCCATTGGGTACATTAGGGATGTTTCTGAGGCTGAAATGAATCAATGTGCAGAGGTGGTGGGACAGTGGCTAGCGTGGAGTGGGTGCCATGTAAGAGTTTGTCCCAAGCTCTTGATAGCTCATTCTACCCTCTATGCTTATTCTGATCCTAGGAGGGAGGGGTTCTCAGCCGTTGTATTTCTTTACACACCCTTCCTCCTCCCTTTGCATCTAGTGGTCTCTCATGTTCCCTAGTTTCTCTTTGGTTTCTTCCTAGGACAGTGACCATGGCTTGTTTATTGTTGTTTTGATGACATTTTTGTGTGTATGGGGGGATTGGACTCAGGGCCTCATGTGTGTTGAGGACAGACTATATACCTGCCCTCTATTCTTATTTTAAAAGAAGATTTATTTAATTTTTATGTGTATGTGTGTCTGTGAGCATATGGCTTGTGAGTGCAGCTGCATTCAGAGGCCAGAAGAGGGCATTGGATCCCCTTGGAGCTAGAGTATAGGCAGTTCTGAGCCTGTTGATGGTCTGGGAACCAAACTCCAGTCCTCTGGAAGGGCCACGAGTGCTCTTAACTACTGAGCCTTCCAGCTAGTACTTCATATTTATATCTCAAATTTTGCATGTGCCTGTATTTCCAGACCATGCCTATGATAATTCAGTCAAATGCTCAGTTTTATTGAGTGGGTCTTATTTCTCTTTCACACTGGAGTGAATAGAAGAGGCTCTGGCACATTGCTCTTGTTACTTATCTGTAAACTTGTTATCACAGCGGTCTTTACATATCACGTAGGCAAGAGAAAGTGGGTCTAGAGAGACGGGGAGGTGCTTGCTTCATACACACAAGGACTGGAGATCCTTAGCAGCCCTGCATAAAGCTGGGGCTGTGGGCCTTGCCTGTATTCCCCGTGCCAGGAAGGTGGTGTGCACGCCACCAATTAGCAGAATTTGCAATTCCCAGATTCAGTGAAAAACTCTCAGAAAAATAAGGTGTTGAATAATTGGAAGGGTACTGAGTGTTGACCACTGGCTTCCACGTGGATGGGCACACACACACACACACACACACACACACACAGGCACACAAGAACACACACATACATATACAAAATAGGACAGTGAATTGTCATGTCAAAAAAAAAAAAGTTGTAAGGCCGGAGAGCTGGCTCAGTGGTTAAGAGCACTGGCTGCTCTTCCCAAAGGTCCTGAGTTCAGTTCCCAGCAACCACATGGTGGCTCACAACCATCTGTAATGGAATCTGATGCCCTCTTCTAGGGTGTCTGAAGACAGCTACAGTGTACTCACATTAGATAAGTAAATAAATCCACCCCCCCTTCCCTTCTTCCTCTTGCTCCGTTCTGATCACTCTGGTCCCCGGCTCGCTCCGGGCCCGTAAATAAATCTTTTTTTTTTTTTTTTTTTTTTTCAAGACAGGGTTTCTCTGTGTAGTCCTGGCTGTCCTGGAACTCACTCTGTAGACCAGGCTGGCCTCGAACTCAGAAATCCGCCTGCCTCTCCCTCCCAAGTGCTGGGATTAAAGGCGTGTGCCACCACTGCCTGGCTTAAATAAATCTTAAAAAATAAAAGTTGTGGAAGTTTTCGTTGTGCATACTCAGTGTACGTGGTATTTACTGTGCTGCGTAAGGAGGCTCCATACACTCACCACAGCCCACCCTCCCATCTCGTCTTCCCCCTTCTGTTAGTCCCTGCTGTATAAGCCATTATGCTTACACAATAACACTCATACCCACTGGGCAATCTCCCCAGCTTTTGCATTGGCTCTTCGGATAATCACATCACACTGCTGACCCTTTAGTCACCCAGGATTCCAGAGTCTTCTCTAGCAGTCAGATGCCTGGACAAATGAGGATGGAGTCCAGATTCTCAGAGCTCCATTTTCAAGAGTCAGTTTAGATGTGATCAGTTTCTATAGTCTGTTGAGATCATTGTGTTTGTTGATAAGCCCACTACAACAACAAGAGGCCCTTCCCAGGTTTGAATTATGTATGATACGCTTGACCGATAGCCTGGGTGATAGATTCCCGGGCCACAGAGACCCCTCCTCCAAGATAACTGTGGTCTGACTCTCCCTCAGTTAGCATGTCCACTATGGGTGAACTTGGGAGTTCTTTACCTTTTCTCTCTTCAAGAAAGTTGGTGTGAAAGGGCTTGTACTTGGCAAACCCACATTTGCTCCTAAGCGATCACCTCTCCCACAGGGTCTGTGAATACGCTGTAGTGAACCCGCTGAAGGGCAGATATCAAGTTCACCAGCCTGTGGTTTGCAGGGTCTGTCCCCTGGAAGGTGTGTGTGCCTTCCCTCTGTTGGTTTCGGGTCACAACAATGGCTGCCAATCTCACTGCACCTTTTCCTTACTCTTGTTCTAAGTCTCACCTCGTCAGAGCTGCATTGCTGGGCCCCAGGGCCATGCAGGCCTCGCTAGGACATTCATTTCCTGTAGAGGACCTTGCACCCAAGTCCGTGCACATTTGGTAGTGGCATGCAGTTGAGGGCGCTCCATTGTCAAGGAGGCCCAGAGCCTGGGCTTTCTGGGGGGCATGTGGCAATACAGAGTGCCTTATCCCAACCCCAGAACCCTGCTTCATCTGCTCATTAGAGCGCTAAAGAGCCTGAAGGAGTCTTTTTCTCACTCCTCCTCCCCAGGATGAGAATCCCACTGGCTAATTAAGTGTGGCATTTACTTTCAGCAGTAGATGCCAGGACTTAACAAAGGGATCTGGGGCCCTGTTGTAGAAAGACTTGTTTTTCTTCATATTTGACTTTTTAAGACAAATTAGTTCATTTATTTTGAGACTTTTTATCCCATTTTGAAATGGATTTGTTTTCTCCCTAACTATATTTGCCCATTTATGATTGTCCATATAATCCCAGTATTTGGGAAATGGAGGTAGAAGGAACAAGAGTTCAAGGCCACCGTAAGCTATTTAACAAAACGTTTTTCGCTAAAACAAAAACAACAGAAAAGGATTACACAGGACGCTCTCAGATCTGGTAGAGTTTGGCACTGAAGACTCCTGACTGCTCACGTTAGACCTGGGATGACTTGGATTTAAGTGCCCCAAAGCACTTTCCAGGGAAATGAAATTTCCTCAGTTTGCACAAGGCCCCCAGATCCCACCCTTGGATGAATTGCTCTAAGCCTGTACAAATGTTCTTAAGAGTAAAGTACTCCTTAATACCACTTGGACCTACTGCTTTTCTCTAGGACTTAGGGAAAGCATGTGTCTGCAGAGACCGGCAGAACGCTGGCTTCGCAGCACTCGGCTCGCAGTGATTCTGTTCCTGGCATCATCCAGTGCACTCTGCCGCAGAGCCAAGACTCCATAATTCCAGGCCAATTCTAGGTCTCTCTAGGACCAAGACCTAGTTTGCTTTCATGAGGAAGATGGGGTTTATCCGTCTGTATCCAGCACAAATAACAAGCTTTCTGCTGACTGTGAACGTTAAAAGTCACTTATCTCCCTTGGTTTAGCATAGCAACTTCTTTCCATTGGCAAGGGGGAGCGAGCCTTTCAGTTTTTAATCATAAAATCATACTCTTCCCCAAAACAGGCAACGACGATAGATAGTGTTTTGTGCTCTTCCAGAAAAAACTACACTTATACGCTATGCATAGACATGTGTGTGCCTAAGTGCTTATTGCACGATGGATTGCATTTGGCATCAATCTATTTTATTGAAGGGAACTACATGAACACATTTTGGTCTTGGGATGTGACTCTCTGGTAGGCTACTTGGCAGGTCCACCCCCAGCCCTGAATTCATTCAACCCTCAGAAGCACACAAACAATAATGATGATGGTGGCACATAAAATCTGCATTAAATACAACAATGGCACTAACCACAGTCCAAATAAAAGCAAAGGCATGCAGGGAAAGATCTCAACTGTCACTGCTGACCACAGTCTGCCTCCCCAGTGACCAGTACCACAATCAGTATGTCTCTTCAGTGGCATTTTGGACATCTGTAAGCAAGTGTATGTGCACACAGCTTTCCCATACATATTTCTGAGGAGTTCTCATATACTATTATTTATTTATTAAGAAACAGAGTCTCATTATGTATCCTTTACTGGCCTAGAACTTACTATGTAGACCAGGCTGTCATTGAACTCACAGAGATCCACCTGCCTCTGCCTCCCAAGTGCTGGGATTAGAGGTGTTCACTAGCACACCCTGCTATTATAATTTTTTTCCCAGTTTTTATTTTTCTAGACAAGGTTTCTCAGTGTAACAGCCCTGGAGTTCCCGGAGCTCACTCTGTAGACCAGGCTAGCCTCAAACTCAGAAACCCACCTGCCTCTGCCAGCAGAGTACAGACGGAAGCGCACCACCATTTCTCAGCACTACTATAATCTGTGACTGAAATAAAAGGTGCTCAATAGAGACAAAGAGCAAGTCCCGTGTAACCTTGATGTCTGCCTTGGCACAGACCTGCACATAAACCGAAGCTCAGAGCCCCCCAGGACCACTGAGATTAGCAAGACACCTGGCATGGCATGCTCCGCTGGTACAATGGCTGGAGCGCTTGGAAGACAGTTTTCCACTTCTCCACGAGAGCCCCTCCCAGACTGACACAAAGCAGTGAAACTCCCACTGCCCATTTGGATGAATTCAGAAGTTCACTTTCTAAAGCCGTCCGTCTTCCCTTCTTGGAAGCATTCAGATTTATCCAGGAACAAAAGATCTCCCCATGCTGGGCACTCGCATTGTGCCTGGCCTTCCGTGGCCACTGGTATCAGGTAGCCTGTATTTAATCCACATTTGATGTGCTAAAGTGTGCTGTGTTTTCAGAAAACCCAACACCCTTCAAATCTGAAGCTATGAAAGAGGAAAATGAAGGGGCACATCTTTCCGTTATTGAAGGCTCTTGGTTTTAGGGCCTGGCGCTCATAATGTAATTTCTTCTGCTCAGAGCCCCTCTCCCCTGCCGTCTTAGGAATGTATCTGTTGCTTTGAGAAAAATGTACAAGGATTACATCAAAGTCTTCTTACGGAAGACTGAACATCTCCCCCTTTCCCCGGAACATTCCTCATTCTCTTCTGCATGAAGTAGCTGAGAAAAGCTAAAATTAATTTTCTTATGGGTCATGGAGCCAGGTTGCTTATGAAAGAATGAAAGGGTTGCCCTGGAATGTTTATTAAACAGACAGAGAAGAGCAGTTATGAAAGGTGAACTTTGCAAACATCCAGTGAATCGTAAAATGGGTCGTGTACAGCAAGCCCAAGAATCTGAATTCATATCAGCAGCACCCCTTAACTGCTGGGCTTGGTGGCCCATGCCTGTTGGCTTAAGGATGGTAAGGGTTAGTCTGTTTAGATTTAGCCCTGAATATAGATTCCGTGTGCAGCCCGTAGGACAGAACAAAATGGGGATGGCGCTCACCTCAGCCTGCTCTAACTCTAGAACAGCGTTCCTCTGTAGACAACAGTAAAACACTGGAAACACTCCAATGATCACCAGCCACAGAGTAGCTCCGTAAGTCACCACACCTCAGCATGGTGTGGAACAACCATTAAAAACAGGGGCTTTGCGGGACTGCGGCCTTCTGTGTTGTGCAGAGAGGCAAGATTCCAGATTGCATATCTAATACAATTCCAGCATGGTATTAAACAGATACTTAAAAAAAAAGAAGAAGATCGAAGTAACTATGCCAGACAGCTTGTTGTCAAGATGGTGGCATCTATGGGTGGTGGGTCTCTGATTTCCAGATGTTCTGAATAGAATTGGTTTTATGATAAAAATCCATGTATGTGAAGAAAATAAAGTGTTCCTTGCCAGAAAATGCTTACATTTCGTTTGTGGAACTTGGCTGTAGTAGTTTACTCTTTCCCATATAGTTAGCGTCTGAGTAGCCATGTTCATCCTCACTGCTTAGAGAACAAAGGATCATGGGGGCACCGGGACGGAGCACCAGCTTGAAGCCACGGACTTCAAGAAAGCCTTCTGGAAAGAATAACTTGAAAGTGACCTTTTCAAACGAGGGGGCGGGTAGTCAGTGGATTAAGAAAGAAAGATGTTCCCGATATAAATAACCACGTGGGAATGGAGGGGAAAGCTGAGAAGAGAAGGTTCATCTGATCCTGGTAGACAGCGTCCATACACGGTGGAGGAGGTGATGTGAGCCTGCAGACTGCTGAGGGACACGGGGACAGTTTTAACTTCTTAAGGAAGCATTAGCTCTTTTGCCAGAGCTTCTAGGAGTACCTGTGGGGAGGTGTGATTTTTGTGGTGAAGAGTCTCTGAAGCAATGGTCCTTGCTCAAGGCCTGTCTCAGGCTTAGTTTTGGGCGTGGGATAAGAAAAGTCTAAATTGCAGACATGCCCCCAGAATAAGACACAGATGCTTTTTGGACCAAGAAGACCACACTCAGTGGCTCAGTGGATAAAATGAAAACATCAGTTCAGATCCCCAGCACTGTCAAAGCTGGGTTTAGTGACATAGGCCTGTAACTTCATTGTTGTTGGGCAGAGACAGGCAGATTTCTGGAGCTCTGTGGTAAGTTGGTGGCTCCACCCCAATCCCTACAAAGGGAGAGACCTAACTTACACCAATGAACCTTGAGCTGGGCCAGATTGCAGGAGTGCATTTTAATAAACTTCCTTAGAGTGCAATGAAGGCACTGTGTTAGTGAATTCCATTCATTAAATAAAACAAAGGAAATACTTTTAAAAATCGGTGCATGGCGTGTGTGTGTGTGTGTGTGTGAGTGTGTGTGTGTGTGTGTGTGTGTGTGGGAGAGAGAGAGAGAGAGAGAGAGAGAGAGAGAGAGAGAGAGAGAGAGAGGAGAGAGAGAGCGCTTTGTGGCATGCTCTTAAAGGTTAGAGGACAGCTTTGAGCAGTCCCTTACCCTCTTCTACCTTATGTAGATATTGTTGTCAAAGGCACTTAGAAATTTTACATATGTATACATGTGTTTTATATATAAAATATATTTCCTGTTAGTGTTTTTGTATCAGTTCAAATAGAGGTGCGGTTGACAACAGAAGCATCAGGAACCCAGCATCACCTGAGAAGCCGCCTTCTCTTAGATCCCACCCGAGACTCCTCCTCTCTAGCTTTCAGAGCTCAGTCAAGGTTCTCATTCATAGTTCCTGCCATGTTGGGTTGCTGTGGAGGTGTGAGCCGATGAAAGATACACACTGTGCTTGCCACCACAGTACTTGGTCAGGTGATGGTGACTATTGCTTTGTTCTTCTAGACTAGGAAGTGTCCTGAGGGTGGGGACCTGGCTTCTCCTCATTTTGTCCTTATTTGACTCATTTGTGTTCCTGTCCTGCCCCCTCCCATCGCCACCCTCCCATAAACCCCACCCTGCCTCTCCCCATACCTCCCACCACCACCTCAGAGGATGGCACTGTGCAATTCTTGCTAGCCTGAAACTCTGTAGAGACCAGGCTGGCCTTAAACTCCCCCGGAGATCCATCTGCCTCTGTCCCCACATGCTTGGATTAGAGATGTATGCTGCTAGGACAGCCATCATCTCTTATTAATAGAAATTTGTCACAAGTGCTTGTTAAAATAAAGAATAAAGGGCTTGAATTGGCATTTAGAGGACCAACAGGGCTGGAGTGGAAACAAGGATGGGACTTTCATAGCCGAGTGTAGTGTGTGAGTCTGTAGTCCCAGCTATTTAGAAAGCTGAGGCAGGAGCACTACTTGAGTCTGTGTTTTGAGACCTGAGCAACATACAACATAGACTTCATCCTAGGAGTGAGGAGTGAGTCTCAAAGTTGAATGACATAGATTTGCCTGATTGTTTGTATTTAATCATAATTAAACGAGTGTACAGTGTTGGGCAATGTTACCACTGAATGCTACCCTGGAAGCATGTTGAAAGCTGTGTAGCAATTTTTTATTTTAATTAATTAATTAATTAATTAATTTAGAGTTTTTTTGAGACAGGTTTCCCCTGGTTAGCCTTAGGCCTGGACTCATGTCTCTCTGCCTTCCTCTGCCTTCCTCTGCCTTCCTCTGCCTTCCTCTGCCTCCCGAGGGTTGTGTCAATACTCCCTCACAACACTCTGCTTTACCATCTAGGAAACTGAGGCTCAGAGAGTAGATGGCGGCTTCCTGACTGAGGTTCTAGCTCTTCTTATTGTCTGCTCAGTGGTATTGCTTAGCATCTATCCTAATAGCCCTTAAAAAAAAAAAAAGATCCACCCGGTATCTGTGAGCCGTTGCCAGATTTTATTTTGTTCAGAGGCTAGAGAGATAAGCGCGCTGAAAGGAGGGGAGCGGCACAGGGCGCTTTCCCGTGTGAGTTTATGTGTCCTGGTCTCTAGAAAATGGAACACTTTCCTGGTCCCAGGAGCCTGTTCCTGAGATCGCAGCAGCCTTCCTGTTGCAAGGCCAGGGTCAGGCTGGGGACACAGGTCAGACCTCCTACGTGGAATACCTCAAGTGGCTGTAACTCACGCAGAGAAAACAAACACGTTTCCGCTCTGTATAACCGCACAAAGTTCTTCAGGACAGAGCCGAGGCTGTGAAATGTAAAGACAGGGATGTCAAAAGAGCCAGGTGCTTCACTGTGAGTCCAGTGCATTGGCGAGAAGGGATTCCACACAGATGGCCCAGTGGCCAAGGTATTTTTTCCTGTTGGCCCATCAGGAAGGGAGAGGATACGCTCTCCTGCTGCCTGTCCAGGCAGTTTGCACCCTTCCCGTGTTGTGTTGAGAGATAGCTGTGACCCAAGAGAGCCCTTGGCACTGGTCCCTGGGCCTGAGGTCACGGGAACTTGGCCTGTTGCTTTCAGGAGGTCTTTCCGACCTGAGCAGGAACATAGGAAAACAGGAATTTAACACATCATTGGCCTGAACTCAGGCCTTTGAAAGGGGGCTTGTGGGTCACACTTGTGTCTTTATGGGGCATGAGGGATATAGATGTTCTGAAACTTAGGAATTCAAATCCATTCCAAAGGCAATTCTTACTATTTTATTTGTAGAGAGGATCTGATGCAACCCAGGCTGGCCTGAACCTTGCCTTATAACTGAGTGTAACTGGGACTCCTATTACTTTTACCTCTGCGTCCCGAGCACTGGGATCACAGATTTGTGCTGTTATCCCCTGGTTTACGCAGTGTTAGGAGTTGAACTCTGGGTTTCATGTATGCCAGGCAAGCACTCTATCAACTGAGTTTCAACCCTGCTTCTCTATAGCTAGTTCTTAGTTTGTTTGTTTGTTTGTTTCTTTTTTTTTTTTAAATTGGGTGGGGGCTAGGCATGTTTTAATCCCAGAACTTGGGAGTCAGATCTCTGAGTTCAAGGCCAGCCTGGCCAACATAGCGAGTTTCAGGACATCCAAACTATGGTAGAGAGACCCATTCTCAACCCTGTCCCCCAATTATTTTTAATTGTGTGTGTGTCTATGTCTACATGTGTGTGAGGGGTTATGTCTACATGAGTATTTATTCCTGCAGAGGTCAAAGATGTCAAATTCTCTTGGTTGGAATTGCAGGTGGTTGTAAGCCACCCCATGTGGGTGCTGGGAACCAATCTTGGGTTCTCTGAAAGAATAGTGAACACTCTCAATCCCTGAGCCATCTCTCCAGACCCTGCAGAGAGTTCTTGTTCATTAATTATCTTGGTATAGTTTCATATACTCAATGAAACCCTAACACATCTCCTTGGAGTGTGCATTGCAGTTTGCTGTACAAAGAGGAAATAGAGTCTGAAGACACAAGGCTACTTGTGGCTGTGGTTGTCTCCCACCAGGAGATTATTATGTTGGTAAAGTCATCTTTCTCTATTTTGGATTCTTTAGCATGGGCACTGATTCCTTATGAAGTAATAATTACAATCAACCAGTTTATAGATGGACATCCATACAGGTTAACAACATTATGTAGTGTACAGCTGGAGAATTCCAACAGGTTTACTGCTGGGTGACATGAGTCATAAAGGCTTATTTTGTCATGCACTCATGAGAAATGGTAACCAAGGAGGTGCGGGGAGAGGCTGGTGAGCTGCATTTCAAATAACTTGTTCTGCTCATGGTGTCGGTGAGACAGTCCTGATCCAGAACATCTCCTGAGCTGGAGGGTGCCGTTATCATTAGCGTTATTCCTCATGGAACTCCTACTAGGTTCCAAGGACCCCGTTCCGAGGTGCCCCTTGCATAGTATCTCATTGGCTCTTTCTAATAGTCCATGAGGTAGGTACAGTAATTCTTCCTTAGCTACAGTTCTGCCTTGCATGGTTTCAGTTACCCATGGTCAGCTATGGTCTGAAAATACTAAATGGAAAATTTCACAGATAGACAGTTTGTTAGTTTTAAATTACATGCTAGGGGGCTAGGTATATAGCTTAGTGGTAGAGTACTTGCCAAGCATGCATGAAACCCTAGGTTCAATTCCTACCAAACAGAACAGAAATTACATGCTGTGAGCTGTGAATAGCATGATAAGATAAAATCTTGCACTGTCCCCCTCTACCCAGAATGAGAATCATCCTATTGCAGTGTGTCCATATCCTTTGTGCAGTGTATCCATATCCTTTGCACAATGTCTCCGTATCCTTTGTGCAGTGTATCCATATCCTTTGTGCAGTGTATCCATATCCTTTGTGCAGTGTATCCATATCCTTTGTGCAGTGTATCCATATCCTTTGTGCAGTGTATCCATATCCTTTGATCACTGTATCTATATCCTTTGCACAATGTCTCCATATCCTTTGTGCAGTGTATCTATATCTTTTGCCCAGTGTATCCATGCTGTATATGCTGCCTGCCTATTAGTCACTTAGTAGCCTTCTCAGTTATTCTTGGTAAAATGGAACTGCTGTTTCGATACTTCAGTTTTGTATTCAAATAACTCTTATTTCATAATGCCCTGGGAGCACAGGAGTAATGCAA
Organism: Mastomys natalensis; assembly: GCA_021653895.1. NCBI lineage: Eukaryota > Metazoa > Chordata > Mammalia > Rodentia > Muridae > Mastomys > Mastomys natalensis. The sequence goes on along the minus strand of JAJTUV010000251.1, from coordinate 1,365,649 downwards.
AGGAGGGTCAGGACAACCCACATAATAGACATAATATAAATGTAGGGTCGAGTACCATCTGTGGTTTCAGGCTAGAATCTCCAAATCTACAGAAACACATATAAAACAGGTTATATATCGACCAATTGGTGACAGCATTGTGAATAGAGCTCCCAGGACCCCAACCCTGAGCATCCTCTAGGAGCAGTGCTTCAGCATTTGCTTATTTACTGTTGCAATGGCTTTTCAAACTTGGGTATTGGGCCCAAAACGTAGGTGACTGACTAGAGTGTAGAACTAGATTTTTACCCATGGCTGTCACCTCCAAAGCCAGTCTACCAGTGTGTTCTGCTGTAGGCATTCCCAGGCAGGGGCCTGCTTGTGGATCCCTTTGTCCCCACAGACCCAGGCTCAGCATTCCACCCAAACTGTATCGATTTCCTTTTCTCTGTTTTTCTGTGGCTTCCCACATTATGATCTGTGAAACTGGGGTACAGTTGTCTGTTGTTGGTCATGTATTTCTGTTGTGTAAAGTCCTTGCAAACAGTGACTTAGCTTATACTCCTAGGGAATGCTTGCTTAGAATTCTAGGAGCATAACTTTGCTTCATGTGTGCTTCTGTTTGGACGCTTTGGTCTCCCATCTGTATATTTCACTAAAATAAAAATTAACTGGCATAAATTTTATATTCATACTTTATGTAAATTATTCATGTGTATATAATTTATTAATATTGAGATGATGAGCTCATAGCCAACAGCACTATAGCTCATGATTGAGCAAAAGTTATCTATGGGGCCAGTGAGATGGCTCAGACATAAAGGTGCTTACTCTGCATCCTAGCTGCCTAAATTTAATCCTGGAATCCCTGTGAAGGTAGAAAGAGAGAACCAACTTCACAGGGTTTTTCTTTGATCTTCACATGTGTACTGTAGCACATTCACCTGCACATACATACTATACATGGACACATATATAGTACCAATTAAAGTCATTATTGGCTAATTAAAATTTTGGCTAATAAATATTAATTAATGGCTAGATGGGTAAGATGTGGGTGGGAGGGACGGGGCGAAGGGATATTTGGCCCTCATAAGGGCAACTGATGAGACTGGATAGGTAGTAGCAGTATAGCACAGTAGACTGGAACCACACCATCTGGTACAGTAGCTACAAGCCAAGTGTGGCTCTCGAGTACTTTGCAAGGCTAGTTGTGATTGGGGTGTGCTGTGATAATTGCATACCAGACATCAAAGACTCAGTGTGAGAATAAGAATATAAAACAACTCATTAATAGTTTTTATATTAATTACATGTTGGAACGATAGTCTTGTGAAATACTGGGATATTGGGTTAAGTAAATTCCAGCTCCAAGACAGACTTCCTTCCGTTTCTATCTTTTTTTCTTTTTCAATGAGACAGTATCTTGCTGTGTAGCCCAGGCTGGCTTTGAACTCCTTATTCTCCTGCCTCAGCCTTCTGAGTGCTGGGATTACAGACATGTACCACTATTCCTGAATACTTTCTAGCTTTCAGTGTGGCTACAAATAGAATCTTAGATTGCACAGAGTTCTTGTGGGCAGCACTGGATAGAGAGGAAAGAGGACACAGTCAACTCTGCCCCAGAACAGCTGAGGAGGGATTGGAAAGAGGCAGTGGGTTTGAGAACCATTGGGGCATATGGTGGGGAATGTATCCTGGCTTTGCTGGGGGCAGTGAGATGTGGCGCTAATGTCCCAGCTGAGGGGGTTTGTGGTGCCGCTATGGCAAGGTCTACAGAGAGGTGAGAATGGTGAGTCTTCGGCGAATGGAACCTGAGTTGGGCTGAGAGCTGCAGAGGGGTGACTTGAGGGAAGACTGCTAGGGAATAGAAGCAGAGCCCTGGGAGCAGGAGCCAGAGGCCAGGAGAAGTCTGGTGTTCCACAGTGCTCTCTGGTCTGAATGTGGACTTTAGCAAAGTTTGAAGACATCGCTTTTGTTTCTCAGTGTAAGCAAGGTGGCAGAAATCATGGAGCAAGTTGCTTGCTTGTTTGTTTTGTTGTTTGAATCTCAAGTAGCCCTTCATGGCCTTTAGCTGAAGATGATCTTGAACTTATGATCCTGTCTCTCTCGCTGCTAAGGATACAGGTATGGGCTACCACACCTACTTCATGTGGTGGGGATCAGAATCCACAGCCTGGTGCACGAGAAGCAAATATTCTACCAACTGAGCTATATTTCCAGCTTGTTTGTTTGAGACAGGGTTTGTTTGTGTAGCTCTGGCTGTCCTGAAACTCACTCTGTAGACCAGACTGGCCCCAAACTCAGAGATCCACCTGCCTCTGCCTTCCAGGACTAAAGGCATATGCCACCACCACCCGGCTATACTTTAGTATTGTTAGTAAACATCTGACACTACACTGTTTGTACTTTGAGCCCACCATATCTCTAAAGCCTCACAGGATACCTCCCCACCCTTTCCCGTTTTCATCAAGTGCCTTGCTCAGAGTCATCTATCAGTAACACTTGTGGGGCTCTAACTTGTATCTACTGCAGCCTGGCAGCTTGACTTAAACTTTCTGGCAAGCCCGAGACGTGCCCTGGCAAGAAGTAACTGCCTCGAGTTTCTCAGACCACAGAAACAAAACAAACCAGAAGCTACCCTTCTTAGAGCTGGCCTTGAGGGAGTTCTGGTGATGGATGGCGAGTTGTGGAGGATTCTGCATTCCAGGGGGCTGAGGTCAGTGCGCATGCGTGTGAGCTGCAGGGCCCTGGCTTCCAGCGCTGCGCCTAGGTTTAGACCCTCTGCGTTTTGGGCACCTTCTTTCTTGTTCAAGTGTTCTGTGCCCAAGTTTTCCTGCTTTTTATCTTTTTCTTCCTTGCAGCCTTTCAACTGAAGAGTCCTCGGTTCCCCCAAGCAAGGGAACCCTGTTGCCAACCCTTGTGGTCCAGTTCAGGCCCTGCTGGATGGAACGCCATCCCCCCACGCCCCCACCTTAAGCCTGTCCAGACTCCTGCCTTAGTAGGTTTTACAGTGTGCGTCCACTTCCATACAAGGAAGTAGCTCGCCAGCTTGCAGAAGAGCCTGCAGCAGGAGGCTGTTTCCCTACAGCTGACAACCACTCGGCTTACATTTTAAAAATGTATTGATCTTAAAAGGCCCCGCTCTCACCGCACGTCTGTAAAGGGAGAACTCCACTATCTCACAGAGAGCAGGCTCTAAGCATTGCAGGTTAGGCCCGAAGGCTGAACTTGCTGACCAACTGTTTGGGCCTCTAGAAAGATCTGCTGATGTGAGAGGCCTTTTGGAAGGAAGAAATAGATTCTGTTTGTGCGCGCGTGTGCCGCGCTTGCGCATGTATTGTTACCATGCATACATACACTTGTTTTCCTCCGGTGCTGGGATGGAGTACAGGCCCGCATTGCTATGCTGGGCCAGTGCTGCACTACTGAGGAACAAACAGCTCTACTCCATTGGTGCCCTTTTGTTTTTCGATTTGATAAAAAGAAAAGATCTGATGGACTGGCTAGAGTGTCGTGTGGGATGAAATGAAATGGTTAAGCCAACCCAGACCCAGGCCCAAATTTTCATGTATGTAGACTATGAAATCGATAAGTCCCTTTTTTGTTTGAGCGTTCGTTTTCTCTCAGCATTGCTTTCTGTAATACACAGAACTAGGATTTATCTTGAGTTTTGTTTGCCTTTGGTCCCAAGCAAAGATGGACCTTGTAGAACTTGAAGATGGTAGAAAGCAGTATTGTAGATTTTAAAGTGGCGTCGGGGAGAGGGCGGGGGAGGGTTTGTGCACCACTACGATGAGACTCAGACTGAGTGCCAAATATGTATTGTGGCATTAAGGGGTCTATGGATGGGGATAAGTTTGAGGATAGCCTGGGCTATATTCTAAGATGCCCCATCTTTAAAAAAAAAAAATAAAGAAAAAAAATGATGTGGATTTCCTATGCTGACGTCTTCACTGGTGTGACCAGTGATGGTGGTACGACCCCTCATAATCGATTGTTCACCATGCCATCTGTTTCTCTCTCTCTGCCATGTTGGTTTCAGCCCTTTCACTTCATTTTCTGTCTAGTGGCTCGGAGCTAGTTAATGGTGATCTCTGCACTTCATTAGAGTGGAATCTGAATTATTTAAAAGCCATCATTCAAGACTAACATTCTGAAGTACACGGCTGAACTCTTTGCTTGGGGGGGGTGAGACCCCCCACTAGCCTGATGGTTCTTTTACTGGGCTGTCCACTCAGACACCAGCGGCAGTCTCTGCCTTCGATAAGATCTTGGGGAAAAAAAATACCTGCTAGGCCTTTCCCATTGCGATTTATTTTGAGCTTAAAATAGCAAACCTTAAACTCTATCTCTGTGCCCGCTTCCCTTCCCCCCACCGGATCCTCTCTTTAATTGTATAAAAAGATTTTGAAATTCTTCCTTGATTCTTCCTGCCTCAGGGGAAAGGGTGAAGCTACCAGCTTTACTGTGGGATGTTGATCTGAATTCCTCTTCCTGTTCTCTCTCTCTCTTTCTCTCTCTAGTTAAAAGAGTCCCCATGGTGACAGGTGTGGATTGAGGGCCTTGGATTTGTAAGGTGATGGGCCTACCTCCTGAGTTAAAAGACTTCTTTTCAGCCATCTCTGTTTATTTATTTATTTTCATTTTTTTAAAAAAGAAATGACTCCTGAAGCCCCAGGCCGTCATCAGCCTGCTGATTGTGTTGACTGTAACCAGGGCCGATACTTGGGGCAGATTACTTCTGGCTCTTGAGGCTCTGCATTCACCCTACCACAGAAGCTGCAGGCCAAGTGGCCATGATCACAGGGTATGTGGCCAGGTTGCCACAGTTGAAGGACGGTTGATGTCTGCCTGTCAGAACCCTGGTAGCCACAACCAGACTGAGTCCCGAACCTGGAGGCTGGCCAGGGAGTTGGAGGCCCTGCTGGGCAGCTCCCTCCAAATTCATTGAGGGAAGTGGGATCATGGCCAAAGAAGGCCAGTGGAGGGAAGACGAGGCTGCCCCTCCCCACATTTGCTGTTTCTCTCAGAGTCAAGGTGTGGCTTCAACACTACTGTGAGGAAGGAATACTGCTCTCAGCCACAGAGCCCTGCAGGTAGGAGAGGTAGGGAGCCAGGTTGGGACCCTGCTCTATTTACCTTAATTAAGTGCTTGTTCCAAAGGAAACATCCATTGTTGATTTCCACCCTGACTGAGAGTCAGTGCACCCTGGGGAGCTGTTAAAATATGCATTCCCAGGCTGCTGGCTCACTGTTACTTGCCCAGCTTAGAGCACAGTCCCTGGCTTCTCTGAGTTGCAGGCACAAGTAGAGCAAAGTCATTAGGGTCTGCTGATGATGCTTAGGTACAGTCTCTCAGCCAGTCTAATGCATCGTAGTCTCATCCTTGTACCCAGGAGGCCCCTTCACACACGGGAGGTAGCCCAACTGTCCTGGTGATTCCCTGTGTTAATGTGTTTCTAACAGGCTCTGGTGCTTTCTGGTCTAGAACGGCCACGTCAATGAGGGGTTGCCGAGAATAACGATGTAAATGAGTGTGAGCCAGGGAGCTCTGCCTTTCCTTGACAAGGGAATCGTTGCTCGGCCCAATGCCTCATATGTACTAGCAGTGTGCACACAGCCTCGGAGTGAAGCAATGTCAGGCTGATTGTTTTTTGCAGTCATTCTGGCAAGTGTTGGAGCCAAGATTTGAACTCTGGCCCTGAAGCTGTGCTGAATTGTCTGTCTAATTGACTAAGGGTGTCATTAAAAGAGGCCCCTTCTGTGTGCTAGGCACTGGGTCAAAAGTACTTTACATACCCGATCTTACTTATCCCAAGGATCTTAGGAAAGTTAGCATCGCTCTATTTTATGGGGAGGAAAATTTAGGCTCAAAGAGATGAAGAGGTATGCCCACTGATCTAATGCATGGTGGAATCACAGGGTTGCAGACCTTCCCAATATATTTTGTTCTTTTTTCCCCTAGGCGCTACCATGTCTGGTGGAGCATGGTAGAGGTATATTCAAGAAGCCAATATAGGAGCTGGAGAGATGTCCACATGGTTGGAAGCTCTACCAAGGGACCTGAGTTCAGTTCCTCCCATCCATGTCGGGCTCATAACACCTAGAGCTCCAGCTCCAGGAAATCTGACGCCCTCTTCTGACCTCTGTGGGTGTATCTGCATCTTGTTCACACATACAGAGACACATACATATAATTAAAATTCTTTAAATCTTTGAAAGGAAAAAAAAGAGAAGGAGATGTGTGGCCCCTGTGCTTTGGCAAGGGTTTCTTGCACTACACAGTGGGAGCAATGAAGAAGGGTAAAGTGTGTTCCAGGGGCCAAGCATACCACCAAACTCTTGCCCAAGGGCGTTCAGGAAAGTGGCTCAAAACCTCAGCTCCCTAAAGATGGCTGCTCTGTGGTCTGGATGTTCCCTCCAAGGCTCCTGTGCTGGTGATGCGATGCACAAGATAGTGCAGTTAGGTGGTGGTAGAAGCTTTCCGAGGAAGTTCCAGGGTAAGGCAACGAGACAGCAGGAGCGATGCTCAGGGCAGGGACTACTGATCATCTCCTGGGAGTGAGACCATGGCATGCATCCGGCCACTTCCCTACGAGACTGTTTCCTTTCTGCCTCTCACTGTGACTGGATGTGGGGTGTCATCAGAGTATGCATCTGCCTGATCTTGGTCTGTAAACCTTTTCTTTGTAAAGAACTCAGTCTCAGGTATTTTGTTATGGCAACAGAAATTGTACTAATACAAGGGCCTTCTGAATGTTCAAGCTCCCAGAATCCATCAACTCCTTGTCTTTTACTTAGACCAGCTCCCTCAGCACATACCATCTCTCCCTGCCCTAGGGAGTGTCCCTAGCAGCAAAGAAAGAGCCCTTTGAGCAGACACCAGGGTGAAAACAGCCAAGGTCCCAGGACCCCAAGGACATTTCCAGGCTGTGGTTTTCTGGCCTAATGTAAAGGAGCTCCCGATTGGCTGCTCATGGCCCAAAGATTAACATTTCTCTACAAAGGCAGAACTGCCAAGATTCAGGTGGGAGAGAGTTGCCCCTGACCCTATGGGAAGACGTCCGGGAATGGCTGCATGCTATTGCCACCAGGGTCACCTGGACCCAATCATTAGGTGGGGCTTAAAGGTATGGAAACCTCCACTCTTGATACGCACTCCTGTTTTAAAAGATTTAACTACCACCACTACCACCACCACCATCTCTCCTCCCCCTCCTCCTCCTCCTCTCCTCTTCTTTTTAAAGACAGAGTCCATGCATGCCAGATTGGCCTCAAACTGCTGCATAGCAGATGCCTTTACATTTCTGACCCTCTTGCCACCTTGGTCTATGTAATGCTGGTGATGGAACCCAGGGCCCTGCCATGTTAACACAAGCACCCCATTCACACCCAGCCCAGGGGTTTAACTTGTAATGACACTCTTGTCCGTTCGACAGGATTTCTTTAAAGACCCTCTGGTACTACAAGGCCAATTATACAGGGCACTGTGCTTCAGACACAGTTACCCCAGTGCGTGAACCCTGTGGTCATGCTGGCACAGGTCTTTGTGTGCTTATGAAACAGGGCAGTCCTGCTTTCTATCTGTATTATTTTTTTTCTGGAAGCAAGCATTCTTTTTGGTGAATCTTCTGTTGTCTAACCTTTGAGAGCAGCCCAGGAATAAAAAGCAGTTCACTTGTTTAACTCTCTGGCAAACTCATTGATTGGTAAGTCAGGAGCTGCTGGGGAGTGTGGGCTAGGGTAGACTGGTGGGAGGGTCCGTCATCCCTGGGAGAAGCTTACATGAATGCAGGTGTGGGTTGGTGCAGTCTTCTGAGATGCTTTCTTTTCTTTTTCTAGGTATTTGTGTGTGCATATGTATGCATCTGTGTTTGTGGATGCCAGTGTGCAAAGAACAGCTTCTGGTGCTATTCCTCCTTATTTGAGGCAGGATTTCTGGGGTGTTGTTGTTGTTGTTTTTCTGTTGTGTTTGCCAGGCTGGTGGGGGTGTGAGCTTCCAGGATTCTTCTGACTCCCCTACATTTTCCCAAGGAGTTTTGGGATTGTAACTATTCATTCTATGCGTCTGGCCTTTCTAGGACCTGAGGATTTGAACTCACACGGTTTTCGTGGCAAGTGCTTTTCCACTGACCAACCCCAGTCAGTCCTCTGAGGGAAATTCGTACGAGATATGAAATCTGATTTCTATGTGCAGACAGCCAGTTCCCCTTTCAGACAGAGTGTTCACCAAATAGTTTAAGGTCCCAGCTTGTTCCTTGGGTGGCCCAATTGTGGTTGTGCCCTTAAGACCTACTTCTGAGTTTGTACCCAGTAATCTGAGTGCCTGTGGAATCTGCATAGGAAGGCAGAAGCATATTCTGAGTCGAGTGTGGCTTTCTGGGAGTTTCTGGACTTGCTTACAGGAGAGAAGGCTCTACCTGGTTGGGAGATACTGAAGAAAGAGTAGATGGCTTTGAGTTGGGCAGGACGGACTAGAAAGAAGCATAGGGAGACTCTTGCCCCTCAGGGCAGCAGAAAGGGAGATATGTTCTAGAGAGATTCTCAGTGAGCTCACAGGTGGCCTTATCTGCACGTGGCTAGGACTTGACTATTCTCAGAGGTCCAGGTCCCCCCTTCCCCAGGTATTTATTCCTGAAATGATACTTTGCACAGAGGGAACTCTGTAGAGAAGCTGAGGTTCTAGTACCCCAGAACCAGCACCCACAACAAAGGCTTTACACCAGTCTCTTCTGCCAGATTCTCCAAACAATCTTATAAAGTAGATGATGGTGATCTCTTTCCCAGTCTGGTAGCTGAGGATCTAAGGAATGAAGTGAGTTACCACAGCCATGAAATTAGCAAGCAATGGAAGTGAGGTTCAGTCCCAGATTTGTCTTAAAACCCAGCAAGCTTTTGTCATAAAAGCTCAACAAACCACCAAGCTTTTCTGTTTAGTCCCAGGACCCAAACGCAGGTCCCAAGAAGTTATTGTCAGAGACTAGAGAAATAGAAGAACACATGGAAGTGGGAGACAGAGACTTGGAAAGAGGCCGGAGCATTGGTCCTGCATATGGGTGGCATAGGCAGCTCTGAGGACCTTGAATACAGAGTCTGAGATGATGACTTAAGTGTCAGGACATCGCTACATTCTGTCAGAGCAATCAGACTGTTTGGGGAGGAGAGGGTGGGCTTACCACAGGCTTGAAAGACCATTTAAAGAGACACACTTGCTCTTCTCCCTGCAGCTAGATGAACACGTTGTTTGCTGTGTGTTGAGACCGCAGTTCTTAAGCGTTCTCCTCTGGTGAATTTTTGGGCATCTGTCACCATTTTGGAAAAATCTGTTTTGTTTCTTTCTTTAAAAATATATAATGTTTTTATTCTTTGAGAATTTCTTTTTTTTTTTTTGATTTAAAAATTATTTTTAAAAGCTGGGTGTGGTGGTACTACCTTTAATCCTAGCACTCGGGAAGTTGAAGCAGGCAGAGATCTGTGAGTTCAAGGCCAGCTTGGTCTACAAAGTGAGTCCAGAACAGCCAGGGCTCTGTTATACAGAGAAACCTGTCTCTTTAAAACATATGCATATACGTATACGTATACATTCTTTTTAATTGGGACTACAGAGATGGCTCAGTGGTTAAGAGCACTTGTTCTTCCAGAGGACCTGGTTTTGGTTCCCAGCATTCGTATGGTAGTTCACAACCACTGTAAGTCCAGTTCCAGAGAATCCAATGCTGTCTTCTGACTTCTGACTTCTACAGCAGTCCTGACATGTTGAGAAGACACTTTAGCTTCAATTCTTCCCAACTCAGGCTCTTTATAATTTTTGTGCTCTCTCTCCCCGGAAGTCCTTCAGCCTTTGGGTGTGATATAGCTATCCCGTTTGTGGCTGAACACTTCACGGACTCCTTATTTATTTACTTAACTTTAGCATCTTTATCACAATTTTTAAGGACTCTCTTCAATAGCTTCCTGTCTGGACTGTTTCTCCTTTTGGAGGTGGGAACAGGTTGTCACAGAAGCTTTCAATGTCTCTCATTCTCAATTATGAGCCTGCAGTTATCAGTACCACGGAACTCAACATGGCTTCCAGCAGCAACACAGACTATGGACATCAATATGGCCTCAGGTGGTAACAGGGATGGGGTACTAGCAGGCTCCCAGCTGCAGAACGGACCATGGAAGTCTTTTGAGAAGGCTTAATCCAGAAAATGAACTGTTTCTCACGTGATAGTACCACTGGGCAACGTGTGTTCCGGGTAGAGCCTGCAAGAGCTCCATGTTGTTGCATCCCACCCTGTTGGCCCTACTTGGGGACTGTTTCTTTGTCCACAGCAGCCTCACTCACTCCATACCTGTGGCTGCCACCGCTTCTCTAGCTCTGCCTCTTTCTGCTTAGCGCACGCACTGCTCTGTTCTGCCATCTTTTCCACCTCTCTATCCCACATTCGTTTACTAAAGTGACACTGGGAGCTGCTGTGTGTATGTACGTGCACCCATGCATGCCTTGTGCCACAGAGGCCAGAAGAGTCTGTTGGACTCCCTCCGACTACAGTCACAGATGGCTGTGAGCCACCTCCTGGGTGCTGGGACTGGAACTCGGGTCTTCTGCAAGAGCACCAAGTGCTCTCCAACTCTGAGCCATCTCTTCAGCCACCACCACCCCTTTAAAATTTTATTTTTAGACTTTGAGTGCTAGTGCCTGCAAAAGCAAGTGGGGGCTTGCAGGGAGAGGGGTGGCTACTCTGGACCCTGCCCAAACATCTTTAGGTCTTCATTGGGTGCTCAGGAACCCCTGGCAAGCATGTCTCTGTGGAGCCTGCCTTTCCCTCTCTGTGACTTCTCTTGGAAGTCTTTAGAATCAGGTAGTTAATCCAGTTGTTCAGTGGGTCCCTTCACACAGGACAAATGCCTCAGCTGAGAGACTTACAAGTCTACAAACATTTTAGTCAAGAAAGAATTATGGTGCCCAAGGAGAAGCTAACCCTAATATTTACCTTTAGAAATTGACAGCTTATTTTAAAGCAGTGAAGTATGTTTGGTTCAGGGCAGGGAGGATGGGGTTAGATCTGCTAACCTCGGAGTAAATCCAGGATGGGATGGACATGCAGTGGATTTACAACCCTGCCCTAAGTCCTGTTTAAGGTTCTGAAGAGCCTTCAGGGGGTTGTCAAGTGAGGCAGACTGGAAGGGGCCCATCCCACGTAGGGAGGGTGATTGGTTCATGCACATCTTCGTGAGGAAAGCTGTCTCTGATTTGGATCCAGTTGATTTTCCATAGACCTGTTACATTTTAAAGTAGCCCCAATCTCTTTCCCTCTTTTCATTTTTTTTAAATAAAAACATTTATTAGGGTATTTTCCTTATACATCAACAACAACAGCAAAACGACTTAACATTGGCATAACTAACACAACACAGTTAAACCCAGTACTTGGGAGACAGAGGCAGGAGGATCTCTGAGTTTGTTTGCTTATATATCTAGTTCCAAGCTCAATTAAAAAAAAAAAAAAGGCACTAACATTGGATCATTGAGAAAAATTGAAACTCATACACGCACATGCTTACACATGAACTGTAGATCTTGTTAGAGGTAAAGCACACTCAGTTTTTCTTTACATGCGTGACCACATGTGTTTTACAGATTCAGAGTGTCTTTTGATTCTATTTCCACACAGGTCTATATTCTTCTGAAAGATGCTCTCTGATGGCTACTAGGTCTTTCACCTCATAAGCACACTATGGTTTATTCAGTATTTTTCCATGAAGGAAAACTAAAGCCACTTCCTACTTCACTGTTGTCACTGGGCAAGTTACAAACATCTGTGTATACTTTGTGAGTGTCTTCAGTTGTGAGCGTATGCACCCAGGCTAATTGCTGCGTCAGAGGTTCGGACATAGCTCAGGTAGAGGATTTGCCTAGTGTGTACAGATCCCCAGCACTGGGGAGAAAGGATTGATGCTGCTTTCTTTCCTGTTTCCCTCTTATTTTCTCTACATTTCATCTTTTTTGTTATTTTGTTTTAAATCTGCCCCTCCCCAAACACGGTTGACACTGTATTCCCTGTAGTGTTGAGTCTCATATGGCTTTATTACTATTGCTGCCTGGTGAATGCTAGACAGGCATTCTGTCTGAGTTACATTCCAGCCTCAACTGTGTTTTTATTGGTTTATTTACCATTAGTCCCTTAATTTTATTTTATTTGGCTTAAAAACATTTTTTTAGCATACAAGCAAACATACTTTTTTTTTTTTTCTTCAATTTTCTGGTGATCTGCTCTTTGTATCCTCTGTGCCTCTTTTTTTTTTTTTTTTTTTGCATTTGTTTCCACAGCTTCAGACTCCTCGGTGTTTTTTTTTTTTTTCTGAACGGAGAATGTTTTGTTAGGTCCCAGGTTTGCCCAAAGGCAGGGCATGCCTCTTCCTCCTCCCCTTCTGCCTTGGTACCCATAGACTTTCAGAATCTCAGAGTCCTGATGGTAGTGTGTGTGTGTGTGTGTGTGTGTGTGTGTGTGTGTGTGTGTGTCTTTCTTCTGTGTTTGTGGGGAGCTGCTGAGGTAGGATCATGTTAAGCCTTCACACTGACCAAAAGTGTGACCATGACCACTTGGCCACTTGTCACACAGGTACAAGCTCTTTGCCATCTGTAGCCACATTTTCATCCCGCACTTTTGAATACTGCTCTCAAGAGCAGAAGAACTGGGTGATCGATGTGCCTGCTCCAGCAATGCTTGCCCCTCCAAATAAGAGGACATTAGTGGGGACCCACTGGAGTCTCCTCACAGGGCCCTTCCAAGCCTGGTGACTTTCCAATCTGGTCCCAGCTACGCTGGTTTTATCTAGCAGCAATTTCCTTTCCTTCCTCATGTCCTTAAACCAAGTGTGAGGCTCCTGGGTTATTACTTATCGAGGAGAGACGGCCTGTAAGCCAGTGTTGGATACCTCTGGCTTTTTCCACTGAATGAGCATTTTTCTTCCCTGGCTGTCCTGTCACTAAGTGCTGCTCTGGGCTGTGTGACTTCAAAGCCGTTTCCTGCTGTCCTCAAACTAAAACTAAACTGAGAGACATTTCTGAGCTCTTTAAATAATAATAGTGGTAATAATAATAATAATAATAAATAGGAATAATAAAGCGCCCTGTGACTTCTCAGCTTTTCATGTGGCTTCTAGCGCTCCCCTGCCAGCATGACCTGTTTTGGGGCTGCCAGCTCTCCTTCCTTTGATGTCTGTCTCCAGGATACCTCCCTGGAATCTGTTCTGAGAACAGGGAAATTGCTGCTGTGAGTTGGGGCTAGGGAGGAGGGGTGCGGGGGGACCAGGAACTTTGTGGATCTGTGCCTAAGGAATTCAGATTGAACTGGCAGTGACCCTGGAGGAGCGGTGTCCTTCCTGATTATGGGGAATATTTCAGTTCTTCCCTCCCTCTCCCCTTCTACCCACATTTGCCTTTAGCTGCTGTTCATGCTCACTGCGGCATGGAGGATCGGCGCCCAGTGACCCTGAGGTAGTCCTTGTCTCCTGAGTGTTTCAAGGCAGCTGTGGGTCACTGGGAGATGCAACAGTGGACTCCTCTGTTTGCTCTGGATGCTAACGCTGTGGAATGCTTTTAGTCATGCCCCACCCCCGTCCTTTCAGTAAAACATAAATTTTTATTATTATTACAGAGACTTTGATATACAGATCAAGCATCTCTTATTTTGAAAGGCTTAGAACCAGAAGTGTCTCTGGGTTCTGTTTGTTTGGTATCTGGAAATACTTCCATAGACTTGACTGCTTGAACATCCCAGATCAGAAAGATCCCAAATCTAAATACTCCAGAGGCTAAAACTTTACAAGTCCAGAAAGGAGATGCCCATAAATGTTCAGAATTTCAGGTTTTCTTACTAGAGATGTGCCATCATCATGGTATGTGTGTGTTGTGTATGGTGTCTGTGTGTGTAGTATATGTATATGTGTACGGTGTATGTTCATGTGTTGTGGTGTGTCTGCATGTGCATGTACAGGGTATATTTACATGTGTGTGCTGTGTGTATGTCTGTTTGTGGTATATATATGTACTTTGTGTGTGGTGTATGTACATATGTGTGGTATGTGTGTATATATATATATATATATATATTACATATATATATGTATATATATGTATATATATGTGTGTGTATATATATGTGTGTATGTGTATATATGTATGTGTATGTGTATATATGTATATATTTGTGTATAATGTGTGTATGTGTGATGTATATGTGTACATGGCATGTGTGTGATGTGTGTGGCATATATATGTGCAGTATATGTGTGTGGTATATATATATATATATGGGGTATATATGTACAGTGTATGTATGTGGTATTTTGGGACAGGGTCTTTCACTGAACCTGGAGCTAAGCTGGCAGCCAGAAAGCCATAGCTATCCTCCAGTGTCTGTCCCCCACCTCTCCAGTGCTGAGTTACAGGTGTAGCAACCATGCTTGGCTTTTGATATGGGTTCTGGGGATTCAAACTTGGGTCCTCTTGCTTGCTCAGCAAGTGTTCTCACCTGCTGAACCATCTCCATGGACCCTATATACTATTTGATATTCATATACAGTCAAGCAAATTAGTATACACATTGTTTTCCATAGTGACCTTCTTTTGATTAGCTGTTAAATCATGTTTGTCTTAATTAATTTTAAGCCTTCTTCAACTTGAAGATGAGAGCGCTAATTAAGTTTCCTATCAAGTGAGCCAGACAAGTGCAGTGAAGGGCAGGATAGTGGCCTGCTACAAAAAGCCAGAGAACCCACAGCAAGGGTGTGGAGAGATAGCTTAGCCATCAGGAGCATTTGCTGTGCTTGCCGAGGACCCATGTCCGACAGCTCACAACCTCTTCTTTTTTTTTTTTTTTTTTTTTTTGGTTTTTCGAGACAGGGTTTCTCTGTGTAGCCAGGGCTGTCCTGGAACTCACTGTGTAGACCAGGCTGGCCTCGAACTCAGAAATCCGCCTGCCTCTGCTCCCAAGTGCTGGGATTAAAGGCATGCGCCACCACCACCGCCCGGCTTCACAACCTCTTCTAACTCCAGCTCCAGGGGACCTGGCATCCTCTTCTGACCTGTACTCACATTGCACATAAACACACAGAGATACACATAACTTAAAAATAATAGAAATAGCCAGGCATAGGGCACACACCTTTCATCCTAGCACTTGGGAAGCAGAGGCAAGTGGCTCCTTTTGAGTTCTAGTTCTGACAACAAGTTCCAGGTCAGGTAGGGGTACATAGTGAGATCCTGCCCCAATAACAAAACAATAATATAACAGTAAATTAAAAAAAAAAACCCAAGGCATGAATTCACATGCCTCTCAGGCAAACAGCCCTGCCTGGAGCCGAGCCTGCTTCTCCTCAGGGCTGGGAGGCTTCTCCTCAGGGCTGGGAGGCTCCTGAGCCTTGAGTCAGAGGTCACAACACACTGTGGTATTGTTTTTCTTTCTGTATTAAACTTTTACTTTATGCATACGTGTGTCTAGTTGGAGACACCATCAGGCCTTCACAGCGCATGAAGGGGACTTGGTTGAGGGTCACTAAAGCCATCTGGGAAGCTGTCCTCTGTCCCTTCTCTGTCAGTGGGCAGCGTGTGTTGAATCCAAGTCTTGCAATTTGGGGGAGATACTCCAAATTTCTAGAACTTATATTCTTTCAGTAAAAACAAAATTGTAGACATTCAACTTTAATTTGTTTATATTTGCAAGTTAGGAAAAAGAAAAAAAAACCACCATAAGCCACGAGTTCTGAAAAACCTATCCAGCCTGTAGCTTCAAGGCTTGATTAAAAGAAAAAAAAAAAAAAAAGCTGCTATGGTGTGTGTGTTGTGTGTGTGTGTTTACTTGTGTGTGTGACTGTGTGTGTGAGAGAGCATGAGTGTGTGTATTAGTGTGTGTGTGTGAATATGTGTGTGTATGAGTGTTTGTGAGTGTGAGTGTGTGTATATGAGTGTGTGTATGAGTGTTTGAGTGTGTGAGTGTGTGTATATGAGTGTGTGTATGAGTGTTTGAATGTGTGAGTGTGTGTATATGAGTGTGTGTATGAGTGTGAGTGTGAGCATGTGTGAGTGAGTGAGTGTGTATGTGTGTGTGTGATATGCATTAATTTGTACCACAGGGGCGGGGCAGTTAGAAGACAAATCCAGATGTCACCCCTCCCTTTCACTTTGAGACAGGTTCCCTTCACTTGTGACATGTCGTGCGAGCTGGCCCATGAGTGTCTAGGGGTTCTGTCTCTGCCTCCCGTCTTGCTGTAGGAGTGCTGAGATACATGTACACTACTGAATCTGGCTTAGGTAGGTTCTGGGATTTGAACTCAAGTCCTTCCACTTGTGCAGCAAGAGCTTACCCACTGAGCCACCTCTTTATGCTTGCACCCCATGGTGGTCAGATATCTGTAATATTCTTCTCTCTTGACTCTCTGTGTAGTTGGGGTTAGGTGTGTGACACCCCCATTCTCCTTGCTTTTATTCTCCTTGTGTCTCTCATTTAGACCTTTTCTTCCATAGCAGCATCCTGTCTGTTGGTTCTTAGGGCCTGGGAGATTTGGATCTCTGGGCCATGCATGCCATGCAGGACACAGCATGTCCAGTTACAGGAAGGACTTTTTGTGGAACAGTGCTGGACCAGGTGGTGCACTGTAGCAGGAGCACAGAAGAGCTGCCCTTGCTGTATTTGCAGTCATTCAGCAGGTCATGACCAGCTACAGAGCCTCAGGCAGAGTGTGGCCTTTCCAAAGGAGGTGGAGAAAAAACACGAGAAACTGAAAAACAAAAGGCTTTGTCCTGTGTGAATTTTGTTTGTGTGTGTGTGTGCACGCTCGTGCGCTTGCATCCCTTGTGAATTGTGTGTGTGTGGTGGGGGAGAGGCCTCCACCTGTGTGTGGAGGTTGGAGGACAACCTCAGTATCTGCCACTTCCTTCCACTTGTTTGAGATAGGGTCACTCTTTTTTTAAATTTATTTTATGTTTATGATACACTGTCGCTGTCTTAGACACATCAGAAGAGGTCATCGAAATCCCATTACAGATGGTGTGAGCCACCATGTGTTTGCTGGGAATTGAACTCAGGACCTCTGGAAGAGCAGCAGTTAGTGTTCTTAACCGCTGAGCCATCTCTCCAGCCGCTGCAGAGTCACTCTTTTTGTTGTTTGCTACTGTATGTGTCAGGCCAGCTAGACTATGACCTTTTGGGCATTCTCCTGTCTCTGCCCTATCTCATGGTAGGAGTCCTGGGATTGCAGATGCACCCTCCTTTTTTGTGGGTTCTGAGGCTCAAGTCCATGGCAAGCACTTTATCCCACCTCTCCAGTCCTTGAAACTTACTTTGTGTATAATGGAAAACGATTGCTTTAGCTAATCCCCCCAATGACAAATGTTCATACAGTGTTGACACCCAATGTATGACTTCTGTCATAGGCTGAATTTGAGTGACATGCTGATGATGCAGGGGCAGGGATGGTGGTGGTGGCAGACCCTAGTCATCCGTTGGAGAGCAACAGATGTAAGCGAGAGAGACATCGTGGCCTAGTTTTATCTGGGTGGGTTTGAAGGGTGTAGCTGGCGTGGAGTGTGTGGCGTCGGGTGTAGAGTGTCTTTGTTTGGAAAGATCACCACAGTCAGTACCCAGCTGGGTCTCTGTTCCTCAGCTCCTTTAGACAGAGCTCTTTCTGTAGCTTACTGTCACACAGATGCTCAATAAACTCAGCAAATGAATCAGCAGGTAGCTCACCTACAGAGGGGCTTGATTATTGTAGCGAACCTGGAGCTGTTGTTTTCCTTTAAATGGGCTAGTTCTTATTAGCTCAAATCCTGCTTTTTTCTGCCTTGCCCAGCAGCTTCCGGTCTTTCCAAGCTTCCTGGGCCCATCCATATCTTATTCCCTGACCTGACTTTATAGCTTTCTATTCCCCGGAGCTGCCCTTTCATGGACTTCCTTGCTGGTTGTCTGACCATAAGTGGCCCTTGGTTGGCGCTGTCATAATCCAGTGGTACCCCCAAACCCCAGTTGTCTGACCACAAGTAGCCTTTGGTTGGTGCTGTCATAATCCAGCGGTACCCCTGAACCCCACTTTTCAGGATTCTTAAGCCCAGAGGATTCTGGCTTCTCCACAGACCACACAATACAGACGAGGTGGTAACTTTTACAAGAGAATCCCAGAAGCTTGGGAATTGGTGTGGAGTCCTGTGGTGGTTTTAAAAAACACAGCAAAAAAACGACATAATGATGAGTGACAGCCAGCAGCGACGCTGTCCAACTCTGGAACTGGGCTAGAAGAATGTTCTAACTTGGACTGGAAGTTGGCCAGCTGTGGGATTTTATTGACCATAAGTTGCTAATTCAAAGGCTTTTCCAGCCATGACCCCTGGTTTTCTTCTTACTGCACTTCCTACATTTCCCGAGTCTGCATTTATGACTTTTATCATCATAAAGTTCAAAATGAAATACCTACTTAAAAATTAATTGAAGCCTGCGAACACCACGTCATTTGTTAATGTGCGTAGTGAGGCATGCTCGCCCCCCCCATCTCCTCCATCTGTTTATTCTGCGATTAATAAGAGGCAAAGCATGTTTGTGCTTGAGGCCGAAGATCTTGGCTGCCTGTGTCGGAATCTGTGAATTTAGTCCAAATTGATAATGTCCTGGTATTTGTGGAGGCTTTTATTTATTTATTTTAGAAAAAGCTGCTTAAATAGAGGCCCCTTTTTCCCCCCTAAAGCTGACCACATAGAGTTCAGCATAAACAGCTTTCTAGTAAGAGGTTTTGGAATAATAGGGATGTGGATTTACCGCAGGGGTCTTGAGTGAGTTTTCAAGGCATTGTTTTAAGTTGGTGGGAGACCCAGATGAAAGAGGAGTTCCAGGATAAGCCCCTGCGTGAGTCATTTGGTGTAGCAGGGAGGCGGCGAGATGCTGGGGTTTGCTCTCGGTCCTCATCAAGAAGTTGCTTTGGCAGTACAAGGCCCTCATTTGGGCTGGGGTTTTAGAACAGTCCTGCCGTGAACCTCACACTAGAAGATCAGTCCTTCCCTCCCCAACCTTCTGTCTATGCCTATGACACGGTGGGTGGCAGGTCTACCTCCCTCCTTCCTTTGTGCCTTTTTTTCCTTCTGTAAACAGTCATTTAATTTATTCCTTGCTGCTTATCATTTTAATAATCAGACTTTTCTCCCTGGGCCAGGCTCTTCTCCAGAGGCTTCACCTCGCCTCTGTCTAACAGTGCGTATTCACCAACAGTCATCGGCTTCTATGACAGCTATCACAAATCCGGAGTACAAAATCAGAAAACCAGATCTGTTAGGGTCAGAGTCTGCTTCCCTGGGAGCTGGAACACGCTAGGCTCAGCCACCCTTCCTCAGTATGCCAACCAACCAAGGGTCGGTCAAGTAACAGCAACATTGGGAAGAGAAAAATAAAGGGGTTCAGGTACCCCCAAGTCCATCTTCCAGGTCTTGACATGAGAGTTAAGCATTCAAATAGAGGATGAGAGGAACACATTAAGAAGCGGTCAAGGTGTGGTCCCATCCATTACTGTCTGGGCCATAGTGTCTCCTGCAAGGTGGTCTGGTATTATCAGAACTTTGAACCTTTTTCCTGAGACACAGTTTCCGGACCTTACTAACAGTAGGCTTTTCGTTCTCTCAGCTTGAGATTCCTGGGAAAATTCCAGTCTCTCTAGGACCATTGTTTCAGTAGTCTAATACCAGAGGGAGCCACACAGAGATAGCATGCCCCTTTACCTCAAAACCCAAACCCCAAACCCAACAACCAACCCAACAGACAAACAGAACATTTTTAGTCTGTTTGGAAGACTCATCAGAAAAAGAGACAGGAGAGATGGGCTGAAAGTCCACCAGCCTCTGTGGCAGATGCCTGGTGCTGGCACTGGGAAGAGGCTCTGAAAGCCTGCACCAGCAGCGCCAACCACTGAGAAGCCATTAAAACTGCCAACTCTTGGACCTCAGCCCAGTCCACCTTCCCTTCTGAATCAGAGTCTCTGGGTTGGCACCCAGGACAGTCATCTTGACAGGCCTTCCTTCCAGGCTTCTCTTTGACCCACGGTGTTGGAGGTAGGGGTAGGGCTCAGGCATCCTGGACAAAGTGCACTACCACTGAGCAGCAGCCCAGCCCTCCCGGTGACTCTGATACACATCCATCCTGAAAAGCACAAACAGGTCTTGAGCAAAATAGAAAAGGAACAGTTTCCCACACCAATATCTTGTTCTGATGTGTTAAAAGTCTCGGACCCTTCTAAGAACATGCAAACTTAGGGTCAGTGAAATGGCTCATGACCACGTGAGTTTGATCCCTGGGACCCACAAGGTAGGAGGAGAGGACTGACTCCCCAAAGTTACCCTTTGACCTCTACACATAACACCCTGGCATTTGCACCCACACTCACCTGCACATACACACCTGCACACACACACACATAAATATAATTTAAAAATTTAAAAGAAAATATAAATTTAAAAGAATATCTAAAACAGCTACTCTGGGGTTAGGACCAGAGAAAAACACAACCCCTATGCAAGTGCTGAGCAGGGCCAGCAGAAGAAACTTCTGGGAAGAACCCATCTGCCACAGCCAGGTGGGGCAGTGAGTGGGTGGGGTGACCCTTGGCCAAGCAGCTGAGTGGCAGGGAGTGCCTGGCTGTGACTGACGTCTCATAAGTCATCTGCTATTATCGGGACACAAGAAGCCCTTTGCTTCTGGCCTCTGACAATGCTCAGTGTGGCTCTCAGATGTCCTTTGGCTAGTTCTAACTTAAAATAGATGAAAGTAGGGTCAGGGAAGCCACACCTTGCCTCCTATATATCCTGGTGGTGGGTACTGAGGTCGTCAGCAAACGTGCCTTGTGACCCCATGCCTGCTTCCATTTGGAGCTGACCAAGAGGATCAGCCTCGTGTAGGGCGGCAGTCTCAGGAAAGGTAGAGGCCATCACACAACTGCCACCATCTCCTTGCACAGAGTGGACAGCCGAGACGGTGACCAGACAGCCTGAGTCCTCACCACAGCCTGCAGAGCCACAGAGCACAATTGGCAGGCGAAGTGAAATTTACCATGCCCAACCTTGTCCATCCAATCACTCCGTTATTAGCAGAGAGGCCCCAAAGAACAGCGAAGTACCTAGTGTCTCAGTGGGAACAGCTGCTGTCGCTAATGACGTAATTTAATGGGTGTTTTCCTTCTTAGGTAACACATTCCCCACGTTTATTACCAGCCCCATGGAATAGCTGAGCAGTGTTAGAAATTACAGTTTCCCGATCTGTAGGCAATCCACTGATAGCATACCCAATAAGGAAAGAGGATTAAAGCCTGAAGTTCCAGAAACTCACTTGAAACTGGTCTTCCCAAGAGAGCAGGTGGACTGTTTGTCTCCCTTCCTCCAAAGTGCTTACCATACAGGAGAGAAAGCTAAATGAGAAAAAATACACACTGGGGTCCATGCTGGAGCTGAAAAGAAAATAACTATAGAGATGTCCTTGCCGAGGGACTTCCAAGAGTGCTACAGAGGATTTTGTGGTGGTCACATGGACCTGTTTGTTCAGGGGCAGAGGGCATGCTCTCTAGGTGGTAGGAAGGACTGACCCTCAGGAACAGCCTGCCCGCAGGGCATCTTTTGGAGAGCACTGTAAAGAAAAAGGAAACTTGGCAAGATGGAGTGGTGCCCGACACAGACGGCTTCACTAGAACTCCTGGGAGTTTGATCGCAAAAGTGTTTGAGAAAGATGAGAGCCATGGTGGAAGAGGAGGAAGCCCGAGGAACAGCAGCAGGGTAGACAGAGCGTGTTCTTTCTTAAGGTCTCTAAGGTAACACTCAGATGTGGCAGGCAGGTGTGCCTGTCTCCCTGCCCACCTTCAATACTTAAACCAAACTTTATCCTTTACCCTTTAAGCTGTGACTGTATCGCTGCTTAGTTTTCCTGGTTATATCTGTAGTAGTGGTGGGCATGTGGTGTGTGTGGTGCGTGTACACCCATGGGTGTGCATGATATGGAAGCCAGATGAGACTGAGTGTCTTCCTCTGCCACCTTTTCCCCTTTTCCTCTCTGTTTTTGAGACAGGGTCTCACTGTATAGCCCTGAACTTACTATGAAGACTACACCAGCCTCAAACTCAGAGATCCACTTGCCTCTGCCTCCCGAGTGCTGGGATTCAAGGTATGCCACCACATCTGGCTCTACTTGCCCTTGTCTTCTTTGACCATGTCCCTAGTCCCCAACACTTTGGTATTTTGAGAGGCTCCCTCTTTATAAGGGGGCTGGCCTCGAACTCATAATCCTCTTGCTTTTGTCTTCAAGTGCTGAGATTACAGGTGTGTGCTATCATGCCTGTCTCTGCCCCTGAACTTAAAACTCATCGATGTGTTTTACCTGGTGCCCTGGGACTTTCAAGGACTCCAACATTCTAGATTGGACCTGCCTGTTCCACAGTGCTCACCCTGGATCTCTCCGGAGGTGACTTTCCAATGGCTTCCATTCCAACTCCGGTCACTGATTTGGTTCAAGCAGTTTCCTTTATTTATTTTTTTGCCTGGATACTTAAAAGCGTTACCAAGGAGACCTTACAGAACAGAATGCATCTTTGAGTGCAGAACTTTTAAAATGTAGTGTGTGAGTTCAGCATCGGTTTAGTGTAAATGAGAATCAGCTGTCTTTGGACGAAACACTACTACACGGTTTTTTTCTTTTTTAGAAGATTAAAAACGGAAATGAAGCAAGGATCCCAAACGTGGCTTTTTCCCAGAGTGGCCCAGCTGCTTTCCAGGCTGCCTGTCAGCCTCTTCCGCTTGGGTCACCCTGGAATTGGAACTGCCTGTAGGGACCGAGGGGCACAAGGTATGGTGGGAAATGCTCAGATCAGGATTAACCCAGATCCTGAGTTGAAATCCTGGCTTTGGTTCCTGCTAGCCAGTTGATCTCCCTCACACTGCGCACAGTAAGCCCAGCCTTCCTGGACTGTCAGGAGGATTAAGCTAACCAGTGGCTGGGGAGGCAACGGCAAAACTGGGACAGTGTCTGTGGACAGCTTCTCACTGGGAAGCGAAGAGCAAAACCCATAAGAGCCAAAAAGTGAGAGAGGGTCAAGCTGGAGCTTAAGGCACGGATCAGATGAGTAGTTACTGGGCTCATTTAATAGCGAGAGCCAACATCTTACTACAGATATCACCGGCTCAGATGCCAGTAGAGGGCCAAGTAGTCACGGAAAGCATGTGGGACATACACGCATGGTGAGCGCTCGTGAGGGTCGTCAGCCCAAGGGCAGTCTTTCCAGCACTCACCTGCAGTTGATTGCTGCCACAGAGCAGCAAAAACCCAGTGGTGTAAGGACCCTGTCAAAGCGTAAAATCTGTTCTTGCTTTGTTTTCAGATGTGCAGTTAGTTAATTTTTACATGCTGTTGTTCAGGTTAAGAGTTTTCTTAGCATCGTGCAAGCCAGATGAGGCACACACAACAGTTCACCAGTGTGAGGCCTCAGTTTCACTACATGAAAAGTAAGTGTGAATTGCAAACAGATCCTAGAAATGAATCTTCACTGCATTTATGCAGCTGGTCCGAGTGCAGGGTTGAAGTGATGTACTCGTCTCCTGGTTCAGGGGTATCTGCACAGAAAGACCTTTCTTCCAAGGGAAATTAAGAGTAATGTCGAGGACAGTGGTGGGGCACACCAGTCCCAGGACTCGGGAAACAGAGGCGGGTGAATCTCTCTGAGTTGGAGGCCAGCCTGGTCTACAGGGCAAGTTCCAGGACAGCCAGAGCTACACAGAGAAGCTCTGTCTCGGAAACAAACCAAACTAAACCAAACCAAACCAAAAGGGAGTACTGTTGAGCTAGGTGAGCAATGGCCAGAACAAAAGCCGTCCCAAGCACAGTGAGAAAGTCCCCTCTGTTAATAGACGGGTTTATAACCTGATGATCTTCAAAGGTGCGTGGGGTTCAGTAACCACCAGTTCACCGACATGCTATGTCTCTGTCTTGACCAGAGGGACTCCCTGGGAATCTCGCTGCCAGCTTCTCTCATGAAGTCAGATATGTCAAGAATCCTGCGCATGCAGGATTCTTCATCCTTCAAGAGGAGGTAGTTAGATGTCACTTGTAAAAGGATTGTTCACACACACACACACACACACACACACACACACGCTCCATCACATGCACGCATGCACACACATAGGTGCTCGCACATAGACACACACGAACATACTACACTGTACTTACACATAGAAACACACATACATACACAGACACTTGCACATAGACACACATACACAGACACATACACACACACACTACACCATATACACAAACACAGACACACACACACATACAGGCACACAGGCATACACACTACACCATGGGCTTATAAACCCACATTTGTATAGGGCTTCACTCGCAGAAGCGCCTCATCTGCACCCTCTTCAGCTCCTTCCCACACTTCTCTCTGCATTCAGTCATTCTTCCAGGGGTTTGGCTGCAGTGTACTTCTGTGGTTTTTCTTGACCTGTGCGGTTTATCCACCCCTCCCCTGTTCAGTTACAAGCAGCTCAGTTCCTCAGAGAAATTGACTGTTAACACAAGTGTTGGAGTTGGTGAGACTCTAGGTGATGAAGGATGCATGCAGGTGTGACCAGGAAAGGGAGGCAGGAAAGAGGTGGGCGGGGCTGACGGGGTGGGCGAGGCTGACCTTTGGGGTTATTTTCATTGTTTCACTCTTTGGCATGGGACTGAGTAAGGAACCCTGTGCTGGGAGCATTATGTTGAAATTCTGTGTCCTCTTCATTTCCCTTCCTTTTGTTCTCTGCTTTCAGGAGCTCTGGAGCCTAAGCCTCCAGCCTGGAAGGAAGGCAGTGGCTCTGAGGGAGCAGCCCCCAGCGCCCTCCACAGAGCACCAGCACTAGCCATCATTTCTTCTTTTATTTTGCTTTTGTTTTGTTTTTAGATAGGGTCTGTCTATGTAGCTTTAACTATCCTGGCCTTGAACTCAACAGAAATCTACCTGTCTCTGTCTCCAAGTGCAAGGATTAAAAGGCTATAGTTTAAAAACTCTCTCTCTTTCCCTCTCTCCCTCTCTCTCCCTCTCTCTCTCTCTCTCTCTCTCTCTCTCTCTCTCTCTCTCTCTCTCTCTCTCTCTCTCTCTCTCTCTCTGTGATGTGCTCGCCTTGAGGCTTCCTTCTGGAGGCCAGCGGCCAGCTTTCAGGATCTCAGGGATTGAGCTCGGGTTGGCAGGCTTGGCAGCAAATGCATTTCCCACTGAGCCATCTCACCTGCCCCTGCCTTCGTTTCTTTCACCTTCTCATTCTATACCCTTCCAAGCGCCCACCCCATCAGATCACACCGCCACCTCCTATAGTCTAGGAAATAGTTTTCTTAAGGCATTGGGGAGAAGACAGACAAGGTCTGGCTCAGTACAACTTTTCATTGTCTGGAACCAGGTTCTGCAAATACCAGGAATCTATGGGACCATGCTGTCAGTGTGTGTGTGTGTGTGTGTGTGTGTTTGTGTCTGTGTGTGTCTGTGTGTGTGTATGTGTGTTTGTGTCTCTGTGTGTGTGTGTGTGTTTGTGTGTGTGTGTGTCTGTGTGTGTGTGTATGTGTGTTTGTGTCTGTGTGTGTGTGTATGTGTGTTGTGTGTGTGTGTGTGTTTGTGTGTGTGTGTGTGCCTGTGTAAAATTCACAGTCAACAGCTGTGCCTAGAATCTGCAGCTGTAGCGCTGTCTTGACTCTTTAAGAGCCTCAAGCACTCCTGAAGGTTCCTGACAGGTAGTCATTTGTAATTTTACTGAGACAGGTTTGAGCTGCAGCTCTGTTGTAACTCCTAAGTAATTAAAACCTCCTTGTGGAAAACGGGCTATTTTCAAAAGAGAAGCTGCTGCCAGTATTCAGTGTTCAGGGTCCTGGAGTCGGGGATGGAAGCAAAGCTATTTAAAGAAATGATCAGTTTTAGCCAGAAAAACGGTGTTTGGGACACACGGAAGACTAGAATGATAGACTTTGCTGTTTGGGGTATAGGCCCACGCTCATACAGACTCCCTGGGGAATAAAAGTATTCATAAAATATGTTGCAGTGGCTGGGACCAGGGCAGAATTGACTGAGGGGAGCAAGGTTTAGAGAGAGGCTGACTTATGGAATATGAACACACTAAAAAAAAAAAAAAAAAAATCAGTAAAAGGTGAAAGATTTCTAAGCTCTGAAGAGAAGGGTTGAGGACACCAGGAGAAAACGGCCCACAGAGTCATGTAAACCGGGCTCACTGGGCTCACAGAGACTGAAGCAGCCGTCGGGGAGCCTGCATGGGTCCGCACTAGATCCTCTGCATATGTTATGATTGCGTAGCGTGGTGTTTCTGGGGACTCCTAACAGTGGGAGTGGAGCTGTCTCTGACTCTCTTGCCTGCTCTAGGGACCCTTTTCCTTCTACTGCGTGGCCTTGTCCAGTCTTGATGTGAGGCTCTATGCTTAGTGTTACTGCATCTTGTCACGTTGTGTTCATTTGATATCACTGGGAGGCCTGCTCTTTTCTGATGGGAAACGGAGGGAGAGTGGATCTGGAGGGAGAAGGGATGAGTAGAGGGAGGGGAAACTGGGGTTGGGATGTATTGTATGAGAGAAGAATAAATTTTAAAAAATAAAAAATCAGGAGGTTGAAGCCACCACTCAATGATAGAAATCTTGTGTGGCGTGCATGCCACAGCTTGTTCTGAATGAATAGACTTGGGGACTCCCGAAGCTGTCTGGATGCGCTGCTTGGGACTGCCGGGCTCCGCACACTCCTGTCAGTGGACGTGGTCAGGCAGGTGCAGCACGGCCAGCTGTCGAGAGCACTGTGCAGGAAATTCCTGGTTTTATTATAGGAGGCCACAGCTCCTGATACCCAACTTTCTGGTTTTGTTTTGTTTGCATTTCTGTTCTTCTGTCTCTCAAGAGTGTGTCTGTATTGCCCAGACTCAAAACCAGGGACAGTGTTCTACCATTGAAATGTACTCCTTCCCCTTTCCCCTTTCGGTGCCTCAGATTAGCCAGAGACAGTGTTGGGTGGAAAGCAGTGAGGGTTCATGGTCCTTACCTGAAGACCCTGGCTGTTCCCTGGGCTCACTTCAAAGCAGCCCATTTCTCATCTCCCCATCTCTGTTTAAAGCCCAGACTGCCACACTGCCTGCCCGCTCTGTGTAACTGTAGTCCTGCCTGTTTAGCTCGGGCAGTCCTTTTTTGAGTGATAGAAGTTTAGCAGGTGAAATTAATTTACGCCTGAAGTGTGAATGAGCCTTGGTCTTTGAATGTTTGCGTTTTAAAATGAAATGAGGCTTGAGGGTTGCCAGGGGCCAGGGAAGCGGGGGAGCGGGAAGTTAGTGTTTAATGGGGATGGGGTTTCCGGCTGGGAAAATGAACAGCTCTGAAGCAGATGGCAGTGCACGAATGTACTCGGTGTCACTGAGCTGTGCATATCCCAGTGGTGAAGATGGTAAAGTTTACATTGTGTATATTTTACCACAAAAAAATTTTAAAAATCAGCCAGGCACAATGGAGTGTACCTGTAATCTGGGAGGAGGGTTCGGAGTTCTGGGTCATCCTCAGCTACATAGTGAATTCGAGGTCAGCCTGGGATACATGAGTCTCAAAAAAAAAAAAAAATAATAATAATGAAAGGAGCGAGCAAGATCACAGAATTGTGGGTGGGTAAGCACTCTTCTTCAAACGCCAGTTTCTAGCAGTGCTCCCACCCCCACCATTGAGCTGTGGAGGTGTGCAGTAGAAGCAGCAGCCAGGCTGCCTCTCTTAGTTCCTGTGCCAGCTTGCCATATCCTGACCCATGGCAGCAACCAGCTTTACCACTCTCAACCTCAGGCCTGAGACCCTAGGCCCTTGACAGCTCTCTGGACTGCTGGTGATGAGGGCCCACAGATTGTCCTCTCTGGTCCTTTCTATCAGCTTTCCACTCTCTCGCCATTGTCCCTGCTCTTGCCTCTTTCTTCATGCCTGGCCATACTTGAACTGTCGAGCTGTTCCTTCACTTGTGGGAGGCCACTGCTAGGTAACATAGGTTATATGCCTCTGTCAGGACAGCATTTGGATGTCAGGATACTGGAGGGCTGTTTGGGAAGATGCCTGGATTGCTCTGGAGCAGGCAGCCCTCGGGAGGCAGGTCCCTGTGGATAGATGAGATCCTCAGAAAGAATCAAGACTCTGGAGATGGGGTGCCACATATGTGCCGCCTGACAGATTCATCTCAGTGGGTCTGAGACTGATGGAGGCTGGTACCCTTTAGCTGCTGATCAGCTGACGCGGCCTCAGCCTTGACAGTTGTTCTTCAGCAGGAAAACAGTGCTTACTGGGAGGCCAGGGTCTGGAGCTCCAGAACAGGATGCTGGTTGCAAGCGGGGTTGTATAAGTGTATCATTGGGCTGCAAGCACCTTTACCCACTGAACCATCTTACCGGCCCTAGCTTCCTTCACTCTTCTACATCCAGGGCCATGTCCAAGTGGGCTTTCCCATCTCAATTAACAATCAAGAGAACCCCCCCCCCCCACAGATGTATCTGATCTACTGATCTAGATAATTCCTCATAAAACTCTCTTCCTAGTGATTTGATCTACTGATCTAGATAATTCCTCATAAAACTCTCTTCCTAGTGATTCTTAGTTGTGCCAAGTTGACAGTTAAAGCTCAGCACAGATCTGATGTTCCCAGCATAGAAAGACTACCCAGATCCCCACCCCACCCCGAGCCTAAGCAGCCTGCTTATGTAAGCCCAAGAAGGGATATTTGGACCAAATAGCCATTTGTTGTGTCCAATCATAGTTTTGCATCTAGCACCAATCACAGTAACTTAAGACTTGTTTTGTGGACCAATCATGGCCTTGCTTCCAGCCATATGCCTCGCTCAGCCAGGGTTGTAATTACTCCTCTCTGACTAAAATGGACATGGCTCATGTAGGCTTGAGATAGCCGAAAGATTGATTGGACTGTTCAGACAATCCTGGCTGGGGCTGTGCTTTCAGGAGCCAGGACAATCAACTGCAGTGTTTTGCACAGTCTTCTCAAAGCAATGGTAGAATGTTCCAGATGGCTGGTGGTTAGCCTGGCTGACTGTTAGACTGATAGTCATTTTACTCTTGGTAGTTTGGCCAAGAAGGAAGAGTTTGTCAGCTGCTGTGATTGGGAAGTCAAATAATCCAAGGTTTTCCTTATTTAACGAAAATGCTCATCAGGAGTGCTTACGATATACACTTAAGGAACATTATTAACAGTGATTTTAACAGATTTTAATGATGTTTTAGCAGTGCTTAACACCCGCCTAGTACCCAGAGAGTCTGGTCTGGCTCACCACTGTTCCAAATAGTGCTTCTCTAGAAGCCAAACCTCCAGCACATGGGCCTTTGAGAAGACATCCCACATCCCAACTTCAACAATGATTCTTTTTAAAAATTCAAGAACAGAGCTAAGCTATACAAACCATTGCATGCTTTTGTCTACTATACATGAATGGTATCTTGAATCATCAAATATGTATTTGTATCCTTAGACAGCCTCTCTGCGTGTCCTTGTTTGTGATCTCAGATAAGATCCTCATCCCAGTGTTGGGTGTACCCTGCCATCTCCTGGATAGTTCTTTCAGGCACTTCTAGTTGTATGCTTGGAGAGAGACTAGTGTGTATCTCTTTATGAGAGTGTAAGCTCTTTGGAGATAGGCAGAATGTGTCCCTAGCTTTCCATTTCCCTAGGGTACCATGCAGTATCCAAAAGGCTGTAGGTTCTCAAACACCGGATTAGAGAACATTGTTGAATGTCTCATTTTCTGATTTTTGCTCAGATAAAGTGTCTCTTCAAACTGAAAAGTCACAATTGTTTCTTAAAATCCCTAAACTGAGGGCTAGAGAGATGGGTGCGAGGTTAACAGGTCTTCCAGCAGACCCAAGATGGATTCCCAGCACCTACATCCAGAGGCTGACAACACCTATAACTCCAGCTCTGGGGGTCTGATACCCTGTTCTGGTCTCCAGGCATCTAAATTCACATGCATGCTATAGCATGTAGTTGCTACTGTCACACTTTAAACTCCAGGCAGACCACACTACCAGCCCCACCCAGGTTCCCTTGGATCCAAAGATGAAATACACACACACACACACACACACACACACACACACACACTAGCTTATTTTTGAAATGCTTTAGCTCAATGGCCAGGCTCTTCTGAGCCTTCCTCGACTGTGGCCCCCTTCTTTTCACTCTCGGCTCAGCATCCTGAATCTGCCCTCAGCTTCGGTTGCTCAGTTACCTTTAGTCCCAGCTCAGCACCCTAAGTCCGCCCTCAGCTTAGTTATGTTTCTAACCTTCCACCTGCTACCCCAGGCCCAGTCAGGGAAGTGGCTGATGGCCATTCCAACCTAGATCTCACATGGCTGGTGGCTCTTTCTCCCTCCAAAGTATGGTGAAATCTTTTTCTTCCCTATGTCTGCTAGCCTGCCTGCAGAGAAACTGGAAGTCCCTCCTCTTCCACCTAGCTAGTAGCTGCTAGTATCTTTATTGAGTTAACAAGAACCAATTGGGAAACAGGATCTTCAGGGCTCACAATCTGAACCACTCCCTACAGCATATATTCACACAGAAATGCACATACGTATACATAATTTAAAACAAACAAGATATATAGTTTTAAAAAATCTTAAAACTGGCCATCATGGTACATGCTTGTTTCCCCAGGACCTAGGAGAGCAGAGGCAGGAGAATTTTGAGTTCCAGGTCAGTGTGGGCCATAGAATATGGTCATATTTCAAAACACTATAAATAAATAAATATCCTAAATATATACAGTTATTTACAATTACAAATAACTACATATGGATAGATGTAGTAGTGCATGCTTATAATCATAGCACTCCAGAGGCAGATATAGGAGTTCAAGGCTAGCCTGTACTACATTGTGAGTTCTAAGACAGCAGATCTTTCTAATCTTATTGTAAGGATTGTATGGTGGCACACATTTTTAATTTCAGCACTCAGGAGGCACAGGCAGAGATGGATCTCTGTGAGTTTGAGGCTAGCCTCATCTACTTAGTGAGTTGTAGGCCAACCAAGACAATATAGTGAGACCTAGTCTCACAAAACAAGAACAAAACACATTAATTTTATTCATGTGTGTGGGTGTTTTGCTTGCATGTATGTATGTATAACATGTTTATGTCTGATACCCATGGAAACCAGAAGAGGGTGTTGGGTCCTCTGGTATTGGAGTACAGGTGACTGTGAGCCACCATATGGGTACTGGGAATCAAACCCAGGTCCTCTGGAAGAGCAGCCAGTGCTTTTAACCACTGAGCCATCTCCACAGTTGTTGTCATCGTCTTCCACCCCACTGCTCTTTAAACAAGCAGTCGGGGTCAACAGGATGGCCCTCAGTGGATGTGAATGCCTGCCACCAAACTAATGGCCCAACTTTGATCCCGAGGATCCGTGTAAATGACAGAATTGACTCCTTCAAGTTCTCTTCTGACTTCCTTATGTACCATGGCATATATGGCATATATGCATATGCATGTGTACATACCCAAATAAGTAAAGGTAAGAAACCAGTTGTCTATAAATGTACCTTAGGGACTGAAGAGATGGCTCCATGGTTAAGAACACCTGTTATTATTCTAAGAGATTGAAAGTTCAGTTCCCAGCACCCATGATAAGTGGCTTAACACCACCTGTAACTTCAGTTCTAGGGGATCCAACACTTACATGTCACACACACAACACACACACACACACACACACACACACGCACGCACGCACGCACAATGCGCGCGTGCACATACATAAATAAAAAGAATTTCAAAAAACCTGAAAGTTAAATACATTTAGTATGTTTTCAATTTCTGAAATAATACATACTTTCTGTAGAATTTTTCTGGGCTCTAGAATAATTTAAATAGCATGATAATTACTGTTCCTTAGAAATTAGAACCTGTCCATGAAACTGCCTGGTTCCAGTGCCTTTTTAAACAGGTGATAATTTGACAATATATGGATAGTCTGTGAATTTTTGTTCTCGAGTTTTTATTTTCCTCTTAAGTTCATTTTCTTTTAGATCTTCTTCTGGGGTGATCCATTCACCCCAAGTGAACTTCTAATAGTAAAATTTTGAGAAGAATTTTATTAGCAGGATTTTCAGGCATAACCAGGTCATGAAAGAATGATTAACATGGTAGTCACCAGGAGAAACACAGGTGGCCTGTGATATTGAAACCTAATTCAGGAGGAATAAAAAGTAGAGATGTGGGGTTGGAGAGCCGTTAAGAGCACTAACTGCTCTTCCAGAGGTCCTGACTTCAATTCCCAGCAACCACATGGTGACTCATAACCATCTGTAATGGATCTGATGCTCTCTTCTGGTGTGTCTGAAGACAGCTTCAGTGTACTCATATACATAAACTCTTTTAAAAAGTAGCAATGTATTAAGCAAGCATATCTCATTTAGGAACCAGAGAACCTTCTGGAAAGAGAGCCGACTATAGTAAGGCTTTAGGAAATGGCCAGGAAGTCCCGTTTCCCTCACAGCCCCAGCCTTGTCTGAAGTCTCCTTAAGGGCTGGATTATAGCCATCACTGTTATGCCATGCCAGTCTGGCATTTGAGAGCTGGTACCATGCTGCTGGCTACCCTTACTTGAGTATTGAGAATTGGAAGTGCCCACCCTAGGGTTCTTAGGATTAGAGGCAATGGTCCTGGCAACAGCCCTCACACCCCCCTAATGGCTATTGTCATGGTTTTCATGTGCTGAATACTGTAATACCCATTGGAGGTGTAAATTGAACAAACTTGACAGAGGCCCAGCTTTGAGGTGTCATTGTATGTGGGGAAGACAGGCAGAAGCAGGTTCTGGAAAACCATCACTTGGAGGGTCCCTTGGGTGTGAGCAGGGACAGTGGGGCAGGGTAGGTCCAGAAGGGTGACTATGTGAACCACGAGTGAGGTTGTGAACAATCCAGGTATTGTCTGAGTTGGGAGGGCAGATGAGCTCAGCTTTAAATAGCAAAAGACCAAGAGTGTCTCTGGCAGCCTCCGAATTCTGGGACAGGCAGAAGGGCTGGTGTGGGAGTTGGAGAAGGGCGGGAGAAGGTTCCTGGAGAGCTGCAGGACAGCAGAGCGGACTATGCCGTGAGGCGGCATTGGTTGCCTCATAGAGAGAAGATGGCCGTGGGCCACAGCACTTAAGAACAGAAGTCCACCCACAGGGAGCGGAGGAGAGAAGAGGCTTCGAGAAAGCTCAGAAGAAAACCAGAGGGCCCGGGTTACTCCAGTGACTTTATCCCAGAGTTTTCTCTGCGAGCTGCATTCAGGGAACCTTTAGCTGCCATCTCCACTCGCGTGCCTCCTGATGGAATGTAACAAAAGAAAATAACCTTAATCAAGACCAGACGTCTGGCCTGGGGTTTGGCATCTGTGTTTGTGGCATAAAAGACTGGGCCCAGCACAACCCCGCTTTCAGTCTTTGATTACAAAACAAGAAAAGGCTCTGGTGTTTGAGGAGAGGTGAGAGTGTGTTTTCTAGTGACTTGCTTGTTTGGTTTTGGCTCATCTTCCTATAGGCTGTTTGCTGATTTAGACACAAAACTTTTAAAAAATGATAATAAATATTTCACTTATGCGATAAATGAATTCCTGTTATGTGCCAGGCCCTTTCCATGAAGCAAGAGCTCTATAAACGTCTTATTATTCATGAGGGTTGACTCCAACATGTCAACAACATTTTCCACCACTAGCATGTTCTTCTCTTTGTTTGGGACGTGAGTTCCACCCTGAGACCCAGCTCAGCCGTCACGTTCTTTGCAGGACCTCTTGCTAAGGCAACAGCAGAAGCTGGCATGATGGCCCATGTGTGCTTATAATGTTAGTGGTCAGGAGGATGAAGCAGGAGGATCTAAGTTTAGGGCCAGCCTGGGCTACATAGTGAAGCCTTACCCAAGATAAAAAATAATAATAATAAAATAAAATAAGATAATATTTTAAAAAGGAACACAAGTCCCTCCTTCCTGTAACACTGTTAATATTTTCTTACAGAGGTTGGACTGAGTTTTTTTTTCCCTCAGGACACTGAACAGAGGAAGAAAATCCTTGTGAAGTAGGTGAGATAGTGAGGTGGGTTGGTGCCAAGCTCCTGATGGCCTGTAGCCATCAGCACTTACCAAAGAGAGGATGGAGAGTGAAGATGGATCTGGAGTAAGATGGCGGCGTGATCTGAGAGTAGGAGCAGGCTCAGGAGGACCGGGAAGAGCTGGGCCAGTTGCTACGAATGCCACCTGTGTCTTGACTTCAGTTTCAGGAATTCAGAGATTCGGAGCCACAGATGGAGCACTTGGTCCCCACATTCACTCACACGCAGACCAGCCATGCCTTCGGAGGCAAAGCCTGTTTGATTTGTTATTTCAGCATGTATCACAGAACATACTGGAGTGTCCAATAAATGTGATTAATGGCCAAAGATAAAGACCACTGAAAAGATCTGCCTTCAGCTTGGTTTGAAAACTTGGAAGGCAGAGCTTAGAGTGGTGAGCAGCCTTGACGCCTGTTGGCTACTGTAATTTATGAGCTTAATGTCCAGGATCTTTCTGCAGTGGTCCAGGACGGTGGTAGCCGGGCACGGCGGCGTGTTCACCAGGAAGGACTGTCTCCCCACACCCTGAAGTCTTCTTAGTTGTATTTGATTTGTATGGGGGTTGTCACAGAACAGGGCTGAGACTGTAACCAAGGGCCTTGCACATGCTAAGGCATGCTCCGACGTTGAACTACGTTCCTAGTCTTCCTTAGCTTTAAAGTTTTGGATGTTTGTTTCATTGTCTGTTTTTTTTTTTCCCAGCTCAGTATGTCTGAAATTTAATACATTGGTTTTTACTTAAAACAAGAGAGTTAACCTTTAATCATTTCCAAAAGCCCTCTGCAAGGGAAGGGCTGCGTCCTAAGTAATTTCATTTTCAGCGGGGTAAGTAGAAAAGGCTAAAACACATCCCGAGCCACGGGGACCTCGGAGCTTATCACTCCTTGCGGTTTCTCCCGTTTGATACCATGCTTTCTGGAAGATGCAATTTTCTGCTTCCATTTCTGTTGTCGACATGCCAGGGTTTCCAGCAGAGTGGGCCTCAAGTTTAGCCGGAGGTTACTTTTCTTTGGAAGCAATTCAAATAAAATCATCATTCTGCTTCTCCCCTTTCATTTGACATTTGACTAAAACAATGCTTTGGCAGCTAGACAGGGGCTCTTAAGAGCCTCAGTATTTCTTCCCCCAATCTTTGCCTTTCAAGAAATGCTTTTTAAAATGTGGTTTAAAATTGAGCATAGAAATAAAAACACAGAACTGATTGCTTGGAGACCAAAACTCCAAGGGAACAAGGGAAAAAGAAGTTGGGGGCAGGGGTAGGATGGGCGTTGTGGGGAGCCTGGAAGTCAGCTCCGACCTGTGAGTGATTGCCCACTCGAGTTTCATGTCCGTGTCTTGGAACCTGCCCCCACGCATAACTTACCGCCACGTCCAGTTTCCAGCCCCCGGGGTGCCCTTGCTATCTAGCTGGAGTACAATCTCATGTTTCCTCACGAGGCACTGTCATTTAACCATATCCTGAGATTGATCTCTTTAATTTTATGTTATAGTAGTACTGTAATAAAGTCCAGATAGGTGGCAGACACTTAGGAAAATTTTCTTAAATAAGTAAGTAAAATTGGGAGCCGGGGAGATGACTCAGTGGGTAAAACGTTTGCTGCTCAACACGAGGACCTGAGTTTGTTTCCCAGTACCTGTGGAAGAGCAGTGTGTGGTGGTGTGTGCCTATTCCAGTACTGGGGAAAAGGAGACCGAGGGATCCCTGAGGCTTGCTAGCAAGCTGGTCTAACCAAATCTCGTGAACCCCACATTCAGAGAGAGATTGTCTCAAAAATAAGATGAAGGGGACCATCAAGCTAAGTCAATGGAAGGCCAGGCATGGTGGCATATCCCTTTAATCCCAGCACTCATGAGGCTGAGGCAGATCTCTGTGAGCTCAAGGCCAGCTAGGACTATGTAGAGAGACCATGTCCAAAACGGGGGTTGGGGGAAGATGGCTCAGTGGTTAAAGATACTTTCCATTAATCCTGACAACTTGAGTTTGATCGAAGGTCCCACAAGGTGCTTCCTATGTGTACATGCCCTGTCTCTTCCTGTGTTGCTCTCTACCTTACTTTTGAGACAATCTCTCTATGAAACTCTTTAACTACACTGGCAGGCCAGGGTCCCCCCTCTGTGTCTACTACTTCGCACTAGGATTACAGCTAAGCACTGCCATACCAGACTGGCAGTCTGCATACTGGGCACTATCCGAGGGTATCTGCAGGGCTCTGGCCCAGCTGGAGCAGCTAAAGAGTTGAACCTCTCAGAGGGGGAGTCAGAGCAAGACAGGATGCTGGAGTCAGTAGCAGGTGGTGTGACACAGTGGGCCGATAGGAGCCAAGGTGGGGCAGAAAGTGGCTATGGCAGGCTCAAGCAGCTTCCAGAGACAAAAGCTTCAGGAGAGAATACTCTTCCCTGGAGTGTTACAGCTCGATAAGACAGGCACTCTCAGACGGTCTTTGGTGAAATAACTCGTGCATAGGAAACTCGTGGATAGGATCTTACAAACATATGGGGGTGGGTTGGGGTCTAAAGGCAGATGCTTTCTATTGGCTTGGTCTGAGATGTTAGGGATGCCTCATCTGTATGCAGAAGGGCTTCAGGTGTTGTCCTTACATGGCTGATTGTCACATGGGGTGTCGTGGTCATGTGTTCCAGGACAAGAACCGGACTGAGAGTTGATTTAAACACCTACCAGTCTCAATTATGAGAATTGCCAGGGTTCCTGAATCCGCTCAACCTTACCAGGTTTTCAGTCTGGTGGCACGGTGCGCTGCCCCACA
Organism: Mastomys natalensis; assembly: GCA_021653895.1. NCBI lineage: Eukaryota > Metazoa > Chordata > Mammalia > Rodentia > Muridae > Mastomys > Mastomys natalensis. The sequence goes on along the minus strand of JAJTUV010000251.1, from coordinate 1,328,753 downwards.
CCAGATCTTATGTAGGTTCTGGGAATCCAAGCCCAAGTCCTCATGCTCGCACCGACTCCAGCCATCTTCCTGGCTCATCACCAGCATGTGTATGGCAGTAATGTCTGCTCCTCTACCGAAGGAAAAGATGTCAGGCCAGACGAGTTCTGTGAGAACATGCCATCTCTTTGTGGCATGTCGACATCATAGGTATTAGAGGGTACACTCCATTGCATTCTCTTGTTTGGTTTCATGCTGAGCCATTTGGAACACTGACCAATCTTTCTTAACCAGTTGAACTGGCTTGTTGTACAATCTCTGGAAGCAGGACCAGGGCCAAAAGCTTTATCTGTGGTCACTTCTGTTTTGAATCAGCTAAGGGCCAAGGCCTTGAGGCAAAGAGGGTACTGGAAGCCAGAAAGTGAATAAACATGGGCATCCAAAATGCAACGAGGAAACCTTGCCATTCCAAAGGTTTGCAGATGCCAGGGAGTGTTTGTTTGTTTGTTTTTCTTCTTATTACTTTTAATAGATAAGGTCCAGTATGGTCCAGACTACAAACTTCAAATTCCCTATTTAGTTTAGGACAGTCTTGAACTTCTGATCCTCCTTCCTCTACCTCCATGGTTGCAGGTGTATTCTACCATATCCAGTTTTATGCAGTGCTGAGAGATTGATCCCAAGGCTTCCTGCATGCTAGGCAAGCAGTCTGCCAATGGGAGCTGTATCACAGTCTTTAGATACCCTGCTGATGACTGGCTTTGCTGAGTGTCCTGGCAGTGAGTTAGCTAATAACTGTGTGCTCTTCCAGATTTTACAAAACCAGGGGAAAGGATTTTTGGTGATTCTAAATCTTCTGTTTAAACTGAAAAGAAATTAGTAGGTGCAGTCAGTGTTCTATATATGTAGACTTCACATTCTTGGATTCAAACCAATGTCAGGTCAAACATATGCAAGGATTTACTGAAGGGCCTGGTAGCCTATATCTGTGATCCCAGAATTTGGAAGGCTGAGGCAGGAAGATTGATGCCCGGCTACTGCTAGCCTGGCTACCTAGTAAGTTTTAGACCTAGGTTTCTGTCTAGGAAAACAAACAACTAAAAATAACCAAACCAAAACAAATCAAACCCCAAAAGATTTTGAGCCAGGCATGGTAGCACATACCTTTAAATCCAGCACTCAGGAGGCAGAGGCAAATAGAGCTCCATGAGTCCAAGGCCAGCCTGGTCTACAGAACGAGTTCTAGGACAGCCAGGGCTATGCAGAGAAATCCTGTCTCGAGAAACAAAGCCAAAGCTATTTGGAGGGAAATCTCATCTGTACAGGACATACAGGCTTCTTCCTTATCAGTATTTGTTCAACAATAAAGCCACGTACATAGCATTTGACATTGCATTAAGTATTATAAACAATCCAGGGAGGATTTAAGTGTTGGGGGGCTGGGGGTGGGCGTGAATGGCGTGCAAAGACACAATACCATTGTATATAAGCACTTGAGCATCTGCAGAGTTCTTGCAGGCATCTTGGACCAGTCCCCTATAGATACCAAAAGATGCCTATTTGCATTTGTGTTCAGAAAATTCATATAGATTGTTCTGGTGACCATTAACGAGATAACTGCAACATAACCGCCCCCCCCCCAAAAAAAAACAGATCAAATGATAAGCATGGGCTGGGAAAGATATTTCTAATATACATGACAGAGATTAGGACCATTTGGTTTTTTGTTGTTGTTTTTTTTCCCCCTCAGGCATTGAAGGCTTTTAAAGTCAATTTGAGGAAAGAATTTGAACAGACAAAGAAATATAAACATATTTATAAAAGATACCTGGTTCCACTTAGAATAAAAGAAGTGTAACTAATGAAATACAATATGTGATTATTGGGTTGGCAAGAGGAGCATTTGATGACATACGGTGTTGGTGAGAGTATGTAGAGGCAGGCACACACACACGGGTAGAGGCAGGCACACACACACGGGTAGAGGCAGGCACACACACAACGGGCAGAGTGCAAATGGAGGAGGTTTCTTTGGCAACACCACCCGGAATTTAAAATATATGTAATCTGAACTACTAGTCCAATTTCTAGGGATTTATCCAACACGTCTTACAAATATAAACAAAAGTGTCTACAGCAATGTTCATAGACTCGGAATCTTCAAAAGTGTTTACTGAAGCAACGTTTGCAGCTGCAGCAAAATGTGAAACACACATGGCTGTTAGTAAAGGGTTTGTTAGTGGATCAGGGATGGACCACCGTGCTAAAGCACTCGCCCCCCATGCAGAAGGCCCTGGGTTGGATTCCCACATCGAGAGAAGAAAAAGAAGTCTGTTTATAGTGTGGCCGTAGAATGGAATCTTGTTTGTTCATTAAAAGCTATGTGTGTCTCAGCCCTAGATACAAACTTTGTTGCCTGACCCTTTTTTTTTTTTTTTTTTTTTAATTAATTTCATTCGTATGGGTATTTTCCCCTCGAGTGTGTATGAGCAGCGTGTACATGTCTGGTGCCTGAGGAGCTGAGAAGAGGGTGTTGGACCCGTCTGGAGCTGGAGCTGCCGATGCCTGTGAACTGCCATGGGGGTGCTGGGAATCCAGCCAGGGGATCTCTGCAAGAGCAGCCACTGCTCTAAGCCACTGTTGCTCCAGTACTGGATTTGTGACCTGTAAATATTTTTTTTCTTTGTCAGCTAAAAGGTAATAAGCCGATAACTGGCCCAACTATTTAAAAGAGTGAGGGGACCATTTATGCATTGTATGTGTGTGTGTGTGTGTGTGTGTGTGTGTGCGCGTGCGCGGGCGTGGGCATGTGCTGTGTGCAGGAGCAGCTATGTAAGAAGCCTGTGAGGGGGTTGCTCTGTGTATTAGACTAGGATCCGAGGAGAGAAAAAATTTTTACATGAAAATTTTTACCATGAGCGTGCATGCTTTGTTTTTATAACTGGAAAAAACCCATAAAAGTGTAGTTCAACATTAAAAAAGAAGAAGTGGTGGTGCTAGCCTTTGATTCCATCGCCCAGGAGGCAGAGGCAGGAGGATCTCTGAGTTTGAGGCCAACCTGGTCTACAGAATGAGTTCCAGGATGTTAGGGCTACGCAGAGAAACTTTGTCTCAAAAAAACAAAAAACAAACAGAAAAAAAAAGCTTAAAGTACCACTGGGGAGACAGAAACGTAATGTTCACAAAAAGATGCCTTGAACAAAGCTATACATATCAAATGCGGAGCTATAAAATTGAACACACATGTACTGTGGGAACTTAGAGTCCTTCGAGAGCGTGCAGAATGGAGTTGACTAGCAAAACTCATTTTAAAAAGTTTTTAAAGCTAAAAAAGATAAACAAGAGTGAGAAGGGCTCTTCTTAAGGCCCAGCCAGAACCCCCCCAGAACTTGGAAGCTGGCCTCTCCAGGGCTTCTGCGGGGACGGAGGGAGTTGGAGGGAGTTGGAGGGAGTTCATTTCCCAGGTCCCAGCTCCCAGCTAAACAGCACTGTGTGAGCCCGAAGGAAAGCCCCGCCTACACCGCCAACTGGACACCAATCAGAGGGGCTCAGATGTTAAACACCACACCCCGCCCCCCAGCCGCGTTTCCACTTGAAAAAGCCATTCTGAGTTTGCAAGTGACCGAAGATAGAGTAATCAAGGACAGATATGATTTAACTGACCAGCACAGGCAATAGGATTGCCAGAAGAATCTGGAAATAATACTGACCACATTTGTTGGCATCCAGCCATAGAAGTAATAATGCTGTATGTATGTAGAAAGTATTTTTTGAAAAATCATCAGTTCTGAGTGTTTGTAGCAACTGAATACTTAACTTGGAACCAATGATAAATTCTTTATAAAAACCAAAGCTCTGGGGGCCTTGGAGACATCCCCACAACATTTGCAAGACATTGTATCATTGCTCTATGCCACTTAACAAAGATTAGAGATGGAGTCATGGGTTGTTTGATTTAAAAGGTGTGACGTGGTTACAGCCTAGTACTGGAGTCTGTAGAATAAAAACTGATTTTTGTATGTGTTCTCCAGGAGCGCGTCCCAGTGAATGGATAAAACGACATTTCAGATTTTTCTCATGTCAAGTAACCTGCCTGTATGGTGAGAATATGTCACAGGCATTTTTGTTCAGTATCTCTGGGTACAGATGTAGCTATTAAGTGGGGCATCGCTTGTGATATCTCCTAAGACAAGTGTCAGTTGCTGTGAGCTGCTTTATGGTAACCCTTTGTGTGCAGTACCCAGAGGAGTTCAAGATCGCATCCTTTGGAACACAAACTATCAGACCTTTGCCTTTCATCCCTGCAGAACCACAGCAGGAGCAGAGCGGTGTGCAGTCAGTGTCACGGCGGGGGGTGCGGTGGGGGGGGGTTGGTACCTTTATTGTTTCTCTCATCATTGCAGGGCTGGCAGAATCTTATTTAGAGACTGTTCTCAAAGGCACACAGTAACTCTCATCTCTTCGGTATCCCTAGAAAAAGAATACAATGTCTTCTACTCTTTGATGCTGAATAATGTGGCAAGTTCCAGAAATCCAGTAGGGTTGGGAGAGATTGTGTTTGGGAGCATTTTTATTGTTATTTTCTAGGTGTTTTGTTCAAGACAGGGTCTCGTGGTACAGTTCTGGCTGGGCTAGAACTTCCTATGTAGACCATGTTGGCTATGAATTCAAGGATCCGCTTGCCTCTGCCTCCCGAGTGCTGGGGATTGAAGGTGTGTGCTGCAGCCTAGGCTTGGAACTTGCTCTAGAGAGCGCAGGTTTTGGCTATGTTTTCAAGATCCTCCTGCCTCTGCCTCCTGAACACCAGGATTACAGGGAAGGAACATCTGCAATATGAGATTTTACTACACCGTATGATACTAAAACAGGAAGAGAGTCCTGGCACTGAACAGATCATCAGACCTGGGGACAGGCACCTTCACCTGCTGAATCGTCTCACTGGTCCCAAATCTAAGACTTGTAGCATTTGTTTATTTATTTGTTTGTTTGTTTATTTGTTGTGACTTAAACTATTTTGAGATATGTTCTCTTGTCAACAGAAGGATTACTTGCTGGCAGTATATTCATTAGAAGTTCTAAATTGGTTTACAGTTTTTAGAACATGATTTTTCTTTTTTCTTTTCTTTCTTTCTTTTTTTTTTTTTTGGGGGGGGGGGCGTTTTCAAGGCAGGGTTTCTCTGTGTAACAGCCCTGGCTGTCCTGGAACTCACACTGTAGACCAGGCTGGCTTCCAACTGATAGAAATCTACCTGCCCCTGCCTCCCGAGTGCTGGGATTAAAGGCGCGCGCCACCACCTAAAACTGATCTCTTTTAACATCAAAAGATTGTATAGACTTTTTTTAGACCCCTTTTCTAATGGGCTTCTGAGTTCTGGTTTACACATAAGTTTTGGTTCCCATGAAGCTGTGGCTGAAGGTCCTTCTGGCTGACCCTGAAGTCCTCCCCAGGGAGCCCCTGGCCAGTATTTGGGAACCACTGTCCTGTACTATTTACCTGTGATGGCGTCTCCCCAAAGGTATGTTAGGCAGGTTTTTGTTACTGTGACAAAACAGGAGAAAAAACAAATTGAAGAAAGAAAATTTATTTTTTGGCTCACTGTTTCCAGTGATTCATATCATGGCCTTTTGGCCCTGTGGTCTTAAGGCCTGAAGTGTAGCAGCAGACGGTGCTTGAGGGGAGGTGTGTGGCTTCAATAATAGAGGCAAACAGCTCACCTCCTAACTGCTAGGGAGCTGGGAGGGAGAAGTGAGGTGAGACAGATAAAGTTCCTGTTGTAGTTTCTGTCTGAATTGTCCCCAGAAGTTCACGTTTTGGATTCATGTTCTTCATTTGGAGGTGCTCTTTCTGGAGGCTGTGGAAGCTTCAGGGAGTAGGACCTGGCCCCCAGAAGTAGGCTATTAGCGGTGGATACAATGTGACCAGCTGCCTCATCTTCCTGCCACCATGCCTTCCTTTAGGGACTGTACTCTCAAACTGTGAGCCAAAACAACACTTCCTTCCTGAAGTGGCTTTTCCAAGGTCTTTCCTCACAACAATGAGGAAAGTAACTAAGGCAGCCCTTAACAAGTACCAGACGAGCTTGGAGAATTTCTGCTGATCCAGGAACAACTTGTCTGGATGTGGAAGTTGTACTTCTTCTTCCTCCCCTTCGTGAGGAACCTGTGGGGATCCTGTGGGCACTCTGTAAGGAAAGCCCAATTTAGCTGTGAAGTAGAGGTTCGTTCCTCGATGGTCTTCATGACCTCCTGTGGCCGATGTGCTTTGTCCTCCTGGAGCGGCACTTGTGTCAAATACTGCACATGGATTTGGAAACAAAGATGTGGTTCCTGGCTACAGTTACTTTTTTTCCCTCTGTAGTGTTGGGGCCCCTGGTGCATGGTGGGCAAGCACACTACTGCTAAACTCCACTCCAGCCCTTCAATTAATTCTTGGAAACAAAAGCGTCCCCTTTTCCCTTTAAGTTGCTCTTCATAAAATGATCACCAGTCACTTAGTCATGTAATTGCCACTCCACGCTCAAATTGTTGTCTCTATTCCATAAAAGATGGGGAGGGGATAGTAGGTCTTTTGTTCGGCAAGAAATATTTAGACATTAATTCTCTTCTCAGTCCTAAAATATTGCAGACAGAAACAGTCATCTAAATCAGTAGGTGATTTTTCTGGATCTCTTAGGATGCAGAGGCAGCAGAACAGGATGAGCAGGGGTGGGAGCGGATATTAATTAGCTCTTTTCCGACCAGTCCTTTGTACCTTCACATTCCCTTGGCTGGCTCCCTCCAGGATTTACTGACCATGACCAGCGGTATGCTTTACAATCAAGATACTGTTGTTCTTTTTTTTAATGAATGTATTTTAAACTCTATATGTATGTGTGCGTGCCTGCTTGTGTGTATGTGCACTGTGTGCATGCAGTGCCCTGGGAGGCCAGGAGAGGATGGTTGCTAGCTGCCCACTGTGGGTGCTGGGCTCTGAAACCCATTCAAGAGCAGCCCATGCTCTTAACTGCTGAGCGAGCCATCCTTTCAGCTTCTCCCTCCCTCCCTCCCTCTCTTTTATCCTTCTGTGGTTTGTTGGTTTATTTACTTGCTTTTTGAGATCAAGAGTCTACATGGACATTATTATGTAGACTGAGCCGACTTCAGATTTCTGATGTTCCTCCTGCCTCTGTCTACGAAATGCTACCACACTCAGCCCCTGGGGCACTTAAACTATCTATGACCAACAAAAACCAGTTTAAGTATCTCGCTGAAACCATAGTGGAATTTTTCTCATAAAGTTTCTGGCTTCTAATATGGTACCAATTCTAGGGATTTGTTTGTTTGGCAGGGTCTTACTAAGTTTCCCAGGGTAGCCTTGAACTTACTTTGTTGCTCAGGCAGATTTTGAACTTGAAATCCCTCTGCTTCAATACTCAGGCTGGTGTTTCGAAGTCTAGCTTGCTAGGGAACTGTTGATGTTAGTTCTGTTTTTATGCTTCAGGGAAGGAAGGACAGATGTGTGAGAAGTGTTTCTAGATCCTTGGGAGATCATTCCTGACCTGTAAGGACGGTATCCTCTCTTAAGGCAGCCATAGTAACAGTCATCGGCCATGCACAGCCCCACACAGAGCACAGCATTCAGTGGCTGTTACAATGTACTGTCCTACGCTGGAGCTCTGAGCTGGAAGCCGTCTTGGGAGGTTTTTGGGTTTTTTTTTTTTTTTTTTTTTCTTTCCTTTCCTTTATCTTTGCATTTAAAGAAGCTGAAACTCAGAGCTGTTGAACAGCAAAACGTAGGGATGAACTGAAGACATTTTTCTTTTTGGGTATGATGGCATGCACTGGGGGGTAGGCAGTGGGGCAGGCAGTGATTGGGTCTTTGGGAATCAAACTGAGAGAGAGTTCCTTGGGCAAGCAGGCATCTATAATCCTAGTACCCAGGATGTGGAGGCAGGAGCATTGTAAGTTTGAAGCCTATCTGAGCTACCTAGAGAAACCCTGTCTCATAAAGAAAATTGAACCCCCTTTTGTCTTTGTTTCTTGGTGCCGGGGGCAGAATCCAGACTTTTGCTGCACGAGCACACTGCCACTGAGCCGCATTCCGGGCCCAGTCCCATCACTGGAATATCATCTCTACGATTTGAGCCTTCCAGGAATTATCTGGTGCACACTGTGTGGGTTGCTTCCTCTTAACAAAATGCCACATGGACCTGTCCGCCACTGTGTGCTATACCAGAGCAGGAGAAAGGCTGAAATGACCACATTAAAAACAAATACTTTACACCCACAGCTTGGCGCAGAAAGACTAGGGAAAGTGTTCCTTTTAGACCCTTTGTTCCTTCGTCTGCAAGTTCCTTGTCTCATCCATGGGAGCTGTGGCACAGGATACAGCCAGCTCGGGTGTTGGTCCACAGAAGGCTGAGGCTAGGTAGATAGAAACGGGCAGGTGCCTTCCGAGGCTGACCTCCAGTGCCACAGCCTTCTCTAGGTCCAGGCTGCCCTTTCTCAGGCTCAGCACAACTTCCAGGATCACTGTCAGATTAGCAGATGTTGTTAGGCGTGTAGGGACAGAGTTTGAGCTAATTCTGTCTAATTATTAAAATTCTTGGCAGGAATTCTATGTGAATCACTTCCAAAATAATTTACATTAAAGTTAATGTTACATGTCTGACTTGAGCTCAGAAAACTGAGAAAGCCTGGAGCTCTGAGTCTGGACATGCAGCCTTAACCCCTCTGTGTCCAGGGAGAGCTTACTCTTCCACAGATGAAGAGATGTAAACATTACCAAGTTCCCGTTTCGAGGGAGGGATTCTGAGGGCTCACCCCAGGAGGGAGTTATTCTAATCTTTGAGATAAGGCAAATGTCAGACTCCATGACTGTAGAAACAGTCTGGGTTCAGATCTTGCCAATCCACTCACAGGCTGACTAGTCAGCCCCGTCTCCTCCTCCTCTTCCTCCTCCTCCTCTTCCTCCTCCTCTTCCTCTTCCTCTCCCTCCTCCTCATTTTGTGATGTCTGGGGGCCTTGTACATGTCCCAGGAAGCCCGTTAGGTTTCTTAGCATCTTTGGACCTTAGTGCTCCATCTAGAAGTGGAGCTCAAGAGTTGATCTTTGGGGGCTGGAGAGGTGGCTCAGTGGTTAAGAGCACTGACTGCTCTTCCAGAGGTCCTGAGTTCAATTCCTATCAACCACATGGTGGCTCGCAACCATCTGTAATGGGATCTGATGCTCTCTTCTGGTGTGTGTGAAGACAGCTACAGTGTACTCATATAAGTAAAATAAATAAATCTCTTAAAAAAAAAAAAAAAGAGTTGATGTCTGTGTTAAATGAGAGCTGTCATACTGGGGACTTGGAGAGGTGGCTCGGAGGTTAGCACTTGATTGTTCTTACAGAGGACCCGAGTTAAATATCTAACACACACGGCAGTTCACAATTATTCATTACCCTAGGTCCAAGGGATCCAACATGCACACATGTGGTATATGCACATGCATACTTGCAGACAAAACATTCAATACACATAAAATAAAAATGAACACTTTTAAAACCTGATAGACTGGAAGAAGTAAGCTCCTAATGGCTCTGATGCTTTTACTGTTGTTGGGTTAGTGTTGTTTTCTAAGATAGCCTCGGCTAGCCTGTACTCACTACATAGTCTAGGCTGGCTTCAAGCTCATGACAATCCTCCTGCCTGAGCATCCTGAATTCTGGGATTACAGGCTCAAGTCACCACATTTAGCCTTATTGCTGTTGCGCTTGTGGCCGTTCATCGTGTTGAGCTATTTAGGCGAGTGCACACCGGCTATGTGATGGAGGGCACAGTGTTCTGTTACCTGTCTCTTTACTCCTCTATGCAAAGGTGTGGAGGAAAGATAGCCTGTAGACACTGCCTGACAGTGGCCTCTAGCCTGTTGAAAGAAGTCAAGGAAGACCACCCAGGCAGGCAGTGTCTTTCCTGTGCTCACTTTTCTTCCACTGATGTGCCTGCCTCTGTTACACATGTGCCTTCTTCCACTGGAAAGAGCAACCTTGTGGATATTAGCGGTTGTTATGAAATGTTAGATTTTTCATGTGTGCATGCATATGCATGTGTATGTACATGCCCATGTGTATACAAGGACATGTGTGTGGCAGAGGACAACATTAAGTGATGTCCTCAGGGACACTGACAACTGCTTTGAGATAGGCTTCTCACAGGCCTGGAGCACAGAAATTAAGCTGGCCGACAAGTTTCAGGAACCCTCCTGTCTCTGCCTCTACAGCACTGGGACTACAAGTGTTTACCACCACGCTCAGCATCAGATGTGGTAGTCCACATCTGACTTTGGGTCCTTGTGCTTGGGAGGCAAGACATTTTCTGACTGAGCTGTCTTTCCGGTGGCCCCAGTGTTAATTTTTCCCCCTAAGGGGCCACACATGTAGCTGTGTCAGAACACTTACCAAGTAGATGTGAGGTCCTTGGTATCATCTCTGACACACAGACAACCTTTTTCTATTAGCTTCATGGTTTCTGAGTTACTGAACAAAAGTTGAGTTTTTATTGAGAGTAGAAGAGAGATTTCTTCCACGTGGTGGATAGTGTATAGTCAGTGAGGAGTGGGTTTGTGGTAGAAGTACTTTCTTCTGGTTTCAGGTTTAACCTTAACTCAACACCTAGAACTGAAAACCTAGGGATATTTTGAGAGATGGCAGAGTCGAGCCAGAGCCCCACTGGGTACCACTGTCCAGCTTCCAGATGGAAGTGCATGGAGTACCGAGGCCAGGGCGGAATTTCACCCTAAATGTTTGCAGGACAGTGAGTTGACTCAGACTGAACCTATCGCTGTTGGTGTGTCCACAACTTGCAGGCATTGTACTGCCTTCCCCTTCAGTGTGCCCTTGAACACGGTGCCTGCTGCCATAGGGAGCAACTGCTCTGTGTTTTTGCACCGGGGAAGGTGAGCCCAAGGAAGCTGGCGTGAGGAATTACAGAGTCTGGCGGAGCTGGCAGTCTCTGTGAGAGGTGTAAGTCAGGCCAAGGCTCTTCCCTGGAATAAACTGCAGAAGGAGAGGAGCTGGCATTATTTAATTTAGATGCTGTCCCCTGCCGCATTTCCTGGGTTTGTATGGATGCTAAGGCTGGGACTTGAGGTTAAGTGGGCAGAAGCAGAATGAAGACTCCATCTCTCTCTGAAGTCCGCACCTGTTCCCACCACCTCTCAGAAGATCGTTCCAGCCCAGCGGCTGGATCCCTGTGAACATCACTGCAGAATGAGCCCAAGTGTTCAAACATCACAGACCTCTTTGTCCTTTAAGAGAAAAAGGCATGCTCTCGTTGGCTCCTTCTTTATAGACATCAGTTTGTGAGTGATTTTTTTTTTATTATTTTTTAAGCCTTGTTAATAAAGTGCTAATGTGGAGGGCCTTCCCAGTGGCAAGAATTTGAAAAATGAATGCCATTTGGTTTTGTTTCTCCTTGAACTAACAGATTCATCTTGCTTGTGAATAAACTCACCACCTTCCCTTTCCCACCAAGGAGAATATCAAGTGCTACCCATGGTCTGCCTGCAGCCTTCTTGGGACAGAGAGAGATTCTCTGAACATTTTTCCCTAGCCTGCATCTGTCTGTTCGTGTAAGAGACAGAAATGTGTGGGGAGAAAGAACATGGACGCAGGAGCTTGGCTCCATGACCATGAGAAAAATCATTATTCCCAAGCCTTAGTTTCCCTATTTATTGACTGCCTTATATATTTAAAAAACGTGTGTGTGTGTGTGTGTGTGTGTGTGTGTGTCATGGATGCCACTGGATAAGTGGAGGTCAAAGGACAACTTTGCAAAGTCTATTCTCTCCTCCACCTTTATGTAGGATCTAGGAGTTGAACTCAGGTTGCCTGGGTCCTGCATCAAATGCCTTTAAGGGCCAAGCCATCTCTCCAGCTCTTTTATTTTCCTTATTGCTCTAATTAATAGACACAGTTCTTCTGTATACTATTGTTGGTTGAGCTCAAGTGTCCCCAACATTCCACCATGTGTTAACAAATGGGCAGATATTACATGAAGGAAGAAGATGAGGGTAATGCAGTGACTGAGGTGCTGTGACAAAAGCATGTGCAGAACCAAGTGCACACCCAGAGCCAGGTGCACACACAGGGCCAGGTACTCACTCGGGATCAGGTGTAGAGAAGGCATCCCAGCCCTATCCTTCTTTGGAAGGGAGACTGGAGAAGAAAAGCTGTCTTTCAGAGAAAGTGACTTCCTAACTAGTTTCTGTCGACTTGAGAGCCAAAGATGGAACCAGTGTGCCCCAGGAACTAGGGGACTGGGAGGAGTGTGTTTTGCTAAAAGAACATAATGTGCAGAACCAGGTCAGTGCCTCTCAAGTTGCCCCTTGAGGATATTTGTCTAGACTCTGAAAGGCCAGGGTGATGAAAGACAGGAGAGCTATAAATGTCCTACAATGTACAGAGAACCACCACCACCAAGGAATGAGAAGCCCTGAGCCATGGGTGAGGGCAAGAACCCCTTAGAGAGGCTTAGGGGGAAATGATGGACTGATAGGCACAAAGATGAATGTCTGGGAGGGAAGACATTCCTGTCAGTAAGTGAGTAGTTATTTGAAATTACATACTGCCCAGCAAGCTGAGTACCCAGAGAACTTTCTAGATGCAGATGCCAAGTTGTCCTTAAGTAATAGTGAGAGAGGAATTCATTTAACACTGAGTGGAAGAAATCGTTGCTGGTCACCAGGGATGAGGCATTAGGAAGCTAATAGGTTGCACTGTCGGTAATTTCTCTATTTCCTTTCCATGTCAGCGGAAGCATGAGGAGTAGCAGCGAGGCTGCCTGGCACTTCTCTTCCTTCCCTTATTAAGTTAAGTGATTGCTTTTCTCTGTCTGACTGATAAGCTAAAAATGTGGCTGACCCTGCCAGGTGCTTTTAAGAAGAAATTAAGCACCACCCCCATCATGTGATTACTTTTGCTAGTTGTTTGTCCTTTGTTAGAAAGCCAGGCCACTGCAGCCTATTATTGTCTCTCTGCCTTTCCCAGTCGCAGTGACAGAATTTGGAAGTGAACTCTTGCACATGCTGAAAAAGTACTGTCCCGCAGAGCCACCGTGCCATGAGCCCAGCCCAATTCGACATCTCCGACATCTCCGAGTCTCCCAAGTGCTTTTCCTACCAGAACCTTAACTCGTAGCTCCCCTTCCCCCAAAACTGAGCATTCTTGCTCTCAGGTGAGCTGGGCTTGGGCTTGCCTCCAGCCATTTGCATTCTCCCACAGCAATTAATTTTCCTGGGTATGGCAGCCCTGGATTTCCCGTGGCTTTCCTGAAAGCTCACGAGTGTGTGTGACCAGTGGCAGCATTGCTGCCCAGGCCGCAGTTTCCATTACTGATCTGTATTTACCCACTGTGGGAACGGCTTCATGAGAGGTGTACGTTAGATAGTCAAGCCTAGAAAAGGACCAGTTTGAAGAAAGGAGAGACTGATGAGAGCATTTGGAGGTCAGGAGGCTGTGTGAATAATCAGGACAGGTGGGTCCATAACGTTGTCTCAGGAGCCTGGGGAGGTTCCAGTGTCTGTTGGCCAAAGGTAAAGAGTTTGAAACTGGATAGGAAATTCAATCACTGGGAACACGGAGCTCTGAACACAGTTCCAATTCCATAGAAATGCCCTGTACTGGTGTGAGCGAGGTGAGGTAGAAGGGTGAACAGTTCAGTAATTCAGATTTTAGCTTAAAGTGAAGTGAACGCTAAGATGACGGCTAAAACCATCAGGTTTTAAGCCTGTTCTATGCGCCAGACTCCATGTTCAAAGGTATATAGACACAAGTCAATCCTCCCAACAGCCCCAGGAGATACCATAACAGCCTATATGAGCCTATGACCCTAAAAGTACTGCATTGGAGGGTACTGACAATGTTGAAGAAGAAAAAAAGGTGACATTGGAGAAGATTAAGTTATTTCTGAGCTGTGCGTTTTTCATTGCTGTAATAAAATACCCGACAGACTTAGCTTAAGAGAGAAAGGTCTGATTTGGACTCACTGTTGGACAGGTTTCATTCTGTGATCAGCTGGTCCTGTAGTGAGGCAGAGCATCCTGGAGGGAGGTGAGGCAGAGAGAAAATCCCTAGGGTGGCCAAGGAGCAGAGTGGGTGTGGCTTTGCAGGTGGGCCTCCTCCTTTCCCTTCAGTACAGAGTGTGGGTGTGGGTGGGTGCTGGCCCACATTCAGGGCTGGTCTTCCTCCCTGGAAATGCTACCACACCCACACACATCTTCGGTATGCCTGACTGGCCTGGGCACTAATCAGTGCAGTCAGGCTGACAACCGGGGTGAGCCATTAGGAGCTGGATCCCCCGGTTGTAGCCACTTTAGGTAATGTTTGCTGCTCTGTTCTCATCCTTGCCTTGTATGGTGGTTAACGACCCTGACCCTGACCCTCGGAGTTTCTCCTGGGGTGTGTGCATCTCTTTTTTCTTCTTCAAGGAACATCGTTCTTTTCCTTAGGGGAGGTGACATTATAAAGGGCTCCAGGAAAGGAAAGGGCATGAGGTAATTAGGAGAGTGAAGGTTTGGGGACAGCCCTCAGGGCATCTGGTTGGCCTCCAGTGGGGCCACAGCAGATGGGTTTGAACACACTGTAATCACATCTCAGCTATGCATTCTGGTGGAAGGAGTATGTTCAAGCAGACCTACAAAGCAGGGGTCTGTGTTTGTTGGGGTGCCTGTCTCTCAGTCTTCACCAGATCCTGTGGGTAACTCTGAACACAGGCGAGCCCTTACTGCTAAGCTGTACCCCTAGTTCCAGTCTATCTGGAATGTTCCCTAGGGGCCCAAGTGTTAAAGGCTTAACCCCAACCAGGAATTATGGGAATGTGGGGAAGTCTTTAAAGGGAGGACCTAGTAGGAGGCCTTTCTGTCATGGGGTGGGGGTGGAGCACCCTTCAAGGAGATCTTCTTCTCTCTAGCTCTTCCTTTTTTCCTCTGGCTTTCCAGGCTTCACCAGGTGAGCACTTCTCCACTCTCCACTCCCTCCATTAAGTATTGCCTCCCACAGGCCCAAAGGCCAAGAGTCACCTGACCATTGTATAATACCTCCAAACACATGAGCCAAAGTAAACTTTTCCTCTTTTTAAGTTGATTATCTGAGGTATGTTGTTACAGCAACAGAGAGCCGACACAAATACCGAGCTCACTGTGGTAATACACAGAGACATGTCACTGCTAAAACCACCAGTGCATCTGTCACCATGTTGAGGTGTCAAAGAATCCCGACTGGGTAGAGACCAGAGATGGTGCTGAGAGTGCTGTAATGTACAGGACAGCCCACCACAGCACAACACCCCCAGTGTCAAGAGTGGGAGACCTTGCAGAGCAGGTGCTTGCCCAGGAGGGCTGGGTGCACAGTGGGTGTGGAAATGAGGGATGTGAGGCTCCAGGGCTGGTAAGACCACCTCAGGTCTCAGGTGTCAGGATTTTGGAAGAGAGCATGAGGACAGGTTGGGGTGTCATCAAGAGAAAGTGATTGATTTGTGGATAGTATCCCAGCCATAACCTACCACATATCCCTCTAAGACTGTCCCTTAAATTCAAACCTGAGGCCCCAGTCTGATTAAAAGACCCCAAATCATAATTAATGAGTTGTGTATGATGTTGTTTCTTGGGTTACTCTCAAGTGAAATGCACTCTCTGATCCAGCTAGAGCCAAAGGCACAGGTCCCTTTTGTTCAAGCATCCTGGTTACTTTCTCCCTGCTTGGGCTTCCTTTTTCAGAAAAGAAGACCTAACGGTCTTGTCTCCCTTCTTGTCTCCATGTGACTACCTCCTCATGAGTTGACATCTGGAGTGTATGACCACAGGCTTTTTGTTGTTTTGAGACAAGGTCTCTCTATGTAGCCCTGGCTAGCCTGGAACTTGCTACGTAGACCAAATTGGCCTGGAACATACAGAGATGCACCTGCCTCTGCCTCCCCAGTGCTGGGATCTCAGGTGCGCGCTTGGCCATTCACTTTCATAGCGCCAACTTGTGTCCGGCAAGGTCTGATGAGTACAACTCTTCAAGAAGAGGTAGCATTTGTGTCGGAAAGGCTTACTTGTGTGTTGGACGTGTGAGTGGGGCTCTGAATGATCAGATGGATGCTGTTAAAGAGTTAGAAGGGAACAGTGCAAACCTTCCAAGTCAGCACTCCTCGTTCATGGAGTGCCGGGGCAGCCAGGGACCGTAGAATCAGCTGTGGACCTCTCATTGCTCCATAAATCTTGTTGAATGGGAGCAAGGATTCCAATCCCCTGATAGGCATGGAAAGAGAGTCCAGAAAGCAAACTGACTCCCTCATAGAATGTAAATACGAATAAAGAGAAATAGTCCTTTTCATAAATTACCTCCTCCACCCTCATCTGTCCCAAGTCATAAAACCCCAAATGTAACCAGAAAAACATTCTTTTGAGAGAGAGAGAGAGAGGAGAAAAGAAAGAAAAAAAAACAAGTTTTTTCTTTCTGGGTTCATCTTTAGACCGGAGAGGGAAAAGCTTTTGGGAACTAAAAGATTCCAAGTGAGGCATGTAAAACAAGTTTTATGCAAACTTTAATTATCTCCCACCTGCTGTCGTCTTGTGAAGTTCACAGGGAAAAGGGATAATTGAGAACAGCTTCCGATGTGCACGAGACTTGCTGGGCTCTTTGCTCTTCTTAAGAGGGATTTGTTCTTAATCAAGTTTATTTCATAATAACCTAATCGGGTCTAGACACTGAGTTCACGTTGGCATGTTTGGCACTGTTTAATGAAGCCACTCTGCACACAAGGTGTTGACTTGTGTTGTTTTGAAGTTCCGGTCTTCTGGGAGTGTAGGGCATTTAGTGAGAAGAATCACAGGCAGGCCGTGTTCCTGCATGCCCTTTGTGCGTGGGGGAGCGTTGGGTGTTTTATGTGGTGTGTGCTGGAGCAGAGACAGAACATTCTGGTGCTTTGCTCCTCCAAGGCCTTAGACTTGAACTTGCAGGCACCACCCTCGTGTATTCTGCAGCCCCCACAGCTGGAGCTGCCGGTGTCTTTTATGTTTGTCCTCCCAAAGTCTTTCTTTTTGCCTTGAATTGTATCATCACTCCAGGTGTTGTGGCTCAGAGAGTCTCTGCAGCACTAGCAGCTTCATCACTAATTCAGCGTCTTCCGTACGTGAGGACCAGCCACTCGGTGCTATGTATTCTCACTTAATCCTCCAGAGATGCCTCCGGTCACCCCGCTGGGTGTGGTAGAGCTGAGACTTGAACCTCATTCCGGACCAGAATCCATCCATCAGTTGAGGCTGTACTGCCTTTTGTGCTCTCAGTTGTAAAAAGAGCTCCTAGTCTTCTGGCTGTGGTTTTAATTTCCTTGCGTCTGGAATTTCAAATGGACGTCAGCGTTTATGTAAATGTCAGTTTATCTGGGACGTCCTCTGGCTTTTTGGTTGTATTTTTCGGTATGAATACTCATAGAATACTCCATGGTTTTCTTGAATGTTTTTCCTTTAAGTTAAAAAAAATCTTTTTTTTTTTTTTTTATAAAACCATGCTGAACTTCCCCAACCCCATATTGTTGTGAGATGAATTCATCCTGCTTGTTACATTTTAAGCCTAAACCCTGTCTCTTTTCAAGAACCACGTCATCCTTTACTTATCCAGTGAACCCAAGTTGAATCACCAAGACCGTTCCTAAGTACGGATGCTGGGGACCACTTGCCTAGTTACCTCAGCGACCTGAGTCAGTTACAGACTCAAGGCTGATTTGTGAATGAGGGAGTGCATGCTTGGAGCACCAGGCCTCTGTGGGGTCAAAGCTAGGGCTCTCTTCCACCCTACTTCCTTTCTGCTGAGCGGGAGTTGGGTGAGGAGGAAGCTTGCAGCTTTTCCTTAGGGAGGAGGAGGTATGGTAGGCTTGTACCCAGGGAAAGCCTCCTCTCCAGGCAGAGCAGTTGAGGGTGGCTCACGCCCATGCCATGAATGGAAAAGCTGGGTCACGGCTCAGCCAGAGCCTGCATTCCTGATTAACTGACCAGCACATGCTTTATTTGTATTTGTTTGCCTTATGGCCAGTTCTGACAAATAAGAACCCCATTCAGTTCAAAGTACGTGTGTGTGTTGTGTGTGTGTGTGTGTGTGTGTGTGTGTGTGTGTGTAATTGTTTTGGAGTAAGATCTTATTCTGTAGACCAGGCTGGCCTCAAGCTCACAGAGACTGGCCTGCCTCTGCCTCCCAAGGGCTGGGATTAAAGGTGTGTGCCACCACCCCTGCCCCACCCACCAGCCACCAAGCCAAGAACTTTTACTAAAAGGAATAAAGGAGTGACAGCTGTCTGGGAGTTAGGAAATCTCCAAGTAGATGGTGCAGAAGACAGCATTGTTGTTGACTTTGGTGACAGAGCACACCCAGACACTGCCCTGTTACTGCACAACTTTGTACTATCTTCCCCACCCCCCTACCTACCCTGACACTTTCTGTGGCTGTTTCCTGGAAAAGTCCTGCCAGTCAACCAGGGGGGTGGAGCTTCTGGAAAAAAGTTCTGTTGTCGCAGCCAAATCACCAGGCACAAACGTTCACTCTCTCTCCAACTCTCTCTTGTCTCTTTCTCTGTCTTTGTCTCTTCCTCTCCCTCCCTCCCTCCTGGGGAGTGGGACCCTGGGCTCCATGTGTACCACTGTGCCTCCCAGCCTGGTGCTTTTATTTCTACATTCTGTCAGATTCTTTTATGTCATGTGAGGATTACTGGAAAGGGTTTCAGTGTGCCTTCTTAAACTGAAACTGAACAGCCAGTGATCTGTCCTCAGTCTTTAAGGTTGCTATTCAGGTGGGGCTCCATTTCCTATCCCCCTCTTCCCTTTCTTCTGCTGATGTTTGCCCCTGGTGTCCCCAGCTGTTCCTTAGCCACTGTGTCTGCTGGTAACTTAGCAACCTTGATTCACTTGTAGCGCAACCTCCCTGGTCACTGCTGGCCTCCCAAGGAAAAACCCTGTGAAAGTGTCAGGTATCCAGCAGGCTGTATCTCCTTGGATGGAATATTCCCCTTGGCTCGGTAAAGGCCAAACCCTTTAGTTCAGCCTGGGTGTTAGGGGACCTTCTGCTTGCTTTATTTATTGACTTTCTAAAGCCAAAGCAATGTTAGCAGAGCCAAGAATAATGTTGGCAAGATTCTGTACAAGACCATAGCCTTGCATAGTTTTCGTGACTGCAGTCTGCTTAGCCTGACTCGGGGGACCTGGAGCTGCTTCGGTTGAGAAGTCAGGCACTCTGGTCAGGTGTGTTCTTGATGAAGATGCTTTAACTTAGGATGGGCCCTCTTCTTGTCCCAGCCCCTTTCTGCCTTTCATAGGATCCTATGCCATCATTTAGAGCTATATGTGCGGCCCTGATTTAAAACTGTTCGAGGGCATCAGAGGGCAACATTGTAGTCCCCCGGGCAGGCAGGAAGCCCTTCCTTTAGAGTGGGCATGAGCGAAGAGCAAAGGAAACAGCCATTCACTTCAAATGATGGTTTGTGTCTCAAGAGGCAAACAGGCCAAATTTTCCAGAGGACTGGAGAATAAAATGGGCTGCAAAGTTCGTAACCCTTTCTAGAGTCTTCCTCCCACTCTGATGCAAAGCACTGGGTGTGTAGCTTGATGGGATGCAAGTCATAGAACAACACTTGCTTATCATGTTTAAGGCCCTAAGCTCTACCCTCAATACCACACATTCGTACAAAACAATAGCAAAAGTGAAGTCATGCATGTCTTGCTAAAATACTGCTTTTATGCAAACCTTGTTGTAGGTCATGTCATCTTGAACAAACTCCTGTTCCCAGAATTCTCTCCCTAGTCCCATTTCATCCCACCCTGGAGACCCAATGCAGGGCTGCTTGGCATAGCTGTCCCTCGTTCTTCATACACTCGTCAGCCATTCTTATGTGTCCTCAGCTAAATATCTGAGAAATCCCCACAAGCTTTGCCTGTATCCTTTGCTTCTAGATTAGCAGTTGGAGCATATATGCTTAAGAACTGCTTGAATTCTAGACGTGTTCGAATAGAAATCCAGAGCTACTGAGACACCTGGGTCAGACAGGAGCCTGAGTTTAGTTTTATTAGTTCTTGTGGGCTAGTGGGGGTGTCTCTCCTTTCTCTAGTACTCCTCCTCTAAGACATCACATTTCCCCTTTACTTAGGTGGGTAGAAAGCCAAACTAAGGACAGGAAGAGCTAGAGAGCCAGCTCAGCAGTTAAGAGCATTGGCTGCTCTTCCAGAGGACCACAGTTTGATTTCCAGCACCCACGTGATGGCTCACAACATCCTTTAACAACAATTCCAGTGGACCCAGTGTACTTTTCTGGTCTCTGTGGGCGTGTCATGCACACACATACATGCAGACAAAACACCCATACACATTTTTTAAAAGGCTTTAAAAAGAGGGGTGGGAGAAGGAAGCGGGGGAAGGAAAAAAGAGAGAAAACAGAGCTGGGTATGGAAGCACATTTCCTACAAAGTCCAGCAGAGGAAAGGCTGAGGGAAGGGTGAGGGGGACAAACGGACAGTGAGTTCCAGGCCAGCCTGAGCTATGTAGTCAGAATCCATCTCACATTCTACTTCAGAAGGAAGAGAGGAATGAAGGAAGGAGGAAAAAAGAACTGATGAATAAATTCCATCCGAGCCTGTCCCTTGCTCAACCAACTCTCCGGTGTGAGTCCCATCGGTGTTCCTCAGAAGTGTTACCTCTCCCTGGAACAATGCCCAAGGGGTATCCACAACTGGATATACAACCCTTAGTGTCTGTCATGTTTTGCTGACCATGTCTGCCATCAACAGCAGTACCCCCTTGTTTGCCTTTAGGGGGCTTGTTCACAGAGGAGGCCATGCTGTTGTGACTGACTGACTCTATTTCAGTACACTGATCTTGGTGGGACAGTGGCCACTGTGTCCCCTCTGGAAGCTTGCATCTGTGGGCACTCTCTAACTCCCCACTATGTCTGGCTTTATGGGGAGCACAGCAGAAAGTCACCTCTGTAGAGGAGCACTCAGGAGAGGCACTACCTTGGCTTAGCTGGCCTGGCTGGCCTGCTCTCCACTCTCTTTAGCCTGAGGTCACAAAGGTGGGGTAGGAGGCATGGAGGACTGGGATGTAATGGAAACTTCAGGCCTGTGCTGGTTAAACTCCAAGAACAAAGGCTACTTATACCACAGGCAGCAAGAGCAAGCGCCTCTACCAGGGCGTTAAGGGCAGGCAGGGAAAGCCTGGGCCAGGAAGTGGTGAACAGAAGTCAGTCTCCCTCTTTTTCCTTTGAGGCTTTGCCTCTCAGGCTTCTCTGGCAAAGCTTCCTGAGCAAAAAGGAAAGGTGTGTGGCAACTTCCAAGGTTTTTGTTTTTGTTTTGTTAATTTTTAATTCTCTTGGTCTTTTTTCATTTAAACGTGGGAAGGGTTTTGTTCTGTAGGTTGGCATATCCAGCACAGTTGTTGAGGAGGAGGCTGGGCCAGGCAGTAACAGTTCTCACCCTACCCTTCCTCTGGAGAGGGGAAGGGTGGGACCCACACACCCTCCGGTTTTCTCCTAGTACTGTGTGGCCCTGGGGACCCTGATGGTTTCCACCTGTGGTCCTCACAGCCAAGCAGAGTCCATGCCACTCTCCTCCCATTAATATGGATCTTGAGGCTCTGTGTGCCCTGGTTTTGCTCCCATCAGCACAGACCTCTCCTTCACTTCGCCTATCAGGAGGCTCCAAGCCCATCACCGCATCCTGGATGGCTGTCAGCTTGCTGTTGAGCTAAAGGCTTCCTGCAAGGATCTTCCAGGTCCTGTCACTTTGCATTCTCTCTCTGCAGAGTTGCCTGTGGCATGTACACATGCCCATCACACAGGGCAGCCTTCACATAGCACAGACCACAGAGCACATCCTCTATGCTTTAACTGTAGATACTGTAATTTCTAAAGATTCAGTTTTGTTTTGTCTCATTTTTGTTATTTCAATCAGACTCATTGGAGATTATAAACACACCTCGATCTTGTTCCTGTTCCGAACATTAAGACCAAACCTTCCTTTTGTTTGAAGACTCCTCCCACAGAACAGGTCTGAGCAGGTGACAGTGTGGGTTGTGCCATCAAGAGTTTGAGCAGATAGCAGGTCTCTTCCTTCATTCCTGGCAGCTCTGTCCTTTGCCACCTATGTGGCTTTCTGGACTCCAGTTCTGCCTTCCTGGGCTATGTGAACCTCAGTTTTACCTCCCTGGCTACTTGGGCCCCACTTTTGCCTCCCTTCCTGGCCTCTATCTAAGACTGTTTTATACAGTGATGAAACGCTTCAAGCTGAGTAGTTTATAAGGAATAGAGGTTTTGAGGCTGGGAAGACGGCCTCGTGGGTTAGAGCTATGCTGGTGTGAGAACTGGACGAGGAAATAACATGAGGAGGCAGACTGGCAGGTGCCAGCCCAGGTGCTTCTCCAGTCACTCCACTTGGCCAGCCCAGGCTGCCTCTCCATTCACTCCACCAGCCCAGGCTGCTTCTCTAGTCACCCGTTGGTTTGTTTGTTTTGAGACAGAGTCTCAGTGTGTAGCCCTTGCTGGTCTGTAGATAGACTAGGCTGGTCCCGAATTCACAGAGGTCCTGAATTCACAGATTTCCCCCAGCCTTTCCCTTATGTAAGTGTACCCCCACTCCTGGCTTTTTCTTCCTTTTACAAGCCACAAGTCCATCCAGGATGCCCTACCCTGATGACCCTGTGGAATCTCAGTTGTCACCAGCATATACATTTGGAAGTCAACATTCTAGGCTACAATTTGGGGGGTATATTTCAACCACTGGAGATTCCTGCCCTGTAAGAAGTGGCTATATATGTCTCTAGAACAGCAACTCAGAAACACATGGTATCAAAACAGCAAGGAGGAGGTACACAGGCTTTTCTGGTGTGAGGGCAGCTCTCTGCACTACCTGGAGTGCGTGGAGACCCTGATGATGGCATCAGAACTTGGCCTCTCTGAACTTCCATTTTCTCTTGCGTGAAGCTGAGGACGATGATGATGATAGTGCTTCCTTTGAGGGCCCCTGGGGATTAAATGGGATTTTTCTTAAGAGGTCAGTGCAATGCAGTGTGTACGACCAGCTCTTCCGATAAGATGGTTAGCTATAAAAGTAGAGAGGAAATTCAGGCAGTTGTGACACTGGAATAACCTCTCCCTATGAAATACTTTGGATACAGTGGGTTTTGCCAAAGCCTGCGGGGTAGAAACCTCGGTATGGAACCTGTTCTGGATAGCTACTTTGCTTATTGAAAAGAAAAATGAAGTGCAGGCCATTCTGTGCCTTAACCACAGGGACCCTCATTCATCTAGCAAGGATTTGTTACGCTCTAGCACCTGCAGACTTGCTGGTGTCTGAGGAGATACTAGGGAAACATTGAACTGAGTGGTCTATGCTAACGATTTAGACAGGAGACAACTAGAAACCCAGTCATTACTCTGCAGAGCGAGAATTGCTATTAAATGAGGTGACACATGTCATGTGCTTGTACCCAGAGCCTGGCCCTGTCACAGAAAGCCATCAGTTAAGTGTGTGAGCCCTCTATCAACTGAAGGGGAGGGAGGGAGGGAGGGAGGCAGGCAGAGGGCACCTAGGAGAGGAACTTCTAAAAACAAGTCACTTTGATCAAAGTCCTAAGGAAGGTTACAAGATAGGTAGGTGTGTTTATGGAGGTGAGGGGAGAATGGTTGGGGGAGGGTGGTTAGGGGGCACTATAGACAGTTCGAGAGCTTGAACAGAGCTGCTTGCTGCAGAAAGGGAAGGCACCACCTTTGAGCATCTGGCTAGGGAGTTTGGTCATTATCCTCGGAGTGATGGAGAACAACACCAGGACCTTAGCCAGGAGACTGTGTTGTGTAGAACAGAGGGTCAGGAGGCAGGGGCAGCAACTCAGACTGGGATGGAGATGAAGAGTGGATTTAGGAGCAATCTATGGGACTGCAGATGAGAGGAAGAGGAAAGTAGAAGGAATCCTAATTTTCTGGTTTGGGAAACTGGGTGGATCGTAGTTGGTGTCATTCACTGAGACAAAGAACAATAGTGAAGAAAGACAGAGGAGGTGGCATCCCCATGGGAACAGTACCCAGGAGACAGGCACCCTGAATAGACTCTGGAATTCTTAGTTACTTATATTCTTAGAGGAACAAATGGTTTTGTAGTTGTTTTTGTTTGTTTGTTTAGATTATATTAAAGGCAGGTTTATTGGGAAGCTGCTCTCAGGTGAGTTCACTGTCCCCAAGGATTGATGCCAAGGGGTGAGGAGCAGAGAGGGGGAAAAGAAAGGGAGAAAGTGCGCATGTGCGCCCACAGAGAAAGAAGAGTAGGGAGAAGAAGAGTTGTTGGGTTTTGAGACAGGGTCTCATGATGTAGCACTGGCTGGTCTGGAACAGGCTATGGAGACTAGGCTGGCTTTGAACTTACAGAGGTCCACCTGCCTCTGCCTCTCCAGTGCTGGGATTAGAAGTCTACTTCACCGTGCCTTGCAAAATCATAGCTCTTTAGCAGGTTCACTGTGTTCAGACAACTGGTATACCTCCAGGAATATCCTCCTAAACAAGATACTAAGTGTTCCAGCTCTCTGCAAAATCCCCTCATGTTCCTTTCCAGTTACTTAAAAGACTTGTTTTGAATCTTTTTATAGCTTGTAACTATCTAGAGATAAAACAGCCATTCATTACCTTCCCTGTCTACTCTTTGTCCTAACTCCTGACCCCATGTTCACTCAGTACACACAGGCCAGGGCTCAGCTCCCTGGCATCTGCAGGACAGAAAGGAAGGAGAGCTCTGAGCCGCCAGAGCTTGGTCTAGCCAGCCTCTGGAGTTTAAGTCCAGGCTGTGAGGTTCATAGATAGGAACTTCATTTTGATAGTCTGTTCCTGCCCCACTTGCTTTTGATTTGAAAGTTACCTGCCCTTCATAGTCAGCCTATCGTTCATTCACTGTGTCTCTGTCTCCGTCTCTATCTCTTCTCTTCCTCTTCCTCTTCCTCTTCCTCTTCCTCCTCCTCTCCTCTTCCTCCTCCTGCTTCTGCTGCTCCTCCTTCTCTTCCTTCTTTTCTTTCTTTATGGGAAAGGGTCTAGCCATATAGTCCTGGCTACCCTGAGACATACTCCCCTCATGCCTCAGCCTCTCCAGTGCTGAGATTATAGGCTTGTGTGGCCATGCGTGCCACAGTCAGCCTTGACCGTTGAGCCCAAATGATAGTCTGCTCTAAACCCTTGAAGTGACAAATGCTGAGCTCTGCCCCTTCATGACGTAGACAGCTGCTCTTCCTTTCCCTTGAGTGGGTGACAGGGTCAGAGGAGGAGGTGTCTGCCAACTTGGGATCACTCCTTAGAGTCTGTATTTTCTTTTGGTGGCCTCTCTGAGTCTGATTAACCCTAATCAGAAAATAAATACTTACTTTTAATTTTTCTCTGGCCTAGGTAAGCTAGATTCAAACTTTAAAAAAAAAAAAAACTCTCCCACATGTGAATGATAGAAAATGCTGCTCTGTCGGGGAAATGGGTCATTTCCAAGATTTTCTCTCAAGGAAAAGTATAACTCATTAGTTTACTAAGAAAGGCTTAAAGGGCAACAGAGAAGTAATTATTAAGATCCTTTTCTTCCTCTAGTGCGATCCTAATCAGAGCCCGGTCATGAACCTCAGCTTTGGTTGGCAGTTCAAAGTGACTTCTAACATTTTATATTTGAAGATGTAGAGAGACCCTCTTCCCCAGAAAGAATGATACTCTCAAGGGACTAGAATTTGTGCTCCAACGAAGCTGAAGACATTTTGGTGTTTGTTACCAGAATCACTTCTTGGGGTTAGGGGTGTCGAGGAGCGTTTGCCTATGTGCACGAGGCCCTGGGTTCCGCATGAACGCTGGGGAAAGAATCACTTGAATAAAACCCACTATGATCTCACCAGTTTTTATTTATTGGAGTAAGGAAAAAATCCTTCAGAGAACCTCACCCTTGAACTTGGTACTTGTGAAAATATGTTTGGAACGAAAATGGAGCTCCTCCTTAACCAAACCAAGCATAACTCCAAAGGTCTTTCATCAGCATCAGTGGTTCTCGTGTCTTTGTAAAGCATGTTCTTCTTGGCTCAACACAGTTCATCCCTGCCGTGGGGATTGTGGTTGAATTCCATACCTGTGAGAAGTTTCTAGAGACTTTTGGCTTGGCCCAGTCCTGGCTTAGCCTGGTTCTTTCTTTGAATTATTCTTTTTGCTGCCCCCTGCTGGTTGCCAGGAAGAGGCACCTACAGAGACAGTCCCTACTGACTCTAACTAGGAACCAAAGACCCAAGTTCAGCCCGCTCCAGCCAAACTTGGGTGAGGATTTCATGTTGGGCATCCCTGACATTAGTGAACAAGTAGTGTATTGTCTGTTTCACAAAGGAACCTCAAGTTGTTTGAGCCCCAAACTAAAATCATTCCCCTTAAGACACTTTGCTTGAGTCTTCTCTTCTCCCTCCCTTCCTCCCTCCTCCCTCCTTCTACACATTCAGAAATATATGAGTTCTTGACCAGTGGACTGGTTAATTCTTTTGTTTTTAATTTAACCTCTATTTTCATGCATATGGTTATTTTGCCTGTTGTATGTCTATGCACCATGCTCTTGCAGAGTCCATGGAGGCCAGAAGAGGGTATTGCATGCTGTGGGACTGGAGTTACAGATGGTTGTGAGCTGCCATGAGGATGCTGGGAATCTAACCCTGGCCCTGGAAATGTGGCCAGTGCTCTTAACCTCTGAGCCATCTCTCCAGCCCCTGGCTAATACTTGTAACAGTGTTGTACTGATGCATTTAGCAGAGCTACAAACCCTACTGTTTCTCAATTCATTTCCTCCCGTTCTCTGAACGTAACTAGGTCAGGGCACAGGTCGTTCAGTAGTCCCTTAATGAACCCACCAACCTCCCCACCCATCCCTCTTCACTGTTGCCAAATGACCTTTCTCTAGTACCTTGTCTGTTTTGTTGTTTGACACCTCTTTTACTGTGATGGGCTTAAATACCAATCTCTTGGCATGGACTTGAGTTTCCCACCACCAAGCCATCCTGGCTCTCCTCCTGCTCTCACCTTTGCACCCTATACTCAGCCGTACTGATCTGCTCCAGGGCTCCTGAAACGTGCCACCCACTCTCGCACCTGTGGGCCCTGTGCAGATGGCAGTGCTATGAGGTTATGTTGTAGTTAGTCGTCCTTCAGATGTTCCTTCTCTGTGAGACCTTCCTTCCATTGTGCAGCTGTCGCTTTGCTGCCAGATTCACCATCACTGAAGTTATTAGTTTTGCATTGTTGGAAACAGGACCTCACTGTGTCACCCAGGCTAGCCTCAAACTCATAATCCTCCTGCCTCTGCCTTTTGAATGCTGGGGTTAAAGGTGTCCACTTTGTCCAGGTTTTCTTAGTGCTTTTTTTTTTTTTTTTTTTTTTTACTTTTCTAAAAACAAAAACTTAAAACCTAAATTTTGCCAGATACAGTGTCGTATATCTTTAATCTCAGCACCTGGGAGGCAGAGGCAGGTAGATCTCTATGAGTTCAAGGCTAGTCTGGTCTACAGGGTAAGGTCTAAGACAGCCAGGGGTACACAGAAAAACCCTGTCTCAAAAAAAAAAAAAAAAATCAAACAACAAACGAAAACCCTATATTTATTTATTGTGTGTGTGTGTGTGTGTGTGTATTGTATGGCATGTGCACATACACATGCCACAACACATGTGTGGAGGTCAGAGGACAACTTGTAGGACTCAGTTCTTTCTTTCTATTGTTCCAGTCCCAGGGTTAGAACTCAGGCAGTCAGATTTAGCATCAATCACCTTTACCTGCTGAGCCTGCCCACTGGTTCAGTTTTTGATGTTTCTGTCTTCTACTCCAGACAGTGTCCCCAGGCTCCAGTTCAAGTTTTCTAGTCTAGGTCTAACCTTGTTTCCAGTAGATTCTATCACAATGCCACAAATTAGAGTCATGATGGGTAGACCATACGACGCCTGCCTTGCCATCTCCCACAGCTCCCCTGTCCGCTCTGACAGCATCCAGGGCTTTTTCTACAGTCCTCAAAAGTTTATAGTTCTCCCAAAGCATGGGTGCTCCCTGCCCCTTGCTCAGACTTGGATACCTTCCCCTTCTCTTTCCTATCTCCTAATCAAATCTGGCTCTTTCTCCCAGAAGCAGATCAGATGTTGTAGCTTCCTTCTTGCTTGCCCTGACTTGCAAGGAGTTTAATAATGAAAATAGCTGGTGCCTCTGTAGTCTGACTCATAAGCCCCAGACATTGTTCTCGGCATTTTGGGGTGTATTAACTGAGTCCTCTTGCATTATTACAACATTATAATGCTTACATTCTCCCAAGTCCTAACGGTTTATGTACACATCCCTCCTACCAGGCTCAGGGCTTCGTAAGGGCGAGCCCCGTGCATCAGTGGTTTATGACTCCAGCCTTTAGGCCAGGGTTTCACGTGTAGAAGAAAGCCAGAAATGGCTGGTAAAGCTATTTTTTTTTTTAATACAGACCCTGGTCACCTTGTCCTTGTTTAGCACAGCAGAAAGTGTTTTTAATTATGTGGAATGTGCAGTGGGCTGGAGTTATCTCGTACAAATGAGGAACACAGGCATAATCAGTGGATGAGCTGGCAGGAGGTGCTGTTGTAGCCAGTGAAATCAGTTCCTGGGCCTAAGACGTAATCACAGAAGACACAGCTCTTATTTCCTATACCCAAGTACCTTCTCCGTGGAAGGAGAGATAGGCATGAGATATGTATAAAGAGTGGGATACACAGTATGTGAGCAGTGGCCAGAATAAACCATGCTTGAGAACCAAACCAAAGTTGGAATGCAGGTCTGGAGAGCGCTCGCCTGCTTCAGTGTCTAGCATTCACTATGAGTCTGTCTGTCTGAGCCCCTCAACTCTTGTCAAAGTTCCCCATCCCTACGAAGGCTGTTAACCCTGTGTTTGCCCGTGGGTGGTTTTCCTCTGCTGCTTTCATGGTTTCACACGCACTGGCTCGCATTTAAAGCTTCCACTTGAGTTCTGTGGAACACTGAAGCAAAATAGTTGACTGTGCCCCAGGAAGAGGGGTTTCTGGGAATTCCGTTTTACAGCCAGTCAATCAGAAGCACAGGTAAAACATTGTGCGATTCCTAGATGGCATGAAGGGGATAGTCGTATTCATTCCCGTCTCCCTCTCTCTCATGGTTCAGTATCCTGTTCTTGAGTGTTTGTCAGCATGGCTGAAAGGCTACACCTCAATTCTGGAACTTTCCGCCATGCCTGGTTCTTCTGCTTGCAGCTGGTATTACTTCAGGCCTCCTTTGTTCTGTATTAGAACCACAGCTCACAACTCATTCGCTCTCCCCCGCCCCCCAGCACACATGGCATATAGAATTCCATGCATAACATACCTCTATGGGCATGTCCAGATCTTCACATTCTTCTCTCTCATACCCCCACCCTCAAATACCCCAAGAAATAGAGCAAACAGTGCCACAGATGCTTTGAGGCATGTTGCTTGGAAAGGCATTTACAAGCCTGGGGTTAGGATGGCTAGCCAGGCTGGGACGCAATTCTGAACTGGCTATTACAACATGTGCTTTTCCTAATCTAAGAGCTTTCCCAGAGCAAGTGGCTGCATTAGGATTTATTGGAAAGCTGAGTGAGCTACAGACTTCCCTTTAAGTGATGTTATTCACCCATCCTTTTCTCATCTCGTTCTGGTCCCTCATGCTAGAGCTGTAGATGCCTGACAGGTGTGTTCTCTTCCAGTGATGGTGGCTTATGTGTGGCTGTGAAGATCGCTGTGCTTAAAGATGAAAGCACACAGCCAGAGAATGCTGTTCTCCAAATTGTTCCCTCTGAAGACTGTGGAAGAGGAATTTGCATCCATTCAGCCCTTTCCATCCATGATATTCCTGCAGGATAATAATAATTAAAGGATAAACTAGTGAGGCTACCCATGTGTATCTTCAAAATCTCACAGAAATTCAAAAGAGCGTTTGGAATCACTCATGCACATGGGACCAGCCCCTGGCTGAGCGGACTTCCCCATTGTTTCCCTGGTCTATTATTATTGTGCTGTCAGACTGAGATTAAGAAGTAATTGGGGGCAGAATGGACCAAAAATTCCAGAAGCTTAGAGATGCTTTTGAACTTCAGCACTGTTGACATTTTAAGCTAGATAAGTTTTCACGGTGGGTCGGTCCTGTGCTTTGTTGACTGTTTCCCAGCACCCCTAATTTGTGCCTACTATGTGCCAGTAACAGCCCTATCTCCAGGTGTGGCAACAAGAAATTGCCGCAAACATCATCAAATGTGTCCCCTGGGAAGCAATATCACTCCAGCTGAGAACCAGTGGCTTAAAGTATGTACCAAGTCCCCTCTCATCCTAGATCGC
Organism: Mastomys natalensis; assembly: GCA_021653895.1. Lineage (NCBI taxonomy): Eukaryota > Metazoa > Chordata > Mammalia > Rodentia > Muridae > Mastomys > Mastomys natalensis. The sequence continues at coordinate 1,298,421 of JAJTUV010000251.1, read as the reverse complement.
CCATCTGCCAGGGCCGTTCACAGGATGTTTTAGAGCAGCAGCTTGCCAGTTCGTGCCTGAGATCAAAAGGTGAAGCACGGGCTTCCAGAGACGCTGAGGGAGAACAGGAAGGACTCAGAAGTTCATTGTCCATGGAATGTAAAAGCCTACAGAAATTAAAAAAAAAAAAAAAAAAGTTTGGCCTCACTGGGTTGACAAGTTCTCTTCCTTTTCACCGACTGGCTCAAGTCATTTACAGAGCAGGGACCATCCCAAGGACCGTTTCCTAGTGGTCTCAGTGTTTCTGTTGGGATCTGCATATGTTAGTAAGTCTTAGGACACTGTTCTAAAGAAAACCATTCAAATGCTCCAGAAACAGACCCCTGAGAAGAAGACGTGGACATGAAGAGGGCAAGGCCTTTTACCAGAGTTCCTTGAACACATGTCCCATCGGCAACTTGGGTACTGGAGGTTCCCACCAGCCTGTAACTGCTATGCGTTTGTGGCCCTCACAACTGCTACTAAGCTGTATTGGGTAGCTCCCTGACCACAGAGCATGCGCTGGTACCTGGTGAGTCCCTCCTGGGTCAGTGTAAAGAACCACAAGAGCAGCTGCCAGTGTCTGCCCTGGTGGCCCCTGCAAGGCTTTCTGGCCTTTGATGTAACCCCGTGTGCCTCATGACTGCCTGCCCTTTAAAAAGAAACAGATGTGTGCTGGCTGGAGAGTTAAAAAAGGCTGGGTGGGAGAGAGATGAGAGAAAATGAACTGTTAGGATGGGGCTCTCCAAATGTAGACACTGTGTGGAGGCCAGACTTGGCTGCTGCCTTGCTTCTGGAGAGACCGAAATGGGCTTGGCAGGACCTTCCACATCCAGTCTTCGATGCAGCAGCTTGGGCCTGCATGTTCTGTACCCTGTACTGACTGCAGTGAATTTTGAGACAAAGGAAAGCATCTTCCTGGGACGTCTTTTCCCTGCGCACTTATTCCCACAAGTGCTTGTACCTGCTCCGTGTCAGTCACAGCCCCCGTCTCCAGGTACAACCAGAAATTAGTCTCAGACATTGTCCTATGTCCCCTCAGCAGCAAAATCACCCCCTATTGAGGCCCAGTGGCCTAAAACATCTCCCCAAGTGCCTGGTTCCCTTTTTCCCTCTGGAAGACTTCTTCCCAGGTGGTCGGCTTGGATGGAGAGCCCCACACAGAGCCTGCTTGTTCTGCCACTGGAGTGCCTGCTCGAAAGAGGGTGAAGAGTCTAGGTATACATGAATCCCAAGTGAGGACACCCTCACTCTGCTGGGTGGTGAGAGTTTGAGGACTGTGTGAAGTGGGCTGGTCCTGAGACTCTCATTAAGTCTGGAGGAAGAAGGAAGGGTTGGGAAACAGGGCGGGGGATTTAGGGAGACCCGAGTTCTTTGCTTTTTGTTTGCATTTTATTTCATCAGAGTTCATCCATCGCAGAGGAAATGGCCTGCAGAGTCCAGCTGTGACCCGCCCCCCAGCCCTTCCTGTAGCATACACACATCCCCTCGGTGCCCTCCAGAAACGGCTAGGTTCCTAGAACTCTGCAAGTAATTAATGACCGTAGGATGCTCACGTATGCAGTTTTAGTTGTTGCTCAGGCTGGCCTTTAAATCACAACCTTCCAGCTTCCACTTCCTGATGCTCACCGTTAATAGACACCACCAAGTCTACGCTCACATCATTCTTTTGGGGTTTTTGTTTTGTTTGTTTGTTGTTTGGGGGGGTGTCAAAGGTCAATACTAGCACTAAGGAGGCAGAGGCAGGCAGATTTCTGAGTTTGAGGCCAGCCTGGTCTACAGAGTGAGTTCCAGGACAGCCAGGGCTACACATAGAAACCCTTTCTCGAACCTCCCCCCGCCAACCCCCTCAAAAAGGTCAATACTAGGTGTCTTTCTTGATTACTTTCCACCTTTTAAAAATAATTTTAATGACATTTTTACTTTGACAGGCATGTTGGCACATTCCTTTAATCCCAGTTAAACTCGATGAATCTAAGGCCAGTCTGGCCTAAACAGAGTTCAAGGCCAGCCAAGGCTATATATCATAAGATTTTGTTTCAAAATAACAACAATTGTACTTATTCTCTGAAATTTTCATAAATGTATACAGTGTATTTTGATCTTATTCATTCTCCACTACTGGAATGTACCAACCCATCTTCCTCTCAAATTCATGTGCAGGTTTTTTGTTTGTTTGTTTTTGGTGTTTTGAGACAGAGTTTTTCTGTATAGTCCTGGCTGTCCTGGAACTCACTACATACACCAGACTGGCCTTGAACTCACAGAGATCCACCTGCCTCTTCCTCCAAGTGCTAGGATTAAAGGTGTGTGCTGCCATACTTGGCCCCCCTTTTCTTTAAAAACCTTTATTATTATTTTGCTAGCCTCCTGGATCCAATTAGTGTTTATTATTGCAAGAGGATACAGGCTACCCAAGGAAACATGGGTAGCCTACCAGTAATTCTCCCTCCATCAAAACCATCAACTGTCACTTCCTCAAGGAGTAGGGCCTTGGGAGCTCCTCCCTCATCCCTGTGAAGTTATGATTTGGTTGGTTTGATTTTGTTGTGCTGCTGTGTGGTGGTGCGTGCATCCCCCATGTCCCATCCAGAAGACAGTGTCATAGCTCTCCTTCCCATTCTCCGGCTCTTCTGGTCTCTCTGCCCCTTTTCTGAGGTGTTCCCTGAGCCTCAGATAGGGAGGTTGATAGAGATGAGCTACTGCTACTACTACTACTGAGCACTTGGTCACTTATCCTCAGTACTTTGACCAGATATGAGTCTCTGCATTAGCCTATTAATTACCTATTGCAAAAAGAAGTTTCTTACCAAGGCTGAGAACAGCATAAATCTATGAATCTAAGCATTAAGAAGGCAGTCTGACATCTGACGATTTATTGAAACAATACTGGTACACTCTCTCATAGAACCTATGATCTCCTTAGTCATAGGTTTTGGCCAGGTTTACAGGACCCAACGTTAATTCCCTCCTGTGAAGCAGGCCTCAGAACCGATCAGAAAGTGATTGGTTACCTTCATAACCATCATGTTACTATTGTACCAGTGGGGACAACTTTCTTAGCATGATCGTACTGTAGCATGCAGGGTCCAGTACTAAATAAGACCATTACTCTCCAAGGCTCTCACTAAACCTAGGTTGATTGGCTCCAGAAATTCACCTATCTTCACCTCCCTCAAGACTACAGGTGTAGACACCCAGCTTTTACAGGGGTCTGTGAATCTAGACTCAGGTCCTCCTGCTTACTGCCTGAGCTGTTTCCTCAGCCCTCTTCAGTCTTTAAGGTTCTGCCCATCATTTTGCAGTTAAGTGGATGCTATCTATGGTACTTGTTCAGCCTCTCTGGCCTGCAAGTATTTAAACTGTGTCTTACTCTTAGGAATCACAAGCTTGGGATTATACTGAAGATCAACTTTTTGCCCCCTTAGGCTTGGAGAAAAACTCTAGTGTTGCTTCGCTAGACTTTCCTGCCAGTGAAGGGAGAAGGCAAAGCCCAGTGCTGGGATTGCTTCTAGGGCCTGGAAAGAATGCCCCAAGCACCCAGGGAACTTGCTGATGAAGCTGGCATCAGTTTTCTCTCCTGTAAAATGTTTCCATTCCACTGTTTGACTGCAGCCTGAGGCTGGCCCCAACCTGAGGGTTTATAGAAAAGCAGTATTTGAATGCTGGCCTTGCCCTGACCCATGCCCAGTTGTTTGTTTCACTAAGAACATGTATTTTGAGATAGCAACTGAATTAGTTCACATTCAGCCTTTAATTGCTGATTCAGTTAAAGGAGCGCAGGGGTAGTGTGTGTGGGGGGGGGGGGTTTACTTGATAGAGCCTTGACTGAAATGGAGGGACCTCTGAGGTGATTAGGACTTCTATTAGAGAGGTCTCCCCAGCCCCAGCCCCCACATCCCAGCCCCACACCCCTGCCCCAGTTCCCCTTTCATTATAAAAGCAGAGCCTCGCGCATATGGTTAACCATAGACACTGTGCACGAGGACCAACTCTCAGATACCTAACGCTTCTTACACATCCTTCTGGGTGATTCTTCTGCTATATATATGCAGACGAGTGGTGTCTGTTCTATTTATAAAAGCACACTTGATGTTTTAAAATATTAATCTAGAGCTGGAGAGATGGCTCAGTGGCTAAGTGTGAACCGTTCTTGTAGAGGACCCAAGTTCAGTTCTCAATACTTCTGGTCAGGTGGCTCCCAGCTGCCCTAGCTTCAGGGGCATAATTAAAAATAAAATGAATCTTTAAATACATTAATATAGGGGTGGAGAGATGGCTTAGCACTGAAGAGCACTAGCTGTTCTTTCAGAGACCCCAGGCTCGAATCTCAGCACCCACATGGTGGCTCGCAACTATCTGTAACCTCAATTCCAGGGGATCTCATGGTACCCTCTGGCCTCTGAGAGCACTAGATGCTTACATGGTGCATAGATAGACCTGCAGAGAAAACATCCATACGAAAAAATAAAAAATTAACTAAAATAAACCTTTAAAATATATGACTGTATCTTGCTGATCTTGGTAGTGCTTAGCAGTGCACAGAGGCCTGCTTCCTCCTCCACAACACCAATGTCTGTCCCTGGATGATGGGGTATAATTCACCTATCTGTGAATGCTTCACCCCTCCCTTAGACTTGTGCTATTTTAAATAATGCTACAATAAGCATTCTTGCACAGTCATGCATGCATGTCTGTGGACTAGCTTTCCAGAATTGAAATTGCTAAGCCAGAGAGTGTACATTGTTAACTTTGAAAGGCACCGGCAGGGTCCTTCCAGTGAACGGAGTAGGGCTGTGCTACAGAGAATGTTTTTCTTGCTTTAGACAGCCAGTGTAAAAAGGAAGTTTTTCTTCGGCTAGAAAATTGTTACTCCTTAACATAGAAGAAATAAGCAGATGTCTTATAATGTAAGGGAGCATGAGACATGGAGCAAGAGTGGCTTTGGGGAAGGCAGGACTTCTGGACATCTCAACTTTATTATTTACTTGATAAAACAATGGTCAAGATGACCTGTTTAATCCTATTGGATGGTTTTATATAAACCTGATATGGCTGTGTGTCTGAGACTCAGGAGAACGTGAACCAGAGGTAAAATGCCCGAATGAGCTCTTTAATTCCTAGGGATTTGTCTCTTCACTGCACCAAATGAGTTAAGACTTCAGGGCACGAGTTTCCATCAGCAAGCAGACTGAACCTCCTGGGTCATGTCCATGCTCAGGAGACTGTAGGGCAGGTTGGTGCATCCTTCTCCTTGCCCCATTAGTACCAACCATATTCTTTTGGTGCACAATTAATTAGAAGTGTTTGCACAGGAGAGATTGGGAAATTGTGGCTTTCTTTTGCAAATTCTCTTGAAAATGATTTCTGGTAGAAGTATGGTCAAAAGTCTTCTGAGATGCTGGACCAGAGAGTTGTCTGGAAAGGAGTGGATTCCAAGCGGCGTCCCTCTGGAGCCTCCCACCCATCTCCACGCACACTTAACTAGGGAAGGCAGCCCAGACCAGAGGTGGCAGCTCTGCTGTTTGGTTTCCTCTGTGCAGCTAGCCATTCTGGCCTTACTTCATTGACGTTGATGTCATATCCCACGCTGTACATAGAATCAGAGAACACAGGTGGCTATAACGTGGCATTCCCTTGTGCTTTTCCAAGTTCAAGAATCAGCATTGGGATGAACTGTGTTTAATTCCATGAGATGGAAAGTGGATTAACATTTATTCTGCGGGCTGGCAAGATGGCTCAGTGGGTAAAGGAGTCTGCTGTGCAAGCCTAATGACCAGAGTCTGACCCACTTAAAGGTAGAAGGAGAGAACTCACTCCAAAAAGCTGTCCTTTGTTTTTCGTACATTGCGATCATATGTACATGCCCATGAAGCACAAACAATAAATAAAAGTTTAAGGAAAAATGTATTCTACCCATTTAGAACTTTTTTAAAAACTCTCACTATGTAGCCCTGGCTAGCCTGGAACTGAAAGACCCCTATACCTCTGCCTCCTGAGTGCTGAGATTAAAGGCGTGCATCACCACGCCTAGCACACCTAACTTTAAATTTTGTATTGTTAGGATGTGTGTATATGTGCGTGCATGTGCAAGAGTGATGTGTATGTAGGCATGTGCGTGCCAAGTTGTGTATATGGAGGTGAGAGGACAGCTTGTAGGAGTCATTCTGCCATTTTACCCCTGGCTCACACTTCTCCTGAGTCTTGGAAGCTTGAACTCAGATCTTGGCAGCCAGCACTTCAGAGCCCAAGCAGTGAAGGCCTGTAAGCCTCTCACTTCCGCGTACCAGTTATAAACATTTGCTACATTGCTTTCTGAGGCGCTCCTGCTGCCAGGTCAAGGAACAAGCTGTCTGAACCCCCAGCTGTGGCTTTCCCCAAAAGCCTGTGAAAATGGAATGTATACATCATGCGCATGGTATTTCACTCCTAAGCCTTTGAGAGAGCAACTTCCCAGAACAAAGGCGTCCCCTTGGAGATGTTCTTAGCACATCCAAGACCTAACATTACATGAAGGTCAGTTGTCTTGTAGAATTGTCTACATTCTAAATTTATTATGTTGTTTCTTTGAGATTAGATTCAGGTAAATGCTTTTATTTGTGTTTTTTCTTTGTTTTGTTTGTTATGTTTTGTTTTGTCAAGAAGACTAGAGGGAGCCATGCAGTGGTGGCGCATGCCTTTAATCCCGGCACTTGGGAGGCAGAGGCTGGCGGATTTATGAGTTCGAGGCCAGCCTGGTCTACAGAGGTGAATTCCAGGACAGTCCAGGCTACACAGAGAAACCCTGTCTCGAGAAATTAAAAAAAAAAAAGACTAGAGGGAAGCCCATCCTGGCAGTGCACACTTTGGTATCTCAGCACTTGGAAGAATGAGGCAGAATCATGAGTCCCAGGTCAGCTTGAGTTACACAGTGAGATCTTGTGGGATGTTTGTTGTTTGTTTGTTTGTTTGTTTGTTTGTTTAAAGAAAGGCCAGGGCAGGAAGGACTTTAGGTCATAGGGATTATTCCAGCACTTAGGAGGCAGAGGCAGGCAGATCCCTTGAATTCCAGGCTAGCCAGAGAGAGCTACATGGTGAGACCCTATCTTAAAAATAAAACGTACTACAAAGGCAATGTGTATTTCTTACTGCATTTCATTATCTATCAGTGATGGCCAGTAAGTTCTTGGTTGAGGTGTTGTCTCTCTGAAATCACAGGCAATAGGTGTCGGGCACTTCAAGCCATAGTAATAGCTCATCCCCAGTGTGGGCCCTAATCTGCTTTTTTGTTGGTAGCTGCAGGATGTTGATGTTCCCACGCTCTTGAGCTTGCACTGTTTTACAGGGTCCCCTTCCCCCTCCCTCTCCCCTCCCCCATGCCCCCTTTTTTATTTAGTATCACTTTAGACTCATGAATTCTTTTAATTCAGTTTCTGTAACCCATTAACTACAATATATTTTGCTGCTCTAATTAACTCAAATTTGGTCAGAGGGAGTCTTTTCAGGCTGGCCCTTGAGCATTTTAACTTGCCCCCAGCAGTCTTGAAGCCTGTCTGTGCTTTTCTGTCACCCAGTGGCATATACTTGTCCTTTCTTTAGTCTGGGAATCAACTCTTTCTCTAAGAGAACCTGTGCCATTTGTCGAACCTGTCTCTAAACCCAGGAATCCATATGAAAGGGGCTCGTGGCTAAGGTGTGTCACTGCTTCCAGACAGGAGAGAAAGTGCCAAGAAAACTGAATATTTTCTCAAAGTTTAAACCATCCTGAGATGTCTGGTTCAGAACCAGCCCTCCGACAGGCTCTCACCCTCCCCGCTCTGTGCTGTGGGCTCCTATCCTCTCCGCTCTGTGCTGTGGGCTCCTCGTCCCGGGATGAGAACCTTGGATGCCATCAGTAACCCTACCATGCAAAGCGCAAGACTTCATTTAGCTCTCTGTGCTAACGTCTTATAAACTTAAGGGCGAGCATCAGAGCAGTGTCAACACGAGCCACGTTCTCTGTGGCCGCTTTCACAGTCAGGTTCAGAACATGCTGCTCCTACCCGACTACACAGTTTGCTTTTCCCACTCACGATCTTATCTCTGTTCTTACGATATTAAATACATATGCCGTTCAAAAGGCAAAGGGCTGGCTCGGTCGTTACGAGTGCTTGCTGCCCTTCCACCCAAGTTCAGTTCTCAGCACTGCCATCAGGCAGTTCACAACTGCCTGTAATTCCAGCTCCAGGCTAGCCAGTACCTGTCATGGGCATGTACACATCCAAGGCGTGCACACATAAGCATAAATAAAAGATCTTAAATCTTTTTTTTTTCTTTTTAAGTTGAAACTGCTTACAACAATATGCTGATACACTAAGAGGAATCTCACGTCTCCTGCTAGGTGTAACCCCTGTGCTTAGTTTCTGACTTATCTTTTGTGGCCCCGTGTGTTATCCCTGTGTGTGTTGGCTCATTTTTTGTAACACAAACAGGTTCATTGGGGAACAGAGGAAACATGCTAAAAGCAACCACCCGTGTTTCCCGACTCAGTCTGTAAACTAGCTTTAGTACCTGTTTTATTTTTTAAAAAGGCAAATGCTGGCTGGCAGACTATCCTGCAGGACAGTTGGAGAAAGTCAGGCAAGCACTTCAGGAAGGGTGCCACTCCCCCGGCAAGTTTGGGCGGTCTCTTCTGTCCCCTCTGATGAACTGGCTGGCATGGTTTGAACAGCTCTGGGAGCCTGGTAATGGATTGTGCCTGAGCAGGGAGATAGCTTCTCCACAGCTGCTGTTTTATGTCTGGAGTGATGTGGGCTTCTCTTTCCGCCCGCTCCTGGTTTTAAAACACCTACTCTTAATCCTTTCCTGCCTAAATGTTGCAGGGAACAAATTTTTATCTTTTGAATAAACATCTCAGGGAAGTTAACTTTCACATTCTTGTCCTTTATTTGACATTTAGGAACTCTTACAAGCAATTAAAACCTAAACAAAAACTCTCCTAAACTCCAAGTGACCTCGGTAGGACACTGCCCACTTTTTCTGATCTCAGCTCCTCTGGTGATGGTGAGCATCTTTATTCTCATCCATACGATGCATCCATTAGTCCACTTGGCTATCTACATCTAAACAGGTTCCCTTAAACATGGTTTGGGGCCAGCTGAGCATAGTGGTGCACTCCTTTAATCTCAGCATTTGGAGGCAGAGGCAGGTAGACTGCTGTGGGTTCAAGGCCAGCCAGGTCTACTCCAGGCCAGTCAGGACTCTGTAGACTTAATTAGCTTGAGTCTTACCTTGGTTCATATGAACGTGACCTCCTGGAGGTAGGGTAGGCTCAGTCCCAGAAATGGGAATTGCCACAGAAAGTCACATCTTAGCAAGATCTATGGAGTTGTACTTAAGGACCTGGTAGGTTCCCATCGGAGAACCTATTCTACAGTGACTTTGGAATCTTCAGAAGACGAATCCAATCAGAGTCCTAGGCTTCCCCAGAGCATCTTGTGTTGGCTTTGTGCTCACAAAGCTGGGAGAGCTGTCCATTTACTCCTGGTCAGGGTTTGAGGTCTTTCCAATCCTCAGCCATTGTGAAGAACTTTGGCAGATGCAAGGAGAGGTTGGCCCTAGTGTCTGCATCTCCCCGAGAAGCAGCTCTGAAACTGTCTGCCTCTATGACAGGAATCATTTTCCCTGGTTCTGATTGAGCTCTCTGGCTCGCCGGATAGATCTGTTGTAATACACACATTCCCCCTGCCAAGGTACACAGTCTGTAGGCTCAGAGGCTTGTTTTATGATTCCCCCCCTCCCAAACTTAATTTATTCTACATATCCCATGGCAGATCGAAACATTTGTGGGTATTCTGGCTGCCAGAACTGGTGGTGGATCAGATGGGAGCAGGCCTGTACTTGTTGAGGAATGAAGAGGATTGCTTCCTTCTAGGGCATGTTTTCAGAGAGAGAGAGAGAGACAGACAGACAGACAGAGACTAATTCAACGAAGCTATGGGATCTGGGGAAATTCTATCCATGTTTCAGTCCTGAGGTAATAGACATGTTTCCACAAGCCTCTGAGAAGCTATCTTTGGATAGATGGAAAATGTTTACTTTCTTACTCTCGACCTCAGATAGGGAGCTCCCAGTTCACTACAGGCCACTAAGCTTGAACTATGTGCACTCTTTCCACAAATCTGAAGCCTCTTAGAGCACAGTCAGACTGGAGATAGTCAGGGGATGTCTCTCTTCTTGTTCTTCCAGCTTATAAAATGCCTTAAACTCTTGAAACCCCATTCAGGTGAGCATGGAGTAATGAAAAAATGTGCGACTCAAAGAGTCCTTCTCTCAGGGATTTTGCTGTCACAAGGTCTTTCAACTACCCCAAAAGCCTTCCTGAGAATAGTGAGGGATAAGTGGGCATGGTGGCTCGTACCTATCGTCTGAGCTACAGAAATAGAAGGATCACAAATGTGAGGCCAGTCTGGGCCGATAAGCAAGGTTCTGTCTCAGAGTTAAAGTGTGAGGGGCTGGAGCTGACTCAGAGCTGTTCCTGCAGAGGACTTGGTTCAGTTCCTATGATGGCACACAACTGTCTGTAAACTGGGGATCTGATGCTATCTTCTGACCTCCTCTGGCACCAGGCAGACACGTGGTGCACATAAATATGCACACACAAAGCCTGTGCGATATGTAAAATAAAAACAAGCAGATCTTTGTTTAACATGTAAAAGAAAAAGTATAGATTCAAATATGAAATAAAATTTCCACTAGGAGTGGTGCCACGTGCCTTTAGTCCCAGCACTCAGGAGGCAGAGGCAGGTGGATCTCTGTGAATTATAGACCAAATTCCAGAGCTGCATAGTGAGATCCTGTCTCAGAAACAAAGTGAGAATTTTTAAAGGGCCAGGAGAATATAGAGTACTTGCTAGCTGTGTGAGGCCCTGAGCTCCACTCCCAGCACTTCAGAGGGAAAAGGGGAAGAGGTTGGGAGGTGGGAGAGTGGAGTAGAAATGGCCTCTGTGGACTCTTTTATCTTATGAGTAGGTATTTTCACTGTCTCAGTGTCCCTAGGCTTGAAAGCTAAGATACATGGGTGAGGAAAGGATCCCCACAGGATGCTGTAGCCTAGTAAGGAAGACACTGGTCCACAGTCACGCTAACACAGTAGGCAGTAGAATTGCTACAAACAGTAAGTAGATCCAGGCCTTGGGCAGCTAATGGGAACCTGACTTGACTCAGAGAAGGCAGTAGGCATTCGGAGAAGGCCCCTCCAAGGAAGGAGTTTCTGATCGCAGGTCTTTGGGATGAGTGGAAATTAACTAGCAGGCAGGAAACCAAGAGCCATTAGAGAGGTCATGCACCAAAGCCTGTGGGGCTCAAACTTAGCGGTTCTGAGACTCGCCTGGGACCTCACTTAAATTTTACAATTTCTGAGCTTCACCATAGTTCTAGAATGAGATTCAGTGGGGCTTAGAAATCTGCGTGCCCCATTCCTGGGGATTCTGATGCAGGTACTCCTATGGAAATACAAGGTTAAACATTATTAGGAAATCCTTTCCTGTTCCATTTGTGCCAAAGACAATGCCGTCTGCCTGCAGCAGAGGCGGGGTTCGTGGTGTACTGGTAGATTTGGTGTAGCCTCAACTATTCATGTGTCTGTAACGCTGCTCTGACCAGGACTGCCTTCCCTTCCTCTCTACTTATCCGACCCCAGTCCTGCTTTTGGCTCCACACACTTCCAACTTAGATACCAACTCTAAGCTCTCGGAGCCACTGAGGGAAGAGAGAAAGTGGGATTTTTTTGTCCCTGAACCTTTTGGACTTCAAATAGAAGTTGGTCTGCATATTCCCTCCTAGATTTTTCTGGAGGTAGACAGAACAAATGAGAAAGTGTTAGGGAATGAGACACAGCTGTGGGCAGGAGAGGCCCCGACCCACTTCCTGACAGGGGTGAGTTTATCAGGTCTCTTTATGGTCTCCTGACAATGGCTGAGGCAGGCTCTTTGCTCCCGGCCAGCCCTCCAGATTCTCCTCCCCTTCACCATCGGCTGGCACCGTCCTCAGAAGTTTAAAGTGGAGGGCTGTTCCTGGGATTGGCACCCCTGCCTGGGGTACAACATGTTTTTCCATTCTGCATTTCCAAGTCTGTGCCTTTATCACCAGAAACTCTTGATGGACTGCCTCATCATTAAATCCCTGGGAAACTCAGCAACCTCTCCCTAGTTGAGAAAGGCAACTCCAGCGCCTTCTGCAGGCCGCAGGGCCGATCAGACTCGTCAGCGGAGGGAGCTCTCCTATTCTTAGGTTGACAATAACCCTCTATTTGGAATAATGGTGCTAAGTTTTTTGTTTTGTTTTGTTTTGTTTCCAAATAAATTTGGCATTTTAGAAAGAGTCTATTTAAAGCAGAATAAGCAATCGAGAGTGAGACCGTATGTGGCTGTGCCGGGGCACTGGAGGAGCTGTCTGGACTCTGCCTCTGGTTTAATAGGCACAGTAAACCTGTGAGCAGTGATGGTTTCCCCAGCTGACGGTGGGGGGAGGGGCAGTGACTCAGGTTGGGGAAAAAGATATTGAAGCCGGGTGACTTCATCCCTCTGTCCTCCAGCCTGCCCTTCGTGGAGTAGTGCAAAGGGCTAAGTTTTGTTTGTTTTAATTTTTAATAGACTAATTTGGTGTGTATGAGGGTTTAGACTGCATGTATGCGTGTACACCAGGTGCATGCCCGGTACCTGCAGGGGTCGGAAGAGGGTGTCTAACCATCTGGAACTGGAGTTATGGATGGTTGAGAGCCATCAATATGGAAACTGGGACAAAAACCCAGGTCCTCTGTGAGAACAGCAACTGCTCTTAACCACTGAGTCGTCTCTCCAGCTCTCCTACTGTTGTCTGTCTATCTTCTTGCTTCCTTTTTCCTTTTCTTTGTTTTTTTCTTTTGTTGTTGTTGCTATTGTTTTTGGGTTTTTTGTTTTTTGTTTTTTGGGTTTTTTTTTGAGACAGGGTTTCTCTGTGCAGCCGTGGCTGTTCTGGAACTCACTCTGTAGATCAGGCTGGCCTCAAACTCAGAGATCCGCCTGCGTCCCCTTCCCAAGTGCTGGGATTAAAGGCATGCATCACCACTGCCTAGTGTTGTTGTTGATGATGATGATGTTGATGGTGGTGTTGGTGTTGTGTTTTTCAGTCACAGCCTCCCTCCTTGTTCCCAGCTTTCTAAGCTCTTCTGTGGAGGCCGGCACAGGGTGTATCTCACCCTGCTCTCTGCCTGTCTGCATTGCCATCTCAGCTTGAGAGTCAAGGGTGCCAGGGCCGGCTTCTTTAAAAGATTCCCTGCTTCTGGACACAAGGCTCTAATATGGGTGGTCTGGAGACCAGTCTGAAATGTGTTGACATTTAACAGTTCGGATCTGCTGAGGGCTGACAGGGTCATTGTGCTCTTTAAAATGGCCAGCGTGTCCCAGAGCGCCGGCCCACCTCATGGAGAACTCATTTGTGTGTGGTTTCTGCTCAGAAAGCTACGGCACTTTGTTTGCTAAGCAACTGATTCAAGGTGATATCCAAGGTCTGATTCCTGGGGACATTTCTCTCATGGAGGAAAACATCACTTCTGTCTCAGTCTCAAAGTTCTATGCTGCCTGTGTAGGCCCTGTGGCACCCGTGCCTTCTGGAAACAGCCTATAGAAAGGTGCTAGTACAACTGGTCTGGGTCATTTGTTTAACACTGAAGTATGGGCTCTGCAGCGCCTGCTGCTGGATGTCACACATTGGGAACATATTGGGCTGGGGATGTAGCTTCAGGGTAGAGCACACTCACATATGAGCAAGGCCCTGCCCTGTGTTCAGTGAGCATCACAACAAAAACCACCTTGTAGAGGATATGCACCAATTCGTTTGATTGTATTTTGAGGAAAGGTTTTGCTAGGTAGTCCTGGCTGAGCTGGTACTCATTATGTAGCCCAGGCTGGCCTTGAACTCATGGTTATCCTACCATATCAGCCTCCTTGAGTTGCTGGGATTATAGGCAGGTGCCAGCCTTTCTGTTTCTGTTTGTTTTCCTTAACTGTCTCTTCATCTAGTCTATGGGAAAAGCCCCAGCCTTTCTTCTTTCCCCTTCCCTCAGCTTTGGTGTGGCATACCTTGGAGACAGAGCTGTCTGGAGGAGGGGCCACAGTTGGAGAACGCAAACTAATAGCTTTTCTTGGCAAGTTGGGGTTTGTTCACAGCCACCTTCCCTTGGAGCCACACTCCAAGAGGCAGACTGGCTCTTCTCACATCTGCATACATACGACATGCAAATTGTATTTTCAGCTTACATTTTAAAAGTATTGCATTTCCAGGGCTGGTGGTTGGCACATAGTGAAGCCGTCCTGGGACCAATTTATTCCGTCCTCTCAGGCAAGTCATCCTGCAGCCCCCAGGATGGGGAAGAGTGTGTGCCTTAGAGCCCCAGGCACACAGAAGAACAACACAGTGGTCCCTTGGATTTTTGGTGGTCTCTAGTTTTGCCTTCCATATGTTTCTGTTACCGACAATCTGAGGACATCACATGGAGAAATTTAAAAAGAAACAGCTGGTAGGTTTTAAACTGTTCTGAAGTTGCAGGATGACATTTCCTACAGTCCCAGCTGTTATCCTGCATATCCATGTCGTATATGCTACCCTCCCATCAGTCTCTTCGTAACTGTCTTTGTTAGCAGACAAATTGTTGAGAGACAGCAGTGCTTTTGTTCAAGTAACCCTTACTTTTAGTTAATATTTGTCCCAAAGCACAACAGTTATCATGGTGGTCACAATTCAGACATGCCAAGGGAAGCCTCAAGATGCTTCTTTTAAGTGAAAAGGTAAAAAATTGTTACTGAGGAAAGAAAAAAAGAACACCAAAGTTGTCAAGATCTGCCGTGTGAGTGAATCTTTTGTTTCAAATCTTGAAGAGAAAAGAGATGTATAGTAGTTATGCTTTTGAACCTCAAATTACAAAAGTATAGAGAAAGCATATGACAAATTATCAGTCACTATGGAAAGGGCTCTAAATTTGTGTACAAAAAGAAAAAAAGATAAAAACCTCATAGTGTACATAGGGCTGGCATGCTTAGGGAGTCTGCCGCGGATGGCGGAGGTGCTGTCAGGGAGAAAGGCCTTCGAGAGCACTAGGAGTGTCCTGCCTTTGCTTTTTTCCCCTTCACTGCTGTGTTAAGCAGGGAGGGCTTCTCCCTACTCGGACACACCACGAGTCTGTCTGAGGAATTGTTTACAAGGAACAGAAATTCACTCAAGCTGGCATAAGTAGATTGGGTTAGACTCAGAATAGTCGTTAATCCCAGGGGTATCCAGAGCCAGGAAATGGAGTGCAGCTGGGACACAGCGGGACCAGACACAAGGTCTGGTTTCGGAAGCAGGTTTTCACCCTGTTGGGGCTGCAGTCTCTACCCTTTGCTCCTCTCCGCTCTCTTCCTCTCCGAGGTCTTGATACCTCCTCTTCTGTTTTGTTTCTTTCTGTTCCAAGCCCATGTGCCTGTCATTGACATGAGTGTTTGGCCAGTCTCCCTCCTCCCAGTGTCTACCTTGCTCCCATCCCCACTACACTTAGGAAATGATCACTGTCTCTGGCTACCAGAGCCCAAGAGCTTGAAGGGAGAGGCTGTCCCAAAGTCTAAAAGGATCAATATGGGTAGCCTACTATACCTCTGTGGGTTTTTTGTTGTTGTTGTTTTGTTTTTTTTTTTATTTTTTTTTATTTTTTTTATTTTTTTAGGCTTACTTAGTTTGGTTTTATGTGTTTAAGAGCTTTGCCTGCATGTATGTATGTGTATCACCAGCAGTCTGAAAGGGTGTCAGATCTCTTGGAACTAGTTACAC
The DNA here is from genome assembly GCA_021653895.1 of Mastomys natalensis. Taxonomy (NCBI): domain Eukaryota; kingdom Metazoa; phylum Chordata; class Mammalia; order Rodentia; family Muridae; genus Mastomys; species Mastomys natalensis. The sequence goes on along the minus strand of JAJTUV010000251.1, from coordinate 1,282,605 downwards.
ACACTCGTGAGTGTCCTGTGGGTGCCGGGAACTGGGAACTGAATACAGATCCTTTGCAAGGACAGCAAGTGCTCTTAACCACTGAACCATCTCTCCAGCCTGACACCTCCATTATTACTGAATTCATCTTTGTGTCCAGCTGTACATTACCAAGAGAGAGAACGATCACCCTCAGGTCAAGTGTCTACAGTACCTGCTGCAGTCACCTATGGCCAGAGGCTGGAGCATAGGGAAGAAGTTTGGTGCTGGGCTTTCAGCTGCTGAGATGTGAGTAGGGGCAGGGAGGGCACCTCAAATGACTGACCAGAGAGGAAGCTGGCCAGCATACGCATACGTATTAGGTTCTGCTCTTCCCTTAAAGGCGGAAAGCCCCATCTTAATCTCACTGTCCCTACACCATCTGGCACAAACAGTTGGATTTAGTCGTTCATTAAGTGCCTATTGATGATAAACCACCAGGCATGTGCATGGCATGGAGCAGAATTTGTGCCTAGCTGCATCCTGAAATGTGATACTTGACCATCCAGGTGAACCCAGTCCTTTCTTGTCACGTTTGTAACAAACTGAGAGAAGTTTACCCAGCCAAACGGGACACTTACATTTTCTTTCTCCCCATGAGACGTTTGGAAGCAATTGTGTGCTGTTTAGAGGTGATGCACACCCATCGAGTTGTGTCAAGTTGTAAAAATGGCCTCGGTCTCAGATGCCCGTGCTTTGATGGAAATGCCCATCTACATTTCCTGCTGGATTTTTTTTTCCTTAATGGCTAGACATGAACCTGGCAAACACTATTATTTGCATCAGTGCCTTTTAGAGATTAAAAACAACACTCAGTAATTGGAAATAAATTGTTGGTGGTTGATATCCTTTTTGAGAGTGACAGGGACTTCAGACAACCTCTGCTTCATTACTAGCGGCGTATCTTCGTGGATCCTTCTCTCCGTTTGATGATGGGGTTATTTAGCAGAGAGACTTGTTGTTTCTTTCTTTGTGAGAAGAGGGGAGAGCCACGCCGCACTCCACGCTTACTCCTGTATTTATTTCTGTACTCTGTATGTCGCCCCTTTTCCTTTATTCTACAGGAATCCTTTGGATGCATCAATTCAAGGACATATGTTTGTGGCTCACACACATCTGTCTTGAATTTCATCTTTTCCACCCTGTCTTCTGGTTTCCAAACAATTTACCTCCCTCTCAGTTTCCCTGCTGTTCCTTATTTCATTGTGCCGTGGAATCCTTTCAAGGCGCTGGTAGAGGGGAACAGAGCAGGCCAGTCCATTTCTGTAGAGGCATCTTGGGACGTGGCGATCATAGCTTCTTAGGATGAGATCCCACAGACTACTTTCGCCCCAGACACAGCTGGTCCATGGCAGTGTGGCTGATGCTGTTTGCAGAGCCGAGAAGGCGCCTAGCACGCCGGCTTCCTGGTGAGGTGATGTTACCATCTTGGACCAATCCAGTCCAGTTTATGGAGGGCCTTCACATGCCAGGCTCCTTGCAAACCCAGCACTTAGGATTATCTTTGATCTCCACCTCCCCAGACTGGGAATTTCTCACATCATTGTAAATGTTTCCTCTCCTTGTCATTTGGCCTGAGCTCAGTGGGGACTTCCTGAAGCAGGAAAGTGGTAACAAGGGATTTATAACTGGGCACTCAGAAAGTTCCTGCCAAGAAAACAGAGCTCTGTATGCAGCCAGGAGGGGAAAGGGGACAAATTTTGTCTCCTGATAAAATAACAATCAAGGAGGAAATTGGGAAGAGTGCTATGCTGGGCTCTGATGGCTCTGTGGTGGGACAGGCAGGTATGGGTGCTACTGACAGAAAAAACGTCTCCGCCATTCACACAGACCACACTTCCTGCTCTTATTTTCATTTTGGAGAGCCGACATGGAAAAGCTGGGCCCTCTGCCTTGTAATTTATAGCATTTGGTTTAGGAGGCGTTATGCAATCACATTCCTGATCTGCTGGAAGCTGCACAACTTTCTGAGGCTATCTGCTCAATTTTCTCTTTCGGATTGCAACTTAGCGAGTGTCTGCTTAGGAACCACGATGAATGTGTGAAGTGCAGTAGTGGCTCACTTGGGCCTCATGCTTTGTCTGTGGAGTCACATGTGAGACACAGCCAGCTCACTCTGTTGGCCTGAAGACAGAAGGCACCCAAAATAGAAGTGGCATAGGGTTTGGTTCCCTGCAGGTACTCTGTCAGTGTAGACTGAAGTAGTCTTTTGGTGGCCAGCCCTGTGTGGTGGTGGCTCTCTGGAAGGATGGAATTCCCTTTTGCTGTTGACTTGGCAGATCACATCTAAAAACCCTTCAGGTTCGCCTTATCCAGTCACCGTCTCTTTCTCATTGGTGCTGGGTTAGCTGATGGCTATAGAGTGTGAGAAACGGGCCCTGCAATGCTCGGCTCTTCGAAGGTTCATAGGAAATCAGCCTGAAGCTGTGAGCTTATCTGCCTGGTGAGAACCGAGGAGTCTGGGGGGAGCCCTTCTGTCCTGTCTCCTGGGCTAACACTGTTGCTGAGAGAAGACAGAGATGGGCGTCTGTTTTCAGACACAGGATATTCCTTGGTATGATTTCTTTTTCAATGTAAAATGCCAACAGAGGGACCAGAGAGATTGCTCGGCATTTAATAGCACTGGCTGCCCTTCAAGAGGACCAAAGTTTGATTCCCAACACCCATGTGGCAGCTTACAACTAACTATCCAGTTCCAGTGAATCTGATACCCAGGCACACACATGATTCTCAGTCATACATTCAGGAAAAACACCCATACACACAAAATAAAAATAAATCTTAAAAAACAAATTAACAGAGAAGCCTCACTGGGCCATTTATCTGTTCTTTTTTTTTTTTTTTTTTTTTTTTTGGTTTTTTCGAGACAGGGTTTCTCTGTGTAGCTCGGGCTGTCCTGGAACTCACTCTGTAGACCAGGCTGGCCTCGAACTCAGAAATCCGCCTGCCTCTGCCTCCCAAGTGCTAGGATTAAAGGCATGCGCCACCACCGCCCGGCAATTTATCTGTTCTTATAAGTGATTCTTATAAGAAGGGCTGGGCCAATCGGGGTGAATCGGTGCTATCTAGCGTCTTCCAGCTAAGGGGGTGGGGTAACATTATCTGGACAAGCATTACCATAGCAGATCCCCAGGTCTGCAAGGCATAGTCCTCCTTCAAAGTGGCATAGTCCTCCTTCAAAGTGGCTGTCATTCTTAGGCTTTCTTCCTCTGGTCCCCTCAATTTTTCAAGACAGGCTTTCTCTGTGTGGCCCTGGCTGTCCTGGAACTGGCTCTGTAGACCAGGCTGGCCTTGAATGCAGAGATCTGCCTGCCTCTGCCTCCTGATTGCTGGGACTAAAGGTGTGCACCACCCCACCATCCCACCACCCCTCTACACCTCCCACCCTCCACCCCAGCTTCTGTTCTTCTCTTTTGTTTTAGCCTTGAGGATCCTATCAGGATCTGGTATAGAAAATTTGCCTCTAAGTTATGATCCTAACGCTGTGGATTAAAAACAGGTGACATGTCTCTCAAAGGCTGCTACAGATCAAGGTCGTTGTGTTTAAGCAAAAGGGTAGTGCTTGCTGTGAGCATGGGGAAATGTGGACACTCTTTCAGCTCTATCAGCAGATCCACAGTGACACAAGTCATAGGAACTCTATCTCCCACTAGACATGACTGCCCTTGGGTTTGGGACGCCTGTCTTTCAGATTCCAGACCCACACTGGCTATTTGTCCCACTGCCAGAGGAGAACTCACAGTGTTTCATTAGCTCTTCCAGCTCGTTACTACCAGGTTCTTCCAAGCCACTCTGCCCAGTAGAGGTTTTGGGACCAGATGGAGTGTAAGCAATCCCTTTGTCAGCTTGTGGGAAATCCAGCGTGGGGAAGCCCGGCCACTTCCCTAGGCTGCATCTGCGGTGCTGGCAGGGAAGATCCTGGAAGCCATATGCCTCTTTGTAGTCTCAGAACACTGCTCATCTCCCTAGTCATCGAACCATTCAGGCAGGAAATCGAACAGCTCGGTAAACGACCCTCCTTAAAGGGTGCTAGAAATGATACCAAATTCCAAGCATTGGGCACCGAGCATACCCAGCCAGCCTTGTACCAGATGCATTCAGAGGCTTTTTGAATTGTGGCATTTGTAAAATTTGTTTGTTTGTTTGTTTGTTTGTTTGAGAAGCGTCTTTTCTGTATAGGCCTGGCTGGCCAGGAACTTGCTGTATAGACCAAGCTGGCCTCAGACTCACAGAGATCTGCCTACATATGCTTCCTAAGTGCTGGGATGAATGGTATGTGCCTCCATGGCTCAGTAAATGTTAGCACTTTTTAAAGGGGACCTTGGTACGTTTAGACTTTAATCACACCGATTTATACTTGTTGATGGAAAACAGTCTGAATACAAGGCTTCCTGGATGGATTTTGGTAACTAAACTGCTTTTCATGTGACTTCTGAGGAAGTATGGTTCTCAGAGCGTGCCTTGCTTCCGTAGGTCCCTCTGCCTCGTTCTTCCATTTCTAGGATGCACTTTCTCAAGCTCGTGCTCTGTCCTTGCTAGCATCCCACTGTAGCCTTCCCCGCCAAAGAAACCAAGTCTGATCTGTCAGGTACGGGAGTCTACTCCTATAATCATAGTACTTGGGGCACTAGGAAGTACATAGAAACTGGGACAGGAAGATCTCAAGTTCAAGGCCAGCCGGGCTACATAGTGAGACCTTGTCTATGCAGCGGGGTGTCAGATACAGGCATCTGAACCACACAGAGATCTGTCTCTGTACCTTCAACTCCTGGTTCTTACCTGTGTGGTACCCATCAGACAGACCCTGTCTCTGGTTTCGGCTGTAGCTAATGGCCCCCATCTTAGTGACTCCCCTTTTATGAGAAGAACAATGGATTAGAGATGGCCTGGAAAGAGTCTTCTGTCTGCAATAAAGCCAGGGTTTCTTGTGCCTGCTACAGTTTCACCTGTGTATGCTTTACGCTTCACTCAAAGCCATCACCATCTCCCGTTTTTTCTAAAGGCAGGCTATCTCTGTGTAGCCTCACCAGTCTAGCAGTCTCCCCACCCCACCCCCACTTTCCTGATCTGAATCCATATGCTTACCCTCTGGCAGAAAGTCCCTCATAAAGAGAGGACTTATGTGGATGGTGCTTTGTCCCAGGCCTGACAGGGCTGGTGGCACTCAGTGACCTAAGCACCCAGCAGGGCCTCCCTCCTCAATGCATTTGAGTTTGAGGACCACAGGCCATTGTTCTAGCATGGATTTCTGAGAGGACCATGTACCAGGGACACTTCTGAGCACTTCCAGTGTGGCCCACTCTCTGTCCTGGGCTGGTGGTTGGCATAGAGCGAAACATGTGGAGGTTAATTTTCCTAAGGTGTCAGAGACAGTGTCCAAACCCCAGAGCCTGTGTTCTCATTCCCTGCCCTCTGGTGCCTGCCTCGATGACCCCAAAGCACAGTGATCCCCTTGGAGGAGGGTTAAGGGGCAGTGGTTGCTAAGCTAAGCCCTTACCAGGAGGTGTGAATATGGAAGCAAAGCTTTCAATGCACCAGCAATGTGTGGGCTGCCCAGGATGGGTGAAGAAATGGAAGTAGCATATGGGTTTTCTCCTTCTCCTTCCAGCAGCAAAGTGGTTCGTTACAGAAAGTGTCCTGCAAGGGAAGCCAAGCTTTGAGACTTGAGTGCTCACACATCAGGCAGAGAGGGACCTGGCCTTTACCAGGTAGGGGTGTCACTCTGTCTGTTGTGTCTGAAGGTATCCAAAGGTATCCCAAATGGATACAAGGCCTAAGAAGTCATGTCTTTCCTTCTATCCCCGCCAGACTAGGAACCTGCAGCCGACAGAGGTGCTAGGCCAAGTTCAGAGGAGACGTCATAGTTGGTCTAGGAGAACTGACAGTGTTGTTTGTTTTTGTCGTGGCGCTGGGGATAAAACACAGAGCCTTGTGCACAAAGCCATAATGTAAACCTTAAATCTCACAGTGTGTTGTGAAGCAATATTATAATCCCATTTTTCTCCTGAGGTTACATAGAGAGTTCTTGATCAGCTTGGACGAGACAGTGACCCCCCCCCCAATCCTGTGTTATAATTGCATGGTGGGAGGCTGCTGAGTTCTCATAAGCCAGTGATGGATCTGACCATCTTGGCCCAATACACATGCTATTTTGTTCTCTGTGCTGACTCCAGTAAAAGTAGGGATGGGAAGGGGGCAGGGCATTATTAGAGAAAGGAAGAAGAGCCCTGATCTCACTGGCATTTGAAGCAGATCGTTTATGTGTGAGTTAGAATGCCCTCCTCCAAGGAATTAAGGGGACACTGGATCATAAAGGCATTTAAAGAGCCTGACTTGATTGCTAAGTTAGGTATCCAGTCTAGCTGACCTCCCCCCACCCCATTCCTCCATCAATCAGTTCTCCCAGCCTTCATGGAATACATAACACAGTGAACACTGCCCTTGGCCAGCAGCTCCACCACAGTCCAGATTGCATCCTGGAAGTCATTCTGCAGGAGCAAGGTGATCAAACATCTGGTGTGAACTCTGGGACTAGAACAAAGCCTCCAGGAGCAGCTAGAAGGTGGGGTGGGGCTGGGGTGGCCACAGTGAGACTGGTGTGGGAGCTACTGAAAGCCTTCATCTACTGCACACCCAATCACCTGGGCCAGGCCTTAGTCTAAGCACTGGGAGTAACTCATCTATCTGCTCTTCACCATGGTCCATGACTCTAGGATCTGTTACCCCATTTCACAGATGGAGGAGCTCGGGGAGAGGTTAGCTCTCTCTTGCTTGAGGTCACTGAGTGGCTGACGCTGATTCAGACACAGGCAGTCTGGCTGGAGATCCTTGTAAGGTATATATTGCCTTGATGTTGGAGGTGGGAGGAAGGATATTTTACCTCTGGCTCTCTGTAATGGTGTGGGCTGTGTTAGTTTAGGAAAGTGGAACCCAGTCAAGGGTGTGTTTTTGAGTGCCTTGCACAGAAAGGGTGGTTTGTGACTGTAATCAGTGCTGGGTGGAAGAGCAGGGGCCGTTTGCCTGAGAAGGCTCCAGCTGACCTGACCACGAAGCTTGCTGATTAATCCTACATCTGTGTCAGCTTTGGCTTCATCCCACAGATTTGCAGCAGCTGTTGAGAAATAAAAGCTTAGCCCCTCTGTCAAGCGCAAGGGCAGTTCTTAGCCTGAGAGCAGATCTTTGGGTCACACTCAGGAGCTGAGCTTTCTCAGAAATCAACAAACTGAGTTTCCCAGAATCGTGTGCAGTGCTGGCTAATGGAGTGAGTGGTTTAGATGCCCTCTGCACTCTGCTCGAATCCTTACAGCTCACAAGTTCCGGGCCTGTCCCTTGTGATAGCTGCATTGTCTCATGGTTCACCAGTAGAGGTTTTCTGGCCAGCATCTCTGGGTTGATAGTTCCAACCACAACCTTGGAACCAGAACCTGCCATCAGGCCCAGGATAGGAATTTTCTAGAAACTGGATAGCCTGTTTAGTCATCCCTTGTGATTTCTGCCAAGTTGAGCTAATGTTGCCTCCTCTTTGTTTCTTTCCTATGTTGCCTTGCTTCTGAATTTGGCAAACTGTTCATCAATATTTATTTATTTATGGGTGGGTAAGGATCAAGTCTACAGGTGGTATATATATTCATGGGAGGGCAGGGGTTGCATGGACCTCTGTATGCCTGCTCGTGCATGCATATATGTGTGTGCAAGTGAGTATGTGCGTACAGCATTTGTGTGTACGTGTGTGTTTGTGTATGTGTGTGTGTGTGTGTGTGTGTCTGTGTATGTGTAAGTAGGTAGGTAGGTAGGTAGAACAGAAAAGGATGTAAGGTATCCTGCTGGGGTTTTTTGACTATGCTGACCATTGAGACCCAGTAATCCTCTGTGGATCCACCATGTTGAAACTACAGCTGCCTATACTAACAGATGCTGGGGGAATCTCATCACAGCAAGCAGTGTTACCTGGTGAGCCTCTCCCCAGTCCTAATCATTCATATTTTAACATTTAGATCTCTAAGTGTTAGAGGTTTGATGTGACACTCTATTGCAGTCACCTGGCCTTTAGGAAGCTGGAAGACAAAGTCCTGTGAGTGACAGGTGCCGACAGAATTAACCTTGGGTAGACTCTTTGCCAGGATGGTCACTAGAGAGAGGACAGAGGTGGGCATGAAAGACCCTCGCACTTTCCAACCACAGCAGTGGCTGTGTGTGTGACCCTTTAAAAAATGCATAGGCTGCACTGGCTCAGGGGCACTGGTGCCTGACACATCAAAGCCCAGGTTTGACCCCAGCAGCACCTTAAAAGATTAATACACTAACTTTGCCATTGACCATTTCAAAAAAAAAAAAAAAAAAAAAAAACCTCCTGAATCCAGTGGAATATGAGCTCTCGAACTCCATCCAGTCTTGGGGTTCAAAGGCAGCTGGATGGGAAGGGCCTGACTCAGCAGCACCTCCCTCCCACGCCCGCCTGAGGCAGGCTGTGCTGACTTTCCGAGCTTTTAGTCATTCGAGCCGGAGGCAGGAAACCAAGTAGGAATTCCTTCCAGAGTCAGATGTGGTGTCAGGGTTCTCTTAGCAAAACCCACAGAGGCAAAAGCAGAAAAGCATTGCAGGGTGTGAGGACAGCCGACACACGCCTTTAGTCCCAGCTGAGTGGAAGGATGAGACAGGAGGATGGCTTGAGACAAAAGTTCAAGGCTAACCTGAACAGTATAATACCACTCTGTTTTTATGTATGTGATTTTTTAAAATATAAATATATTTAGTGTGTCTGTGCAAATATATATATATATATATATATATTTATGTATACACACACACATATATGTAATAATCTGAAAGTAAGGATAAGGAGTTAAGAGGCAACTGCAAACAGAGGACATAAAACAGGGCCTCCAAATGTCTAGTTTTGCATAAGATGCTTATAGCAAAATAACTGCGTCCAGAAGGAAACCCCCATTCCATAAGTCATCTCATTTACAGTCTGCTAACTGTGCAGTTGATTGATTAACTGTAAAACAAAGCTGACATGGAAATAGTCTTTGAAGCGGATGCTGACAAGACAAGGGGAAGTAATCATAAACTGGGTCCCAGCCTTAATGAAGCATCCCATGTGGATGTGGCTCTGAAAATTGAAGTGTTTCCACATGTGACACCTTCCTTGGGCTCAAACACCCTGCAGTGGGTATTCTGTGCTCTGTGTGACTTGTCCATGGAAGTCTAGTCAGGATTAGGGCCAGGATGGCAGCCCAGCCACTTGGTGGTCTGTTTTCTTTCCATGCTGACATGTTTCCTCCCAGATGAATCTCTTATATGATGACAAAGTGCTGATGATTAAATGTGGGGGTCTGGGGTTCGGTGGTAGAGAGCACTTGTCTGGAATGCATGAGGCCTTCAGTTCAGTCCTCAGCATCCACCAAAAGTTCCACTATAATACTGAGAAGAATATGAGCTCACTTTGGGGGTGGTGGATCTGGAGACAGGGCCTCTTTATGTAGCCCTGGCAGTCCCCGAAACTCTATGTAGATAAAGGCCAGATGCAAACTCAGTTGCCTCTACCCCCTGAGTGCTGGGATTAAAGATGTGCACCATTCCTCATGGCTGCGGGGGGGGGGGGGTGCTTTTTTAAAAGTGCACTTAGCTGGAAGCACTAAGTTATCTAGACATTACCACCACCCCTAAAACTAAGGATGATGGTCTGGTCGCTGTAGGCACTCATCAGCCTGGAAAGGACTCTGGGTGCTGGCAGCAGGATCTTGGTTCACTCTCACTGTGCTGCATCTTAGGTTCTGGGCAGATGTTGGACATTTGAGTGACAGACAAAAAGGTGGTAGGTGTCACAGCTTTCCCTATTGAGTCCAGGTCAAGACTGGCATGCTATGAACTCTTAAGACAAAGGGTCTTTATCTGGGATCCACAGGCATGCTGCAGTTCTGCAGATCCCACTAGTGGGCCTCAGGGTTCATGAGCTCCATTATATTACACACAGACTTTCTATATATGTACACTTTTCTATGGCAGGAATGTCTATGTAACCCTCAAATGGTTAAGAAACCTGTTTTCAGGGGCCTCTGGGAGACCTTAAGTAGGCTTTAATGCAGAGTGAGTCACTCTTGAAGCACAAGCTTTTCTCACAGCCATTCTGTGTGATAGAGGCGCTCGGCACAGACAAAGATGACCGCTTCAATCTGAGGACCAGCTTTCTGGTTCAGGTAGCAAGATCTGACTCAGGTATCACAGGGAAGGCACTGGAGAGATGGCACATTGGTTAAGAGGGTATCCCTCTTCAGAGGACCTGGGTGTGGCTCCCAGCACCCACATTGGGAGACCTAACCAACTGTACTCCAGCTCCAAGATATCTGACACCCTCTTTAGGCCTCTATGGGCCTGCACACAGTAGTGTGCACTCACAAAGTTGTGTGTATATGCATGAAAAAATATTTTAAAAGAGAAGAACAGCTAGAGAGACGGCTCACAGTTAAGAGCACTGGCTGCCTTTCCAGAGGACCTGGGTTTGATTCCCAGCGCCCACATGACAACACACAACATCCTGGAACTTCAGTTCCCAGGGAGCTGACACTCTCTCTGGCCTCCAAGGGGAATCAGGCATACATGTGGCGTCCAGACATACATGCAAGAAAAACACCCGAACACATAACAGTACATAAGAACTTTAAAATTAAAAACGAAAAGGTCAGAATGACTGTGTCTGGGTCTTCCACGCTCTTTCCAAGCTGAGTAACTCTGATCTACAGCTTGAGAAATGTGCTCCAAGCCACAGACAGAGCTCACTGATGAATAAGTCCCTAAATAAATCACTGTCATGAAATTAGACCATGATGTGTTAGACTATAAAAGGACCAACTTTTCAGTGTCCCTTATAAGCACAGAAGCAACAAATGTTTTTCCCTAAGCCAGCAGGCCTATACTTGGAAACAAAGATCCAGTGATCAATGGAAACTCGAGCCATGACCTGCTATCCTCCTGAGACCCAAGGAGGAAGTGACGAGCATTTAGAGCCCAGGTTGCCTGGACCCTAATGTTGTCACTATCTTTTGGCTGCCATTGTTTTTTTTTGTTTTGTTTTGTTTTTACCCACCCTCAAAAAAAAATGTTACTGGGTTGGGCTAGGAAGATGGTTCAGTGGTTAAAGGCACGTTCCTAAGTTTCTAGCACCCACGTCAGGCATCTTACAATCACCTGTAACTCCACTTCCAGGGTGTCTGATACCCTCTTCTGGCTTCCAAGGGTACCTGCGCATACATACAGACACACATATACACAGAAATAAAAATAAATTTAAAAATTGGGTTTCATTCATTCAGTCTATCAGCCAGTCTATCTATCTATCTATCTATCTATCTATCTATCTATCTATCTATCTGTCTGTCATCTACCTACCTACATACCTGTCATTACCACTGAGTTACACCCCTGGCCCTATTTCCTTAAAACACATAGGTAAGGGACTAGGGCTATAAATAGCTCTGATTGCATCCCCTCTGGCCTTAGCAGCCAGCCTCCTGCCTTTTGACAGGTTCCTTGAGCTACAGGTGGCCTTCCCCATGCATGCGACTTGCTTCATTGCATGACAGAAGTCTGTGGCCCCATGTCATTCATCATAGGTGTGTGCTGTGTACATGTGTACATGTGTATAGTGTGTATGTATATGTATGGAGTTGTCCCCCCACTGCCTATCACTAAAATGTGGGCCATCCTTTTAAGCATGACTCTGCCTTTCCCCTGTGAGCTGTTCTTTCTAGTTCTTTATAAATGTCTGAAATTATTTCCCAGTTTTATTCTTATTTATCATCTTCCCCTCCATGAGAGCCCAAGCTCTACCAGGGCCTAGCTTCATCTGCCTTGTTCTTTTTTTGTTGGTTGGTTGGTTTTTCTTTTGTTTGTTTTCCGAGACAGGGTTTCTATGTTTAGCCTGCCTGTCCTAGAACTAGCCCTAGGCTGGTCTCAAATTCACAGAGATCTGTCTGCCTCTGCCACCTGAGTTCTGGGATTAAAGGCACCCACTACCACTGCTTGGCAGCCTTGCTCTTTCTCATGCCTCTTGTATTTAGAAGAGGCACATAGGCACTCAGTTTATAGCTGCATAGTGAATCTCAGCACTTGCAAGTTCTAAAACATAGAAGAAGAAAACCTGATGTGTCGTTAGCCGTGTATGTGCTTTGATGTATTATTAGCTGTGTGCGTGCTAACATCAGTGAGTATAAGAGAGCAATGAAAGCAAGGTGCGTCTGCCCTGTCAGATCGGAAAAACTGACATCAGCAATCGCATTAGCAAGGGAGCCAGGAAACGGGCTCTCAATACCAGCAGGGGTGGAGCATGGTTTCAGCTTCCCTAAGCAGTGGATCCTGGGTTACTCTTTTCTTTTTTTGTGATTTTGCTGTTTCCCAATGTTTTCAAGTGATTACCTTTCCCCCTCCAAAATTACATCTAAACAAAAAAATTTCAACTCAATGATCTTAATCTTCCTGTTTAAAATTTTTTGTCCATCCTTCCTTCCTTCCTTCCTCTTCCTTCCTTCCTTCCTTCTTCCTTCCTTCCTTCCTTCCTTCCTTCCTTCCTTCCTTCTTCTGTCCCTCCCTCCCTCCCTCCTTACCTCCTTCCTTACCTCCCTTCTTTCCTTCCTTCCTCCCTCCCTCCCTACCTCCCTTCCTTCCTTCCTTCCTTCCTTCCTGTGGTGAAGGGGGGAGGAGGAGGAGAGAGCGAGTATGTGCATGTACACGTATGTGCACCCACAGGGAAGAGGGTACTATGTGCCCTCTTCTGTGGCTCATTTATTTCTTTGCAGCAGGGTCTCTCTATACCCAGGGCTCAAGTCTCAGCTGGGCTGGAAACCAGCAATCCCCAGTTACCCTCCTATTATATCTGCTCCCACTGGAACTAGGGTTACAGGCATTTAAAGGGACACTGACTAGTTCCGTGGATAGGATCTAAAGTCTGGTCCTCTTGATTATGGAGCAAGTACTCTTAATTGCTGAGCCATCTTTACAGTGCACACTCCCCCCACCCCATCTTGGACACTCCCTTTAAGTAACCTGGATGCACTCTGGCACAGCAAATTTAACTTACCAATCCCAGTGGCACAACGGTCTTGTTTGCTGTCAAACCTCTAAAGAGTGTTTCATCAATATGCCGGGCAGTGGTCCATCATCAAAGACTGGGACAGTGCGGAAGATCAGAACTCAAGGCTAGCCTGAGTTTCTTTTTCTTTCTTTTTTTTTTTTTTTTTGGTTTTTTGGTTTTTTGGTTTTTTGAGATAGCCTGAGTTTCATACCTAATGCTAAGACAAACTCAGCGCCGTGGTGAGACCTTGTCTCAAGACAATAACAATAAAACAACGCTTGATCTGAGCCCAGGATCAGGTTTCTGTGGAATGATGCAGCCGTGGCCCCATAAGCCGCCCACAGCCACTCACAGCCACTCTTGTTAAGAGGCTGTTTTGTGAGCCCACCGGAAATGTGGGGCTGGTAAGCAATCAAGTGCGGCCACCCAGTTTGAAGTAGGGTCCAACAACCGTCCTGCCAAGCCATGTGTCTCTATAGGCTGAGAAACCTCGAGTTTCTTGGCAGATACTCCTGAATTGAATTAAATACCATCAGAGCCCTGTCCACACACTCCTTCCGCTCCACTGTGTGCAGCCACATCCCAAGGCCTGGTGCCCTTCCACATAACCGTGCTCCGTTTGGGCAGTGACTAAGCCCCTGGGCTGGACTCCCAGGTGCCCCAGAAAGGAGTCTTACAGCACTCCTGTAGCTATCCTTTGCTTCTTTCCATTTGGAGCTGTGTAGCAAGCCCAACATTTCCCTTCGTGGTTTTGGTGCTAGGGCTTGGCAGTTACATCTCAGAGCACCCAGTGGCTCACCAAAGAGGTGTTCACTCCATGGCCACGAGCAAGCAACGGAGCCTGTGAAAATCTGGCTTCTTGTCCAGGGTTGTGATGTTCCCAGGTTCTCAGCTTCCTTCTTAGGCCCTAGACCTCTAATAGTTGCACTGCCAGCCTTGGCACTCTGCCAGAAGCCCAGAGGCGGTTTGGAGTGGTGGTGCCGGCTGAGGGTTGGGGCAGGTTTGTGGCCTGTGTTCAGCAAGACAAACGGCACACACGCATAGCAAAGATGCTATTCCCGTCACAGGCCTGGACAAGTGTTGAGAGGGGCACATTTTAACTACTCGTTCTTGTTGGAAAGCCTCTCCCCTCCTCCTTGGCTGATGGCTGGCTGCTGCGTGCTGCCTGCTGCTGGGCGGAGATGCTTCCCTCCCTTCCCAGGTCAGCTGATTAAGGTCTCATTGCACTCCAAACATGTCAGGTCTTTACAGGGATTTTCAGGTTGTCCCCTGGGGACTGGCAAGAGACTAAATGTCCCTCTATCAATCCCCCCTGTCACAACATGAACCATTCTAGGACTCGGGGTCCCTTATACCTTACAGGACCACACGGGCTCGTGGGGCTGTAATGAACCCATCCCTATCTCTATTGCTGAGCAGCTCTGATTTGGACCAGTCATTCCCAAATTGTTTCATCTCTTCCTGGGCCTGGGGGACGTGAAAGAACTCTGCAATTAATTTGGTTTTGGTTTAACCACCTTATCGTACTTTTCTTTTTATAGCTTAAACTTTGGAACAAATACCGAGTCTCCAACATTCCATCGCTAATATTCCTAGACGCCACCACAGGGAAGGTTGTGTGCAGGAATGGGCTCCTGGTGATTCGAGATGATCCAGAAGGTAAGGCTTGGGTGTGCCTGACTCCCCCACCTCTCTGTTCTAGCCCCTCCTGCACCTCAGAACTAATGAAGTACTGTAAGTAGGTTTACATGGCAAGAGAATATTGTCTTGATAAAATTACTGTATTCTCCAGGTCATGGTTAAGAGTTTTAAAGGCTCAGAATGTCCCTCCAGGGGGCATTAATTCTTGGGCCAAAGCAGATGGGATCTGGGAAGGAATGTTTAGCTCTGAGGGCTGGGGAGGCTGCTGGGAAGCAGCAAGAACCCAGATACCAACTCTAGTGTTATCTCAATAGCCTTAACAATAAGGATCTACTCTCTCTCTCTCTCTCTCTCCTCTCTCTCTCTCTCTCTCTCTCTGTGTGTGTGTGTGTGTGTGTGTGTGTGTGTGTGTGTATGTGTGTGTGTGTGTGTGTGATTCCTCTATAAAAATATAGAGTTCCTGGGTGTGGTGTTATGTACCTTTAATCCCAGCACTTAGGAGGCAGAGGCAGGTGGATTTCTTTGGGTTCAAGACCAGCCCAGTCTCCATAGCAAGTTCCACACTAGCCAGGGATACACAATGAAACCCTGTCTTGATGGAAACAAAAAGTATGCACGGAGAGGAGAGGGCTGAAGGCCCAGGGGCACTTGCTGCCAAACCTGACAACCTGAGTTCCACTTCTAGAACCAACAAGGTGGAAAGAGCGAACCAACTTGTACAAGCTGTCCTCTGACCTCCATGTACACAAGAGAGACAAGTAAATAAAAAATAAAATCCTTTAACCAAAGAGTTCCTGTTTGTGTGACAGGCATCTTTGCCTGCCCAGCAATCTCACTGGTTCGCCCCAGTGAGTTCTAATGTGCATTTGGAATTAAGAGTTATGATCTGAGCCGGGCGGTGGTGGCGCACGCCTTTAATCCCAGCACTTGGGAGGCAGAGGCAGGTGGATTTCTGAGTTCCAGGCCAGCCTGGTCTACAGAGTGAGTTCCAGGACAGCCAGGGCTACACAGAGAAACCCTGTCTCAAAAAAACCAACCCCACCCCCCCAAAAAAAGAGTTGTGATCTGGCAGGATGGAACTGAATCCCTCCTGGGTAGTACCAAGGCAGAGGAGGACTAGCCCTGTCCTCCATTGGTGTGGGAACGTTAAGACTTCATTCAGAGTTTTCAGATTTGAGGATGTTTGCATATATGTTACCACCTGAACATCCTTAAACCCCAAATCTGAAACCTTTTGCTTTTATTTATTTATTTATTTATTTATTTATTTTTGGTTTTTCGAGACAGGGTTTCTCTGTGTAGCCCTGGCTGTCCTGGAACTCACTCTGTAGACCAGGCTGGCCTCGAACTCAGAAATCCGCCTGCCTCTGCCTCCCAAGTGCTGGGACTAAAGGCGTGCACCACCACCGCCCGGCTATTTTTCTTTATAGTTAAGATTTTACTGTTTGCCCAGGACACCTTGAAACTTGCTACATAGCACAGGCTGCTCTAATCTGTGCCTTTTTCCTGCCTCAGCCTCTCGAGTACTGAGTCCTGAATATATAATTTCATGACTGTCAAAAAAGTTTGATATTGCCAGGCGGTGGTGGCACATACCTTTAATCCCAGCACGTGGGAGGCAGAGGCAGGTGGTACTCTATAAATTGAGGCCAGCCTGATCTACTTACTGAGCTCCAGGTTAGTCAGAAATACATAATGAGACCTTGGAGAGAGAAGCAAACAAGAGACAGAGATTGATATTTCTTATGTAGAAGAATTACCCTTTATAAAAATCAGGACATGGTTAACTCACACCCCACCCACTCCCAGGACCATTAACATGGCCAGCCTAGAGACTGGTCTTCATAGAGTTTTGTATCCTCTGATTTCCGGGTGGGCTTGGCCACCTGCATTTTTTTTAACTGGACTCTCATCCCTGGCCCCTCAGGCGATTTTGAGGCAGTGGGCCATGGACCACCCTGTGAGAAAATAATGTGTTGAGCTGGGAACCCGTTAGTTCCTCTTCCTGCTGGGAGTTCAAGTGTCATCAAAATGCTGACCATCTGGGTTTTTGTGAATTTTCATTTTTATTACACTGCAGCCCTCTCTTGGTTTCCTAGGCCCCAGCCCTGGCCTGCTGCTTTTGAATCTCTGACGGTGTGGCCCAGCAGCATCGCACTTAAACAGCCCCACAGTGGGTTCTAACTGCGTTCAGGGCTGGGAACCGTGGAGCTGGCAGGATGAGATTGGATTGTTATCTGGGTGTGGTCCAACCAGGTACAGCAGACCTAGCCGCGTCTGTCAGTTTACCTGGGTGGTCTGCTCTGGCCTGCTCTCCTCTCTAATCTTGCTTCTGCATCTGAAGAGAGGCCTTCCTCATCCTCCGGGCACTGACTGGGAACCACTGCCTAGTTGGTAATGAGGCTATCCGTGCCACAGATGAGTTTTCCTTTCGTTTTTAAGTTTTTTTTTAAGATTACATTTTCTTTCTTTTTGTTTCTGTTTTTGTTTTTTGCTCTTTCAAGACAGGATTTGTCTTTGTATAGCCCTGGCTGTACTGGAACTCACTCTGTAGACCAGGCTACCCTCAAACTAAGAGAAATCTCTGCCTCCTGAGTGCTGGGATTAAAGGTGTGAGCCACTACCACCCAGCTTTTAAGTTACATTTTCTAAAAACTTTGTGTGTATGTGTGTGTATGTCTGTGTGTGTGTGTTGGCACACACATGCCCCAGCATACATGTGACAATCAGAGGATACTCCTTCAGAATCTCTTCTCTCCTTCTTCCTTTACACATCTCAGGGGCCTGGCTCCAGACGCCTACCCACGGAAGGGACCACCTCGATAGACCGAGTTCTTTTGTTTCTGCATTGGCTGCAGATCCTGTGGCTGGGCTAATAAATTCTGTATGGTGACACAATTGAGCCTAGAGTTCTGGAGACTTAAAGAGCCTTGATGTTCACACCCTCTGTGGCCTATCTATTTCAGGTCTGGAATTCCCTTGGGGACCTAAACCCTTCCGGGAAGTTATTGCAGGACCCTTGCTTAGAAATAACGGGCAGTCACTGGAGAGCAGCAGCCTGGAGGGGTCTCACGTGGGAGTCTATTTCTCTGCACACTGGGTGAGTGTTTGGCCTCTCCTTGGTTTAGACTGAAGGGAACAGCAGTGTCACCACTGTGCCTAGAGGACTCGGCTTCTGGGGTAGGAGGCTCTGGCAGAAGTTCCCTGGCCTTGCCTTTCCTTGCTCATTGATGACAGTAAATGCTCATGCTATCAGTGATGATGGCAACAAGGATACAGCCTCTCCTCAGCCATCCATGCTGACAAGATTTCTCAGGCTCCAAAACGGGAGGGATCTCCCTGCCGCCTGCTGCATGTAGCCTCGGCTGAGCCTCGGCTTGCATACCGATTACCGTGATTACCATTACTTCTGACTCTCGTATAAATTAGGCTTTGCTGTCCCAGCTCTATCCAGGTCTTCTCATCTGTCCTCCAGTGGCAATGGCTGGAGGTAGAGAAGAAGACATGTCATATGTCAAGGGCTCTTGTCTTTCAGTGTCCACCCTGCCGAAGCCTCACCAGAGTGCTGGTGGAATCCTACCGGAAGATCAAGGAGGCAGGCCAGAAGTTTGAGATCATCTTCGTTAGCGCGGACAGGTACGGTGTATCTTTGAAGCGTCGGCACACACCACTCTTCCAGTAATGGCTTACATGTGTGTCTTTTGCCTCGTATGTCTTCCTCAGTGTAGGCCATGGAGAAGGGCTTGGGGAAGACAGACCTGGGATATTAGCTGAGGTAAACCTTGCTGCAAACACCTAGGCCTTTCCCAGTGCACTGCAGGGTCAGTGGAAATCAAGATGCATTTTTGGTTCAGCTTTCTAGACTGTGAGGGAAATACAGGGTGGAGGATGGAGGCAAGCCAGAGACTGCACCATGTGACTGTGTTTTGCATAGATCTGGTCATGCACCTTGTCTAGGACTCCATCAATGCACGTGGATAAGAAATCACACAAGTGAGGAGTGTAGTTTCCCAGAGCCCTGTCCCTCTAGCCTCGGGTGTCTCTGCTTCTCCTCATTCCATCATCAATAAGCAGAACCCCAGCCAAGATCCAGACCGAGAGAGCAGGAGCTTCTACCCCCTCGGCCCTGGTCACATACAACTCTCAAAATGCCACACGGTAGCTTTGACATTGTACTTCCTGTGCTATCTATTGTCTCATGGCCCCACCCCACAATTCCCTGTCCCTGCGCAAGGGACCCGAGGCCAGCCTGAAGACATTTAAAGCTTTGTTGTAAACAATATCACCTTTATTGAGACACAATTTCTATATAAATAAATTGCATCTGTTTTGGGTTTTTCTGTCTAGTGAGCTCTACCCATGTGTTTTACTGTGTCATTATTGTCATCCAATCAGGATACAGAACATTTCCATCACCCGCAAAGTTCCTTTGTGCCCTCCCTGGTCACTGTACATCCCCATAGCTCAGCCCTAACGTGCTTTCTATAACTGAAGCATGGTCACTTTCCCTGCCGCTTCTTAGTGTATAGTCATAGGTGCAAGCTAGATGTCTACTGTGTAGTTCTTTACACACCACATATACACAGGGAACACAACTGTGGATGTGTCCAGGCCTGCTGTAAAAGTCAAATGTGTTGGAGCTGGAGAGATAGCTCCGTGGTTGAGAGCACTTAGCTCCATCCGAGGACCAGGGTTCCAACTCCAGCACCTATACATTCAGGGAGCAGCTCACAAATACCAAACACCCATAACTCCAGCCACAAGGGGTCCAACGTCCCCTTTTTCCTCCTGCACAAAAACACACACAAGCAAGTGCACACAAATCAAATCTTTACAAAAAAAAAAATCATATGTGTCCTTGCTGGGCATAGGTAAAATTAGGTTTAAAAAAAAAAAAAAAGGTAAAATTAATAGGAGGCGTGGTCTGGCTGCCCTTTTAGCTTGGGAGCCACTGGGTGGATGGAGTCATTTGCTTCTTGACGAGCAATGGAATGGGTAGAATATACCGATAGCCTGGCGCCCGAGGAGCTAGGCGAGGAACCTGAGTTTAGGAATCCCAACCCCGTAGGACCAGTAAACTTGATAATAGCGGGAAGAGTGGAGATGCACACAGGATAGAGAAATTTTCTCCACGTCTTTCTACAGGTCAGAGGAGTCTTTCAAACAGTACTTCAGTGAGATGCCGTGGCTGGCTGTCCCCTACACTGATGAGGCCCGGCGGTCTCGTCTGAACCGACTGTATGGAATCCAAGGTAGGCACCACAAGCCTGGACTCCGTGTGGCCCGGATAGAAACCTGCCCACCGGGCTTTCCACATCCCTGGCCTCCTTTTAGGCAGAGAAAGAACATCTTTGAAATAGCATGGTGGTACATGCCTGTAAGCCTAGCACCTAGGAGGCAGACAGAGGCAGGTGGCCTGCAAATTCCGTGCCAGTCTGAGCTATATGGGGGTCTGTTTCAGAAGGACCAAAGCCACCAACCAAATGAACAACTAGGTTTTACTTTTGTGAGTGTTCATGTTCCTGACATTTTTTAAAAATTACTTGGGCCAGGCAGTTATGGTACATGCTTTTTAGTCCCAGCACTCAGGAGGCAGAGGCAGGTAGATCTCTGAGTTCAAGGCATGTGGTCTACAGAGTGAGTTCTAGAATACCCAGGGCTACACAGAGAAACTCTGTCTCCAAAAATTAAAACAAAAAAAAAATTTTTTTTTTTAATTTGGGGCCCGGGGACTGGAGAAATGGCTCAGTGTTTGAGAGCTTTGACTGCTCTTGTACAGGGCCTGGTTCATTTCTTAGAATTCATTTCAGGAGGCTCACAGTAACCTGTAACTACAGCTCCAGGACATCTCAAAGCCTCTTCTGGTTTCTTTGGGTATACAGCACACACACACACACACACACACACACACACACATACACACACACACACACACACACACACACACACACATACAAGTACACAAGCACACATACATATACTTTTTAAAGTAAAGTAAAATAAAACTTTAAAAAATTACTTGGGGTGTTTTATTTGTTTGTTTTTTTGAGACAGGGTTTCACTCTGCGGTCTGGCTGTCCTGGAACTCACTCTGTAGACCAGGCTGACCTCGAACTCACAGAGATCCATCTGCTTCTGCCTCCCAGGTGCTGGGATTAAAGGCATGAGCCATCACTGCTGGCTCTTGGGGTGAATTTTATGGCGTGTAACATGACTTACGCCTCATCACAGCGATGGTGTTAGAGGTCTGGGATGGGTTTGTTGTTTTTAGTGCTTGTTCTGGTAAAACAGCTACTTCTCATTCCCTTTCATAGTGGCTTCTGACATGAATGGCCTGCAGAGTACATGCTTCCAAATCCCTAGACCAGAACTCTCCTCCAAGGTTTCCCCGTCACACAGACTAAAGGATAATCTTCTATTATTCTTCATTTGGTTCTATCACCTGGAATGCTTGAGCCTCCGTTCCTCCTCTGCAAATCACTCATGATGAACCTCTGACAGAAAATCGCTAAGACGTGATATAGATGAAGTGCTTCTTCCATGCAACACGCATGTGTGCGTGTGCGTGTTTGTGTGCATGTGTGTTGCACTCCTACTACCTCTCAGTTGAGGGCATTTCCACAAAGAGTCAGCTGCCAGATTTGAATTACAATGATGTATAAAGAATATCACAGAAACGAACTAGATGCTCCCTTTGTCAGATGAGCAACCTTCCCCCCTACCCCCCCCCCCCCCCCCCCCCCCCTCCAGCTAGCCAAATGGGCTCTTAATCTTGGGAAAGTACTTGACTGGCAGTTCCAGAGTTAAACTGGAGGTTAGGGCTTGCTTAAGTTCCATCCCCTCACTGCAAAAATAAACAGAAATACATGAGGCTGTGCTTTGACTTTTCCACCTGTGGGATTAAGTTTCCTTGCTGTGAAAGTGACTCAGTATTCTAATTCAAGGAGACGTGACTGTCTCTTTGTTCAGTGGACAAGAGGTTTCCTCCAGCATCACAGTCTTCAAGGCCATGCACAGGCTCCCTAGCTTGTGACTAAAGGCCTTTCAAGCCACTACAGGCAAGACACACTTGGTAGGCTGGTTGAGAGCCAGGGCTCTCCTGGGTTTAGACTTTGTTGTCCGTCAGTGCCAGCCTCTTCTGATGACAATGGGTTTTTCCTTTCTGCCTGTATTAGGCAACGGTTCGTGACTGTGATGCTGTACCTAGCAGAGACAGCTTAAGGGAGCAAGGATTTACCATGGGTCTCAGCTTCAGAGTCAGTTCTCAGCTTGACGGCTCAGGAGGCAAGGGGGATGGGGGGAGGCTGCCGCTCTGCAGACTTCAGCCCTGTCTCCACTTTATTCTGTCCTGGCCACAGCCCATGGAATGGTCCATCCGCATTCAGGGTGAGTCTTCTCCCGGGCCTCTGTGGAGATGCCCTTACAGATGCATGTAGAGCTGTGCTCCTCGTCTCCTAGGTGACTCCAGAGGCAGTCAGGTTGAAGCTGAAGATAGCCTCACTCCCCTTTAGCAACACAGGGACCTCTGAGCTTTTGAGAATCCCTGTTTCTCACACACAGCAGTAAGTATGGATGGATACATCTTTAAAGATATAAGAAGAAGAAATTAAAAAAGAAGAAATCTGCTTTATAGGGATCTATCCATAGGAAATTATCTCATAGCACCACAAAGAAGCTGAGCTCTCAAGCAGGTAGTAATTTGCAGTATTATTAAAGTTTTATTGTTATTGTATATGTGTGGGTATTTTGCCTGTATGTGTGTCTATGTATGACATATGTGCTTGGCACCTTCCGAGGCCAGAAGGGGATATCAGATACTATGATTGTGAGTCACTGTGGGTGTTGGGAATCACATCTAGGTCCTCTGCAGCTACAGACAGTGCTTTTAATTGCTGACCTATCTCTCTCCAGTCCCTTGGTTGTTTTATTTCTGAGACAAAGTCTCACTCCCATTACAGCCCAGGCTGGACCGGAATTCACTCTATAATCCTGGCTGGCCTAAATCTTTTCCGACCTCAACCTCTCCAGACCTTCCCAGCCCTGAGATGATGAACACGGGTCGCAAAGCTTTTTAAATTTTGAAACATAGTCTCATTATGTAGCCTTGGCTGGCCTGGAACTCGCTTTGTAGACCAGGTCCGCCGTGCCAGGGTGATGAAGTGGTTTTACAGAGGAGCTCTAGGATATTTCCTGGGCTATACCCAGACTGAGCTGCCTCCACCTGGCCTTTGGACAGAGAGAGAGAGGGGGAGAGGGGGAGGGGGGAGAGAGGGAGAGGGAAAGGGAAAGGGAAAGGGAGAGGGGGTAATCTGACAGTCACCTGGTCAGATTGAATGAGAACATATAATGTGAAGGGAACATGTTCTCTGAGTGTCTGAGATCTACCTGAGTTTCTTCCTCCAGAGTGGCCTTACCAAATGCTGACGGTTATTTGAGGTGTCCTAGGGAGTGAGTCACAGGGTAGCTATACCTGCTGCAGGTCTTAAGGACAAGTTTGCCCTAAGCTAGGGGCAGCTGCCAGGGGCCTGGTCACTGGCTCCCTTTAGGTGCCCAGGACTGAGCCCTGGGGTTGTGTGAAACTGTAGTCGTCACAGGGCCACCCTGGCCCACCGAGGATTTGGCATTTGGCTTCCCTCCATCTCCTTTGTCTCCCTGAAAAAGCCTGTTTCCCTGCAAGGCCTCCCTGCTACCGGTGCTTTGTGCAGACTGGGGAATTTGTGGTCCTGTAAGCTGTTTAAAATGCCTTTCTAAGGGAGCCATTTAGACACACTTGGCAAAAGGCAAATCTCATTAGCCATTGTCTAAGTAACCCCGGGCTGCTAGAGAGTATTCGAGGAGAACACCCTGTTCTTTTGCAAGGAGGCTTAGGGGCCCTTCCATCTTGGGCGAGGGACCCAGGCGCTTTGTCCTTCCTCTCTCTCCTTCATCCCCAGCCTGTGGGAGGGTAGAAGGGGGGTCTGGCTGGGAGAGCCTTGCTGTCCCCAACACAGAGCTTTCTGTTCCTTTCCCTCTTGATCAATCCATCTTTCACTGTTTCTTCTGCCTTCCATTCCCTACGACCCTCCTCCCCCATCCCACTCCCTCTCTGCCCCTTGCTTTGCCCACTTCCTTAACTTCCTTCAGAAAATGGACTGAAAGCACTCTGTAAATATAAAAACGTATTTTCTGAGCTTATGTCTTTTCAGTCAGCAGAGAGCAAGTAGCCGGGCGTTTATTTTGCAGACAAACCTCTGCATTCAGAGTGCTGGCGCCTCTGTGTAGAGCTTGCCTGTCTGCTGGTGGAGAGCGGCTGGGGCAGCCTGGGGATCCACTGAGTGGTCTTGCTGCTCTGTTCTGTTTGATACACTTAATTGTGAGCACATAAAAAGAAGGGGGGAAAAGATAGGGGAAAAAAATAGAGAATAACATAATAAATACTCATGCAGTTACACCAGGAAGATGTTTTCTGTTCAGATATTTAGAATAGAATCCAGAGCCTGTGACCACTCCTCAGCACATCCAACTTTTCAAAAGAAAAAAAGAAGGAAGGAAGGAAGAAGGAAAGGAAAGAAGGAAGGGAACAAGGGAGGGAAACAAGGGAGGGAGGGAGGGAGGGCTGGCAATGGAAGCATTACAGACAAACAAAAGGCCTTCACTCTCTGCCTTCCTTCTCCCGGGGGGAATCACCGCCATACATTTGCTGTATAACTCCATAAGCTGCTTCAGTATTTCCCTGCATGTATATGAACCCATGAATAATGTATCATTTCCTTGGTTTGTCTTTTAGGAGCATACTTTAAATGCTGTCATAATGTAATTTTCCGTCTTGAGTTTTTTTTCCCTTACATGATGGTTTGAAGCGTATTCCCACTAAACATTCATATCTAGTTCATTATTTCTAGGCCTGGGAAGTGCCCCATTACATATCTGCCCCTTTTGATGGACAGTTTGACTGTGCCAGCAGACAGGTCTGCTCCACTCTTGATTGACAGTTGGTTTCTGGGTTTATAAGAACATGGCCATGCAGACTGGAGTTAGTCCAGGCCCCACTTATCTGACCTCCATTGAGGTTTTCTGAGATTTGCCACCTCAGTTGGCTGCTCCCACCCTTTCCTTAGCTCTCTGAGCAAAGGAAGGCTTTTGGAGAGGGCGCCGCAGGAGGAGAGAGAGCTGGTGAGCGGAGCTGGCCGTTGGTTTTGCATTTGCCATCCCTCCCCAGCCCTGGTGCCTCCGGGTTCTGATTTTCATCATACATTAATCCACATATTACATCCCTTAAAATTCCAGCTTCTCCATATCTCGTTTCGACTGTATGCCTATCTCACTCTACAACTGTTTCCACTTTTCTGAGTCCCTTTGGCCACCGTCCACATGCTTGCACAGAGCTATAATGTACATGTAGCACTGGGCCAGCTGGGTTTTCCTCTTAGGAGTGTATTACAACCTTTTCCTGTTGGCTGCGCCCACCGTGGTGACCATTGCCACCATCTCACAGTATTGTGCCCTGCAGTGTGCCCTGGCTTGCACTTCCTGCCCCAGGATATCCTCCTCCAGTGTCCCCTCCTGCCTCCCGTTAGTCTTTGGGGACTGGGAGCCCCTGAGGATGCTGCCGTCTGGGTGCAAACAGAGCTAGCTAGGTGCTACTCCTACTGGCTTCTTTCTTTCTCAAGTGCCTGGACCATTTCAGCTTCCTTGTCCCACACCCATCCTCCCATCTCCAAATTATTCCCTTAGTAACAGAGAAACAAGCGAACTAAACTGTGGGGTGGCCTCTATGTGTTATTCTCATGTTGTTCTAAACCACTAGTAGGTATCATCCCTAAGAGGAAAGAGTTTGGCACTGGCTTTTCAGGCCTTGTCCTTTCTCTGTGTTTTGGAGGAGATAGAGGAAGGGACTCTGGCACTGATAGATACTCTAGCTCCCTAAAGCTGAAGACACAGAGTGAGTCTTCTTGGGAATGGGGGTATATATGTGAGCTTGGGATGAGGCAGGGAGAGAGTGCTGACGTCTTGCAGCACACATTACTGTTGGTGGGACTCTCCCTCCTATCCCTTGTTCCTTAGCGGACACTCTTCAGCCTGGCTTGAGGTTTCTGACTCTGCTTCACGGCTCCCACCTTCTGTGCCTCTGCCTTCTCAGGGAGAACTTTTGAAAACATGAGTAGATTTATAACATTATCACTTATGGAACACAGACAGTATCCCCATTCCTCGCTGAAACATTTTACATTTCCATCTTCTTATTCCTACCCATTATTGAGTAAGACAGAATCTGACATCCCCATTTGGCAGAAGTTAGGACTGCGGGATCTTCCTTAAAACTCTGGGAATCTGCACCTTTCCCCCAACTGTCCCAGCTGGCTTCGCTGGGAAACAAGTCTGGGCTGGACAGAGATAAGCTGTCTCTTGTTCCTGCAAGAAGCCCCTTGCTGGTGTGGAAGGTATTTTGCATGACTGCATTGGTTTGAAATTTGCTGAGGTTCACCCTGTTTTTTCTGAAGTATTGACTTTGGAAAGTCTGCTTCAGGGACTGCATGCTGAGGAGGAGAATGGGGTGATGACACCCTCAGCCTCCTCTGCCACCACTCTGGGGAAGGAAGAGGAGAGAGGAAAATAGCTTGGCAAACTGGTTCTGGAATGTTCCTGGCCCCAGCCAGGTGCCAAGGGAGTCCTTGGCAAAGGTGCTATCCTGGAGATAGAGCCACAGCCCTTGCAACACGCAGGCCAGTGTTCCTATCCCATTGAGACTGGCTGGGTGTTCTTGTGGTGGTCCTCACAGCCTGTCAGGATGACTAAGTAAGGTAGCAACTATGCTGTACCTGGCAGAGCGGATGGTGAGAGGCAAGCTCCCCTTCTCCTTGCCACCCTCTGATTCAGCAGCAGAGTACATACACCCTTAGAGGGTTCTAAGGTCAAACCCAAGGTCCCCTGAAGGGAACGGTGGACCCGGGAGTATAGATACTCTTTCAGTTCCAGGTCTGATTGGGTATGTTTTATGCACCAAAGCCACACTCCTGACACTGCCCTGTGCCTGTGGACCTTATGGCCTTGGGTTCCTAGACACGAGCTCTGGTGCTCAAACCACTGAATCCAGGAGAGAGGACCTTTTAGTTTTTCATAGCCAAGGGGCTGGAGTGGAAAGAGCCTGGCCAGAGGATCTGTGCTTCTGTGGCGGCATCAGCTTGAGTCCTTGCTGCCTGTCCTGGTCCCCACAGGACTCAAGGGAGCAACAAATCCCCTCCTGGTAATTCGATGGAAATGATGGAAACAGAGAAACTAGACTCCCTGGCTGGCAGACTTGTAGCTACCTCCCAGAGCTCTGTGCCTTCCTGTCCTTCCTGCATCCCCATTTAGTCCAGGCTAACAACAGGCCCCCTTGCTATGTGTAGTCATAGCAGTGGGCAGGCTCAGTTTGCCCAGTACTCAGAATTGCCCAATCTCAGAAGCACTGGTTCAGATTAAAGGACTGTGCCAACGCTTTTTAGAGATGGGGATGTGGCAGTATGGATCGCTCATGTGTCTCAGGCTGCCCCATGTGGCCTCTAGCCTGAGGCTTCCTTTGGGCTGCTGACATAACTCCTGTATGTGGAGACACAGCCAATATGGGTTCAGGCCTCTTGGGGGAGAGGCAGCCATTAGGACAACTTCCTGGGTCTCCTGTTTAAGACTGAGCTCATCTTAAAAGTCCATGGGAGTCGGGGCTCTTCACCTATTCTCTGACACACTCATCCAGCTACTTCTAATAAATGTGAACAAAATGGATTCATTTATTCCTTTTGAAGATAGGCCCACCACTGTGTGCCCACTGGGCCCACTGCCACAGCAGGTTACAAAGCACCAGGGTCATACTTCTGGTACCTCACTGTACCCCCTACGGAGATGTAAAATGTCAGTGGAACAAATTACTGACCAAATACTTCAGAACATATAAATATTCAATTTCTCTGGCTTTCAAATAAAACCCAGGCTCTGGTCTGCTCCCAAGAGTGGGTACCTGGAGAGCTCTACTGGGGAGGGGACCAGCTCCCAGTGGAGAGACAAGTGTCCCCAAAGGTCAGGGCAGAGGCTGACTCTGTGTGAGTGGCAGCTCTGGCTGAGCAGAAGAGAAGCAGTGGGCAGTGGGGTACAAAGAGCAAAGAGGTGGCACGCCCACACGCATCCATGTTCACAT
This sequence comes from Mastomys natalensis, assembly GCA_021653895.1. Classification (NCBI taxonomy): domain Eukaryota; kingdom Metazoa; phylum Chordata; class Mammalia; order Rodentia; family Muridae; genus Mastomys; species Mastomys natalensis. Next base: position 1,254,727 of record JAJTUV010000251.1, on the reverse strand, counting down.
GGGGATTTGTACTGAGAACGCATGTGATGCACTTGGATGTGGGTGCACACCAGGACTGACCCCAAGCCTTGTGCACACTAAATGAGTGTTGATTTCTGTGTTCTGTTCCTGAGTTTGTCACTCAATTGCTATTGTTGGGGCTGGGATAGACGGGGACTCCAGCTCCTTCACAGTATCACCCCAGAGAAGTCCAAGGCACAGACTCCCTCAGCTTTCCGTGAAGTGACTCCACACAGACCCAGAGTGGTTCTCTAGCTGGTCAGCAACTGGGTTTAGTTTTAGCCCAGAGCTTCCCGCTCAGACCTGGCCTGGATCCTAACTGTGAGAATGTGACTGTCCCTGATCTGGAAGACAGCCTCTCCCCTGTCTCAGGACAATGGCCAGCTAAATGTTGTGTCTCTCTTGCAGGCATCCCCACGCTCATTGTACTGGACCCACAGGGGGAGGTGATCACTCGACAGGGCCGGGTGGAGGTGCTCAATGACGAAGACTGCAGGGAGTTCCCGTGGCACCCGAAGCCCGTGCTGGAGCTCTCTGACTCCAACGCCGTGCAGCTCAATGAGGGCCCCTGCCTCGTCCTTTTTGTAGGTATGGAGCTGAAAGGGACGTGGAAGACAGGTCAGAATGGACCTCTCATGGGAGGCAGAGAGGATCCCCTGCCCCCAGCTTCTTTCTGTCCTTAACAGTGTTAAGCTGGGGTCTTTGTCTCCCCAGCAGCCTTGCTTTTGACCCCAATGATTTATTCATGGCTATCCTCCTGCAGGCGGTGGTCTGGAGTAGCTACTGCTCCTCTTTCCTTGTGTGCTGCTCCTGCGGCCAGCTGGGCAACAGGTCAGGCAGGAAGGTGCCCCCAGCTCCCCCTGAACAGAACCTTTGTTGGGAAGGGAGATGGGGAGGGTGTTGCTTGCATAGCAGCTGTAGGGGGTGGGGCCCCCTCAGGCTAAGGCTCATCCAGGCCTGTTGCCACTTTCCTATGCTTTAATGGACAATTCCAAGGGGGCCACTAGAGCTGGCCCTGCTCCTCCACCCTCAGAAGCTATGCCTCTTGGCAAAGTAGAAAGACAGAAAAGTATCCGGGCAGACTGTGGAATGACTCATGGCCAAGAACCTTGGGACTTTGCTGGTCACCTCCAGCTGAATTGCTCTATTAGGTCCATGGTTGGAGTGGCCCCCACCAACTTCACTGAGGGCCTGGGGAGTACCCTCAGCACCCTGCTGCATTCTCTGGGATCTGGTTTCGGGTGGGACCCTAGCATCAGAGCTGATAAGCAGACTGGTCCAGTCTTGGGTAGGAAGGCTTGTCATAGAGAAGCAGTCTTGGAAATGTTTCACTGTGGGACTGTCCTGCTTACTGCAGGTCCTCAAACCCACATCCTGGGGCCTGTTTGGAAAGAGCTCTGAACTTGGGGAGAATTAGGAACCTTTTGGCCTTCTCCGGACATGTAGAAACCAAGTCCCAGAAAGGCAAAACAAATTGGATAGCGAATTAGATGGGGGTGTCCCCAGAGTTTGTGTCTGGTCACCATGAGCCTCTTGGTCAGTGTGGCACTTCTGGGTAGACTCCTCATGTTCTCCTGCAGATCATCCCAGGCAGGTCTGCCTACCAGGTGGCTTTAAAGCAGCTATGGTGTCCCATCACCACCAGAACTGCAGAGAGGAACCGCAGTCCTAGGCTCCTTGCAGCATTCATGGTTCCGGCTCTGTGACCGGGAGAGTACTCCTGGAGCCTTGGGAGTAGGCATGGGGGCAATACAGCTTCCTGGATAGCTTGGTGAAGAACTTCATGACAGGGTCTGCATGCTGTGGGTAGTGTTCCAATCACTGAGCCTGTGTCTAGTGAGCCCAGGGTGTCTCAGGTCCAGCACTCAGGTCCATGCCTGGTCACTACTATTTGACAATTTAGAGTTGCTTGTCCTTCTTTTCTCTTCCCCTGTCACAGACTCTGAGGATGATGGAGAGTCTGAGGCAGCCAAACAGCTGATCCAGCCAATAGCTGAGAAGATCATCGCCAAGTACAAAGCCAAAGAAGAGGAGGCTCCGCTGCTGTTCTTTGTGGCCGGGGAGGTGAGTGCAGAAGACAGGCCTGGCGTCCTGGCCAGGCTGGCAGCAGGGACTTTCAGGATATAAGTGGTCTTGGCTTCTGGAGGTCTGAAAGGACCTCTGGGTCTGAGCTGATTGTGCCACACACAGATGTAAGAGGAAAAGGTGTGTCCTTAGTCATCAGAAAGCACTTCCTATCCCTGCTGTATCCCCCCCCCCCCCCCCCCCCCCGCCCTTCCTTCTCACTCAGCGGCCCTCAGAACATTAGGAAACCCTCCCGGGTCTGTTCCCCATGCACTGCTGGGAGAGCAGCAGCGTCACAGACATCAGCTAGCCACCCTCACTCCCATCAGAACCAGCCCCAGTGCTTTTGCAAAGTATCAGCCTGACTAGCTCCACTGTGTCAGCCTGCAACACAGGCTTAGCCATCCCAGGGAGCCTGACTTAAAACACAGCCGAAGACGCTTGGGAAGATTGGAAATTGCTGCTGTTCCCCATTTGTTGCACCCAAGGCCTAGTTCTTGAAGGCCCTCACTGTGTCAGACTGAGCAGGGGACTTCCCCAGGGTCAGGTGATGGGTCCTTAAAGTAGAGACTCCCTGTGCAGGTGCCTGACCACCCTGAAAGCTTGGGAGCCTGCATCCTACAGGCACCTGTGTTCTGCAAGATGGCCATGATCAGCTGCGCAGGCGCTCTCCTGGCTCCTTCTGCACATGCTCATTGCTTCTCTACCCCACCCCAGCACCCCCTGAGGTTCACAGCTACAGACTTTATGAGACCACCCCCCAGCTTTTCCTGCACAAGTCAGAACCTCCAGTGGGTCAGAGCCTGTGCACTGAATTCCAAGAGAAGCACAGGAAGACAAACAAGAGAGGCCAGACACCCTAAGCCACCCATTCATCATCTCCTCAGTAACCACCGCTGGCTGCCCTGCTGGGCCCCTGCAGGCAGCCCCAGTCGCCCTGCCCAGCCCTGGGGTGGAGGGGAACAAAGAGGGTTCACAGGCTCCTGCCCGGGCCTCCCAGCCGCCCCACACAAAGCACAGCAAGGCAGCTCTGTATGTATTAAACTCTAACCCCTGGAGAATAGCTCCTAAGAAAAGATGGGTGCAGAAGAGAAAGGCCAGGCTGGGGGCAGGGCGGGATTCAGGAGCACAGCTGAAAAGCTTTTGCAAGTTTTCTGTACCCTAGGCGCCTTGCCAGGAACTTCACCTGCTGTCTCCTTTGTTCCTCACCCTCTCAGTGGGAACAATACTCATTATCCTGTTTCCTAGATGAGGGAAGTGAGGCCTTAGCAGGGAGAGAGGCTGGAAGCACTGGGGCTGGTTTCCTCTCTTAGCATCCTGGGTGTTAGGGATGGGACCTGGGTTCCACTGATGTCCCTTGCCAAGGCCACGCAGAAAGTAAGTAGCAGAGAAAGAACTGTGATTCCAGGCGCGATCTTTTCTGACAGATGGATCAGTTCATGCTTAGGACATACAGGTTTGGGGGATGCTGTCCATGGGTCAGAAAGCTAGGCAGAGCCCCCGGTGTCATCCATTGCTCTACTGAGGTTCCAGTCTTGGCAGCTGTCTCAATCTAGCCCTCTGTCCTTCTGCTCAGAAGCAATATAACCTGGCCTGGGGGAGGGAGGGGGGGACAGGGAGATGGGACATGAACTTTGATTAACTGAGCCCAGCAGTGTCTGGTCCAGGGCTGGGAGAGTCCTATTATTCTTGTTGTCCTTTCCCAATCCTGTCCCTTGAGACGATCAGTGGTTAATCTGAAAGCCTTTGAGAACATTAACATTCATCTTTCTGGTTTGCTCAGGGGGAGGCGCTGGAGCTCTTGGCTTGGTCCAGACCTCCTGAAGGGATAATATGAACAGTGTTTGTCCAGGTGCTTCCCTCTGTCTGTCACAAAGGGTTCTATTAACCCGAAAGGAGGGCTGGGCTTGGCGATCAATGCCCAAGATACAGAAGCATCCAGGCTTACAGAAGATGCATGCTATCGTATGAGAAGGAAAGATGTCACTCACAAACCCTCCTTAGTGTCTGGGAATGTAATAGATTTAGTCTGAGGAACCAGTGAGCTTAAGTTTCATGCCTCCTGTTCCCCACCCCTGTTTAAGGCCAGGAAGACCCCATGCCCTTTCTCTGCAGGGCGACTCAAAACCTTTCATTAAAATTAAGAGTGTTATATGTTGTACGGTGTGAAGTCCCGTTTCCCACTAGTCTCCAATGAGGTCTGTCTCATGAAAGGTCACCTCAAATAGTTGCTCCTCCATAAAAGTTTTTCCTTGTCTTTGACCCTGTTTGCCTGTTTGGATGAGGCATGTTTAGCAGAGGGAACTCACTGGGCCAGCAGCAGGGAATGCATGGCAAGGCACCAGCTTCTTTGAACAACACGGTGGAGTAGCGCCCAGGCTGGCTGCGCACCTCCTGCCTTCATCTCACACAGGGCATAGGAGACAGTAAGCTGTTTTTGTTGAAGAAGATTCCAGAGTTGAAATCCTGACTTAGCCTCAGATAATCCTCAGTGGGGCTGCAAAGAATCGAGAGCTGGTTGCAAAACATATCGATCAGGACTTAAAATCATAACCTTAAAAAAGCAGAGGGCTTGTTAAAGTCACTTTCATGCTCATGAAGAAAGTTGGTTTGCCTCCTGGGTTGAGGGAATTGTTCACCCTCCTCCCTAAGGGAGGGTAGGTAGGGTCCTTATCCTTCCAATAGAAGTGTCCCCCTCCCCCAGCATGCCGACACTGTCCCTGTCCCATACTCTCTAAGGACTAAGCTCAGGAGACTCTCTTGTTAAAATGTACTGGTTTTCTTGCCCTTCTGGTGACTTCCAGGATGACATGACTGACTCCCTGAGAGATTACACCAACCTGCCTGAGGCGGCACCTCTGCTTACCATTCTGGACATGTCAGCCCGGGCCAAGTACGTGATGGATGTAGAAGAGATCACCCCAGCCATTGTGGAGACTTTTGTGAATGACTTCCTAGCAGAAAAGCTCAAGCCAGAGCCCATCTAGTGGGCCCGGCCTCCTGAGACAGTATTTAAGACAGTCTTCTCCCTTTCCTCCCCTCTGCCCTTGGACTTTTCCCGCGTGTCCTGAATCACACAACCCAAGTGTCCAACCTCTGTGGTGCCTTGTTTCTGCATTAACAACTCAGCTAGCACCCAAGGGTGTGCATCTTCACAGTGGCAGCAGATCCCACCGTGTTTGGAGACGGCTTGGGATCCGTGAGGATGGCATGACCAGCTAGCATCGAGACTGCCACCTCTCCTGGCTCTTGATGGCAGACCTTCCAGGGTCTTCTGCAGAGTGAGCAAGCAAGGACAGTGGATTGAGGCCCTGACTCTGACTAGGGTCAGTACACACTCCCCAAGCCAGAGGGAACTCTCCTGTGACACCTCTACCTGTGGGAGTTACAGAGGAAGGGTCATGGCCTCAGCAGACATCAACTGTGAGCTGTCAGCAAATTTGCTTTGTAAGGACATAATCTTTCTTGGTCTGAGGGAAAACCAGCACATCAGTGGGTTCTTGGGCAGGGGACCTCCAAATCTATAAAGAAACTTGTGGGTGTTTGTTTTGGTGGGAAAATGAATAGCCAAGCTAACAGTTCATAGAACGCTTACTGTGTGGTTAATTTCTTCCTGTCCCCATCTCCTTATTCTTGGCCATCCCCAGGTTTCTGCCCATACAAAAACTTCCCGCTATCTTGGAATTTCAGAAGTGAATTCTTCCCCTTGGACATCTTCCCAAGACTCAACCCTGAGTTCCCAGAGAAGTGTTGCCCAACTGCCCTGGGTTTCTCTTTGGGCTGGTTGTATGCCAGAGGCACCTGAAGCCCCTTTCATGGTCTGTTTTCTTTTCAAACTGGATCCAAAAAGCAATGAGAATTTTCTTTTCTCTGGAACCTGCAACAGGGGCTATGCTCTAGAGAGCAGTGAGAGCATTGGGCATGCCACCCAGAGTCGCTCTGCCCAGGACAGAACAGTGGAAACGCCAGCCATGTTCTTAGGGTCTGGGCTTTGGCCTAGGAACTCCCAGAACTTTAGTCTGTCACAGTCTGGGGTCAGGGCCTCACCCTCAGCTCCACCCAACACTTTACCAGCCCAAACCATTTATTTTGGAAAACCCAGTTGTCCTCCCTCAACAAGCTATTGACATTGTTGTTCCTTGCTGAATCGGATTGTTGGCTTGTAGTTCAGAAGTACAAAATTAGTTAGTAATTACTCTATTGGATGTTGCCAGCCTGAAGTGCAATCACCTAGAAAGAAATAAAGCAGATAAAGCAGGCCTCTCTGACCTCACCCTTTGCTCCAGTTTTCCTGTCCTCGGTGGTGAGTCCTTTTCCCTTTAGTGCTCTATTTGGGATGGGGAGAATGTTCTAGAGCCTGCAAGAATCTAAGGAACTGAGACTGGGAACAGAGTTCGGTTATAGGGTACACAAGGCCCTGAGTTTAACACACAAACACACACACACACACACACACACACACACACACACACACACACCACATGGCTGTCTCTCTTGGTTTTCAGAAGGCTGGAAGCTCACTGGAGGCTGGGTTCTCAGACTGAAGACCTTGTTGTGAATCTTGTTTACTGAATCTGAGCACTGACACCTCCATGGGGAGACACTAGAACCACCATGGACCTCACTTCAAAGAGTAGGGCAAGGAATGGGATGTCCCAGCCTAGCTCTGTCCTAGGGTTTAAGGGCTTCTCTGTCAGTGTCCTTGAGAGGGAGACAAGGACCAAGATGAACTCCCTCCCTTGGAGAATGAATAGGTTTCTGCTGTGCCCTGTGTGTGATTGCTTTGAAGGAAAGGATGGTATCCCTTTCAGCAGCTAGCTACCTTTTGGGGGAAAAAGAAAGAGAAGCCAGAGATGGGAGGTGGAGGATCTGATCTATGTCGTATCTCAGTGGCCTGTCCTGGGCTGATTCTCCGGTCTGGTGTTGCTGGATGCAACACCAGGACTTGCCTTTTAGAGTGGATGTGTGGGTTAGTCAGGACCCTGGGGACGGCTTAGTTCTGCACAACTGCTACAGTTGGAGAATGTGCCACGGAAGGATCTTTCCTGTGAACCAGTGAACAATCCCTAAGGTTACTGCAGCAGACCAAGTGGGTGGTGTGCTAGCTCCCACCAAGCAGCTCCAAGATACCTTCCTATTCTCCTTGCTAATTGGAAACAGGCTAAGACACCAGCTGTGGCATATCCACAGGCTTCCGCCAGCAGCATGGGAAACGTCATGCCCTGCAGGTCGACGTGGGAAGGTAGCTATAAAAATGCCACTGTAGAATTCCCAGGTTTGTGTTCAAAATGACCTCCAGACCCCATTCCCACAACAGAGATGCATTTCTTTAAATTTCTCAAGACCAAGTCTTACTCTGCAGCCTAGAAAGCCACTGTGTAGCTGGCCTCAAATTCCTGCTTCAGGCTCCTAAGTGTTGGGACTAGAGGCATAAGCTACAGTGCCCAGCAAGGTAAGATTTTTCACCCAGCTTTCACACAAAAGATCAAAGAGTTGTCTGGAATCCTACACTAGGGAGGGAGGAAGGAGGGTCATAAGTTCAAAGCCAGCCTGGGCTTCATAGCAACACTGTCTCAAAATATCAAAAGTAATAAATCCATACAAGGAAAAGGACATGCGTTAGGCTAATGATGGAAAAGGGCAGATGGAACCAGCTTCCTAAAAGTCAGGTGGTTTTTGCTCTGTCCTGCTCACCATGTGTTCTTGAAACCAGTGGCCCTCACTTATTCCAGCAGATGGAGCCAGCACTGCTTTTTTGGCAAGCTTCAAGTGGTAATTTCCAGCCAGACTTTGTTTTATCCTGTTGCCTAATTAAAGACACTAAAAAGCTGTTCCCCCTCCTGCTCCCATGCCCATGGCAGCTAACTGAATCCAGCAAGGAGATAGGGGACTACGGCTCTGGAACAGGTATGTGGTAATGCAATGGTCTTTTTAAAGGGAGCTAGGAGAAAACACGGGCATGTGAGGACACGCATGTCAAAACGCTGCACACAGAGTTGACACACAGGGAGTGGCCTGAGCTAGCATCTGGTGCCACATGCTGAGGTGGTCACATTCTATACACAGATCACTTCTGCTAGCCTGGGCAGACCTGTGCCTGCCTTGGAGCACCAGAACACACCAATGAGGTGCAAAAGCCAGGGTGGCAATAATCAGGGACTGCAGAGGTTCAAGAATACCCCTCTCCACTCCCACTGTCTTGTGCAGCCAGTCACTGACCCGAGAGCCCTGAGCCCACCAAGATCTTACGAAGTTTGTTCCACAACGGTTATATTAAAGCGGTTACCTCATCTACATCCCTAATTGACAACACCTCCAAGCAGGCTGCTTAGGGGGCCACTGTTCACTGTGATTTCATTATTTTTTAAAAGATTTATTATATGTGAGCACACTGCCGTTCAGACACACAAGAGGACATGGGATCCTGTTGTGCGCCACCATGAGGGTGCTGGGGATTGAACTGGAAGAACAGTTAGTGCCCTCAACTGCTGGGCCATCTCTCTAGCACTTCATTATTAATGGCAAGGGCCTGTGAACATATGTGGTAAACTTCCCAGGAACAAAAGGCTGTATATGGAATTATATAGTGGTTCTGCTTTGTGGCTGGGAATTCTGCTGCAGGGAAATCAGAACATAGTGCGTTCTCCATATACCTTATGGTGAAAAGATGAAGTTAAGTGTCTTAGTTTCATTCCTGTTGCTGTGATAAAACACTGTGACCAAACAACTTACTGGACAGTTTATTTTACAATTCACAGTTCCAGCGTGCAGTCCATCAGAGCCAGAAGTCACTCCTACAACACAGGATCCCATGCTGCCGCCCACAACGGGCAGGTCTTCACACCTTAACTAAGTAATCAAGAGAATTCCTCACAGACTGCACACAGGCCAATTTATCTAGGCAGTCCTTTGTTGAGACTCCTTTCCCAGGTGATCCTGGAGGGCGTGAAGCTGACAATTAAAACTAAGCACTGCTACGTGGGTCACGCCTGTAGTGTTTTGGGATGCTTTCCAAGCCAGGTAATGTATTAGTCCATGTGTATAGAACTCCTGAAGAACAGTTGAGATTTCCTTTCAAAGTTACAACTCTGAAAATCTGTCATATTACCAGAGTAGGCTTCAGTGGCCTCAGGGCTGGACTCTGGACACTCAGACCTCAAATAACAATTTACGGACTAGAGCTAAGAATATAGGGGAGTGACCCCTGCTGCAGCTCTTGCTTCCTCCTCCCAATTTTTGTCCCTACTCATCAAGCAGTAGCACCAGTGATGGGGCACCCCAACTCTGAGCTTTCCTGAGTAGGGTGACACAGCTGGGAATTGTTATACAGAGAGGAAGAAGCACAGGGCCAATCCCCACAACAATGGGCCCCTGAACACCTAGCATGCCTCCTGGGACTCCAGTGAGACTGGGTCCGTAGCTGTGGCCACAGCTGCTCAGATCTGATTCCGCTGTTTAGAAGCAGTTCGTTGGTTAATCTGGCTCCTAGTTTATTTTGTTTGTGTCTTCACTCCCTCCTGGAGTGAAAGGGAAAAAGAGGACTGTGTTGTAGTTAAAAGCAACATATTTTTTGAAAGTAAAACAAGATGAGCCCAAGTGGCAAGAATGTCACTGAGCGCTGGGGAGGCAGCTGGGTGGAGGTAGAAGCACAACCCATGGTCAGATAATCCTGTCAGGCATGGCTGCTGGGACTTCGTGTGGTCCTGATGCACTTCAGCATGGGTGGCAGGGACATCAGAAGTTGCTGGGGGCTCTTGGAGCAAGCAGTGGAAGATATCAAGTAGTGTTTTGCCCCACGTGTCTAAGTGACCAGGTTCTCACCAGTTAGCAGCTGGATGAGGTAAAGGACCAAGCCTGCCCTGCAGCACTGGGCAAGGCTATTTGTGTAAGCTCTGTGTGACAGGAACATATTGGAACACTGCTGTTCTTCCAGAGGTTGGACATGGAACTGTGTTAATGTCCATATTCTCTTGAATTTCAGATTCTGATTTCCACTGAGCTGAGATACACTCCAAGTTTGCAGTGCTCTTTGGCAGAGGGAGCTAGGATTCCATTTGAACAACTTAAACCCAGGGCAAGTCCCAACTCTGTAGCTTGGGTAACCATTTCTGAGGTGAGGCCTGCCACCTTGTGGTCAAAGCCGCTGTGGCAGCTTGGCTCCCTGCAAAGCCAAGCAGGAGCCTTGGCCAGGTTCTCAGAGCTTCCCGTCCAGCCACTGGCGGGTTTTCTAACGCGGACTGCTCCATTTTATCCCTGTTTCCTGGGGAAATGGTGATCAAACATTCATTGTTCTCAAAGGTGAAAATTCATGATAGTGATTTTCCATTTTCATTTGGCAAGAACATAACCACAAGTATTCCCCTGTAGTCAGTCACTTAAAAGGACAACTTGTACACCCCCCCATACACACACATACACCCCCAGGCTAAGTTCTAACACTGGCCAGAAAGCATTTGACGAGTACACTTCTTACTCCTCTTGCATCCAGGATGGCAGAAGGGCCTCACGTTGCACCAAGCAAGAGCAGTGCTACCCACGGGCCACTCTCCTCCAGGATGCAGGATGTTCTATCATTGATTGCCATTTTGTAACACAATGCAGGAGACAAAGTACAGGAGAGTGGAGATGTGCTTGCTTCCTTTTGGTGCCTTCTGTTTCTTTAGCACTTTCTGAGGTGTTGAAGGGAGACTAAATGTCAGCAGGCTCAGCGGAGTGGTGTGAATTCTTCCCTGCTGCCTTCTAGACCCAGCCTGCTGTGACAGTCATTACAGTCCCCCTCAGCTCACATTGTGTTCCAGCCTTTGTGGACAACAGTAAAGAAAGAAAGAGCTTTGGGCTCAGCACAAGCCTTTAATCCCAGCAGAAGCAGGTAGAGCTCTGTGAATTCTAACCCAGCCTGGACTATAGAGATAGTTCCAGAACAGCCAGGACTACATAGAGAAAGAAACCCCATCTCTGTCTGTCTCTGACTCTCTCTCACACAACCCCCCATCCCCCAAGAAAGGGTTTTGGGGCTCTTCTGGTTTTTAAAAGCTGACTAAAGACTGAAAATCTCCAAGAATCCATGGACTACCCACATCAAACGTTTGTGCAGTACCCTGGGCCAGCAGGCAGTGTTCATCATGGGAGGACACAGCCAACAAAACTGAACACTACCAATACTCTCCCCCAAAACACCCCAGAGCCCTGCATCTGCCCATGGTACATGGACTCGCTTGCCCAGTTGGTTCTCCCAAGAGTTTTACTAGAGTTAAAGGAACAGAAAGGGAAGGGGGTTGGCTCTGTGGTTTCTGTTGCACATGCAACAACTTGCTCGGCCTCCCTAGAATAAGCAGCTAAAGGAATCCTAAAGGAACCCAGCCATTGGAGCTGCTGTGCTTGAGGATGTAGTACAACTACTTTCCTTAGAAGCTCAACTCTAAACCAATTGTTTGTGGTTGCAGAAGTAGTGTTTAGAATGGATTCCAAATTCCAGCACCCCACTCCTTCCCACAGTCACTCAGCAGGTGCAGCTATCTGCTTTGGTTCTCCGACCTCACTGTATTCTGGGAGTGTTAAGGATCCCACTTGTCCCTGGGGATCCGAGAGCTCAGTGCTGAGGCAGTATGATTAGAGCCTTGGCACTCTGACCTTGCAAGATCTTCACCTCATAACACCCAGTGATCCTTCCTGATTTAAAAATGAAATATTTGTTTTTTATTTTTAATTACATGTATATGAATGCATCTGTGTTTGTGCACATCTGAGTATACATATCTGAGGAGGCCAGAAGAAGAAGCAGATCACAAGTTAAAGGTGGGTGTGATCCGTCCAACATGAGCACAGGAAATTAAACTGGGGTCCTCTGCAATACCAGTTAGATGCCCTTAACTGTGGAGCCATTTCTCCAGCCCCTTACATCATCATCATTCCTGCGTGTGTTGAGGTCAGAGGAAGACTGTGGAGTTGGTTTTCTCTTTCCACCTTTATGTGGGTTCCAGGGATTAAACTCAGGTCACCAGGCTTTGACAGCAAGTACCTTTACTCCCATCTTGCTGTCCCTCTAAATCACAGCATTTAATCAAGTGTCACAAAACCTACAACTAGCAGCAAGGAGCTGGTAAGCAAGTTGGCACTTCCAGCAGCAGGTTATGTTGCAAAGTAGACGCAGGGTCTAGCCTTTCTTTATACAGAATCCTCAAAAAGATGCCTGTAAAGCCAGGCATAGTGGTGTACACCTTTAATCCCAGCACTCTGGAAGCAGAGGCAGGAGGGGCTCTATGTTCAAGGTCACCCTGGTCTATATAGTAAGTTCCAGACTTTCCAGCACTATCCAGTGAGGCCCAGTCTCAAAACAAACAGGGACTGTGCTAAGGGATGACACCACCTGATGAACTGCTTCTGTTGGTTCACCACAAGGGGGAAAATACACATCAGTTGCCTATGGAACTGAAGGTCTGGACACACCAACCCAGAGATGGCTGCAGAGAAGACCAAAGAACAGCTGGCTGCTGGGTGCCATGCCCTGCAGCCCTCAGCTTCCCGGGAGACACTAAGGCACTGGGAATGCAGCTCCGTTGGCAGAGTGCTTATCTAGTACACACTAGCAAAAAGTTACAATCTCAAGACTAGTGGAGATGGGAGATCATAGGGAGAATTTTGATGGTGCTGGAGAGTTGGCTCAGTGGTTAAGAGCACCTGCTGCTCTTCCAGAGGACACAGGTTTGGTTCCTAACACTCACATGGTGGTTCATGACCCCCTAGTTCCAGGGGATATGACACCTCCACTGACCTCCACCAGGTACCAGGCAGACTGTGGTGTAGTGCACATACATGTAGACAAACACTCATATAAGTAAAACAAAAAAGGATTTTGACCTTTGTTGTTTAATAAGGAACAGCAGAAACTAATAGAAACTCATTATTTTTCCAGTACCACACAATGGTGGCAATGCCTACCTCCTGGCTCCTGTGTTGTCACCTTGGCTAGCCTCCTAGCATCAGTCCAACAGAGCAGGGGCTGGAGGCACCCTTCCCCTCCCACTGAGGATTCCTGCGCTCCTTCAGTGGTAACTCCGGTCCCTGCTCAAGTCTTCCACCTTTATCCTCAGCTGTCTTTTCCCTTCAAAGAGCAGGATGCTCGCAGCCATGGCTGAATTCAGACTGTCCACACCAGGTACAACAGGGATCAGCAGTCTCTTGCCACCAGTACTCTCAGCCAATTGCAGGGACTCCAGGCTCACTCCATGTGTCTCCCCACCTATCACCACAGCTGCTGGTGCTTCTGTCCAGTCCAAGTCATAACTCTGGACCTCAAGTTTGGGAAGCCAGTCTTTTCTGGTTTTAGTGTCTAGGTCCTCTTCATACTTGTGAAACTTTAAGAATCGGCGATCACATGCCCAGTCGCGGTCACTGGTTTTATTAGACATCTGAACCTGGGCATAGAGACCACAGTTGTCTGCCACATAGACCCGGGTGTCAGGAGGCAAGTGATTGGGCACTGTTTCCCATTCCACGTTGTTCACAATGGGCACCTGGAAATGTGCCCCCATGCCTGCCCGGAGCACTTTAGGTTCCCAGGCATCCACGCAGCCTAAAAAACAAAGGATACAATTGAGACTTCATAAACCTTCCTAGACTACAAATGGAATGCTGAAGTAAGTCCCTTTAATTCTAACCAAAAGATAAACCAACAGCTTTTCCATTACAGTCTTTTCCATTGCTGAGACCAAGAGCCTTCCATCCGATGACAGTGACCAGCAAAGGGTCTGGAAGACCAACTGCTGCTAATGCTGAAATAGATTTTGTTCATCGCATCCATACACAGGTGCCAGGCATTGCAGGGATGTAATGGAGATTAAAATGCCACCACGGACCTGCAGGAACGCAGGGTATCAACTGTGTCACTGGAAGAACATTGAACCAGATGACTGCAGTATCAACAGTAACTAATGTAAAAGTAGCATGAACAGGAAAACACTAAACATCTAAGAGACTGTAACACTGAGCTGGCTCCTAAGGGACAAGAGGATCTTGTTGGAGAGAGGTCCAGGTAGAGGACAAAGGCAGAGTGAGCAAGCATGCCTGCTGTTAGACAGGGTGGGGTGGGATAGGAGGCCAGAGGCAGGCAATGGCCAACATAACAGAAACAGTGCACTAAGCTGAGGAGCGTAGAATTTTATCAAGAACACTTACCGAAGGATTTAAGCAAACCAAGGACCGAATCTGACTCATATGACTTGAGTGTCAATCTGGACTCGAGCAGTCTCCCTACACTAACCATGGGAAACTAGGCAAGAAGTTCATACAGCAATCCAGGAGGAAGCAGGAGCCCAACTAGTTAGTAGCCCTGTCCCTGCCAAGGCCTGCCCTCATGCTGCAGTGGGAAGGCTAGAGGAACCCACTCTGACATAGTCACACCTAGACCTAAGGATCTCTGTGCATTGGCTGCCCAGCAGATACTGACCTGCCTATGTGTCTACTCCCACCACAGGAAAGGAGGAAGGCATTTCACCATCAGTGTCATAGGGCTGCCTTATGACAAGTCATTTTAAAAGGTAACTCAAGTTTAGAATAGTACCTATTCTCTGTTGGATGTCAGATCAACAGAGAATGTACTCATGCCCAGACATCCCCACCTATAGGCTTTCCAAAGCAATGCAGGGAACCAGAGATGGGAGCTGGGCTATAGGCCAAGAGGACTAGCTGGGCCTAGATCTGTGACAGCAGATGTCTAGTCTCACTCCTTCACCTAGAGACGAGTAAGGAAAAGATGAGAGCTCCTTCTGCATACCCGTTAATTGGCCATCACACCAATTATCCTCCTCTTTCCCGACCTCCTTCACCTCAGCCATGGGAACAAGTAAGAACTACACCACCTCGTCGATGTGAGCACATTTCCAAAACCGCACTGCTGTCAAAGCACTCAACAATAGAATGGGTGGGGTACTGAAAATGGAACCCCAGAAACTAGGTCTCACACTACCAGACCTGTGCTTGGAACAGAATGTGTCAGGGGAGGGTTGAATGGAGCAATTTAGGCAAGTCTCAGCAATTGTTCCGCTATTAGTTTATATTTAATAGTAGCTTGGGTGTCTCTGATGAGTGACATGCTCCCTCCCCTCCGCTCCCAGGGTGGAAAAGGCATTCTAGACATGTCTCAACTGCTAGCCAGGTACGTTTAGAACCAAGCCTATTAATCCCCTTCTGTGAGAAAAAGCTCAAATACAGGCTAATTTGTGTATAGCTGTGTAACTACATATTCCTGAGGCTAAGAAAAATGTACCAGGACACATAATCACTTTGGTGACAGCTTTCCTTCCATGGAACTCAGAACTCAAGGACTTATATACTGAACACTTTGAGAACTCAAAATAGACAAGGATCTTAAACCAAGTCTTAACTTTGGCATGTATATAATTAATGTATATTCATAAAACTCATAAAATGGGAACCTATTTCTTCCCTCCATTGACTTAAAATTCCAGAATAATGCAGCAGGTCTCAAAAGAATTTTAAAACACAAGCACCATTTGCCGAACGCTTCTTTTCGTCATTCCAAGTAATCTTAAAAAAACAAAGACCAACCATGAGGAAGATCCTTCTTATTCCTACTTTATAGACAAGAGATTTGACATTTAACATATTGTTTATGGGCACGCAGTTAACCTAGGGAAGATCAGAGAGTCAGACCAGAACCCTAACTCACTTGAAAACAGCCAACAAAGGCACCAGGGAGGAAGTGCTTTTCCAAGGCTGGAGAGAGGCTCAGCATTCAAGAGTGTACGCTGCTCTCACAGTGGACCTTACAAACTGCGGGCTAACTCCCAGAACCCACAGTGGGCAGCTCACAACTTCCTGTAGCTACAGTTCCAGGTCGTCCTGAACCTGACCTCTGTAGACACCTGAACTTATATGTGCACACATACACATACACATGTACACAGAATTAAAAATAAAATTAACCTATTTTATTTTATTTAAAAAGAGGTATTCTTACCTTTGGTGAGTAAGACTTTACTGCAGCCTGCTCCAGCTGCAGATCTCAGGATCGTCCCCAGGTTCCCAGGGTCACGGACATTGTCACAAATCAACACTAAGGGCAGTGAATGGTGAAGCTGAGTCTCTGGATATGTTATCTTAACAGGGTCAGGTTTGGCAAAAATCCCTAAGAAAACAACACAGGCGATTCACTAGTCTGGAGTGTGCATGGGAATGGCTTGATTTTTTTTGTTTATTTATCATTCTTTATGTATTCACAATTACCGAATGAAAACAAGAATATATTAAGACTACAAAATTTCAAACAAAAATTCTACCACTGCTAACCCCATCTTACCCCTTCTCCTTTCTGAACTCTATACATCCAATTATATCCGCACACTTACCTGTGCTTTTTCAACACAGACAAACTACTGTGTGTGTGGTGGCAAATGGCTGGGAGCAGGAGAATTGAGAGTTTAAGGCCATCCTGATCTCTATAACAACATGTTGACACATAAAACAAGGGTTTGGGATGTTCTCAGTGGTACAGCACTTGCCTAGCATGTAGATGGCTTTGGGATTGATCCCTAACACTTCTAGAAGCAACAAAACAGGACCTGAAAGCAAATGTTAAAAATGACATATAGGAGCTGGAGCGCTGACTCAGCAGTTAGAATACCTGCAGCTCTTGAGGACCTGAGTTTAATTCCCAGCACCCACATTGTGGCTCACAAGTCCAGTCTCAGGAGATCTGACCTCAGTAGGCACCAGCCACACTTGAAACACACATGGTGCACATACACATACGCAGGCAAAGCACTCATATGTGTAACATTTTAGTGAAGGGTTTTTTTTTTGTTTTGGTTTTTTTTTTGTTTTTGTTTTTGATTTTCGAGACAGGGTTTCTCTGTGTAGCCCTGGCTGTCCTGGAACTCTGTAGACCAGGCTGGCCTCGAACTCAGAAATCCGGCTGCCTCTGCCTCCCAAGTGCTGGGATTAAAGGCATGTGCCATCACTGCCTGGCTATAAGTGAAGTTTTAAAAAGCTCATTTTGTCATCTCACTCAATGTGTCTTTAAAAATATTATCATGTTAGTATATTTGCAGCTACTATATTTTTCTAAGTGTTGTAATATGATGTGTCAGAGTTTAGCTCTTTCCAGTTTTTTCCTTTGTTTGGTAGGTTGATTGTCTGTGTGTAGGCTTGGCTATTCTGTAACTTGTCTATAAAGGAGGCTGGCCTCCAACCCACAGAGATACACTTGCCTCGTCTCCTGAGTGCTAGGATTAAAGGCATGCACCACCACTGCCCAGCCCTTTCCAGTTTTTTAGTTGATAATTAGATTTAAAAGTTTCCCCATTGCTGGGCAGTGGTGGCGCATGCCTTTAATCCCAGCACTTGGGAGGCAGAGGCAGGCGGATTTCTGAGTTCGAGGCCAGCCTGGTCTACAAAGTGAGTTCCAGGAGAGCCAGGGCTACACAGAGAAACCCTGTCTCGAAAAAACAAAAAACAAAAAAAAAACAACAAAAAAAAAGTTTCCCTATTACAAACCAACAAAAAACAAAACAAAACAAAACAAAAAATGCTACAATAAGTGTCCACAGAAGACTCTGTAGATGTCTGAAAACTTCTCTGAGTCAAATTCCTGCAAGTGAAACAGACAGTGTACATATACTCTTACTGTTAACAAATGCCATGGAACTGCCCTCCTCAGAGGCTAGGGGTCTCTATCCATGTCTAGAATGATAAATATCTGCCTCCTAGCTCACAGCCTACTTAACAGAGAACATATTTACTCTCATTTTTTACCACTCAGGAAAAAGAGCATTGTATTATTTCACTTTGCATTTTCCCTAGTACCAGGGAGATGGACATCTTTTGCACTCACCTGACTACTTGTGACCCCTTTACATTACTGTCTTTGCTTACACTTTCCAAACTGTCTTGATGCTGTAGCCTTTCTCCATTTCCCTGCTGGGTTTTTGGTTTACTTAATATGTAAGCTTAACCTAAATATTTAAACAATAGCCACATAGCTCTCTTTCATTGCTTGTCTTAAAATTTAAAAAATATCCCCAGGAAACAAATTTATAAAATTCTTAACAGCCTTGCCCAGAAGTACTACATTGAAGACACTGTCTGCAAGGGCTCATACTAAAGGAGTCGTGGGGATAGTGAGGACGGAGCCATTTGTAAGGTCTCTTGCTGAGGGTCAGAATCTTAGCAAGTTGAGCACAATAACCCTTCTATCCTCAATCTAATACAACACACACAAATCAGCTGGGGTGCTCGGAAAAAATGAAAATGCTAAGTGGCTTCCTTAATGAAAAATTCTCTCATTTAATAATCTCTGCAACATATCCTAAAGCATAGTTTTCAGGGCAGTATCTGGGGGGAAGAAAGAAATAGAAAAGCGGCTGAAGATGAACTTGTAATTCTCTGAGATGGCTCAGCAGGTAAAAGGTACCTACTGCCATGCCTGACAACCTGAGATGGATGTCCAGGACTCAGACAGTGAAGAGGGAAAACCGATTCTCACAGATTGTACAGATTGTCTTCTGACCCATGCATGTATACACACAAAATAAGTAAAGTTTTGTTTTGAGATAGGGTTTCACTGTTTGCTCTGGCTGTCCTTGAACTACGTGCATCAGGCTGGCCTCAAACTCACAGAAATCTGCCTCTGCCTCCCAAATTCTGGAATTTTTAAGTGCTTGCATTAATCTTGGCTCATAAAATAGTTTTAACATTCCATAAAACAAACAAACCACCACCCACAACAACAAATCTGGGCATATTTTGTTTTTCATGCCTCCTTCTCAGCAGTAAGGATGTGCAAGCAAGAACGGCTGTGGTTCAGAGCTATCCTCAGCTACATACAGAGTTTTAAGCCTGCCTGAACTACAACTGTCAAAAACAAGCAAAAGCCCTACAATTCAATATGAATGAGAAATTGGTTCAGTTGCCAGTAAAAATACCATTAAAACATATAGGCCTGAGAAGTCCCATTTCTTTTTAGACATTAGTCAATAAAAACTTAAACTTGATTTAAATAAAATTCATTACCTTAAGACAAGTATGAACAAGAAAGTCTAGGATACTACACTTGTATGAAATAGAAATTCCAGATATTGATACATTGTATATCACTGACCCATTATTCCTTGTGGCGTTACTAGGTCCGACCAATCCTTGATATCCTCAAATTTCACCTTAATGAGGCTGACACCTTTCAGCTTATCTACCGGCAACTCCTTGACGTATTCCAGACGGCTAAAAAAGAACACTTTTGGCACAGCTCCAGCCTTGAGAGCATCTGCAATCAGCCTGCGACCTTCCAGTAGGATCTTCCCTTGCTTTTCCCGAAAAGGCCTGGACTTAACTATTGTCATCACACTGCTGTAGGTGCAAACAGAAAGGGGATGATTATCAACGTTCTTGTCATGTAGGGATACATGTAGTTCTAACAGACACACAGAGCTTGGCAGAGGAACAAGCCTCTAAGAAGATACTTATTTTGCACTGTATAAACAGTAAAAGACAGAAGCTCCACCGCGAGGCAAGAAAAGAAACGGGAATAGATGACAAGTCTCAAAAACATATCACCTTAGCCTCCTATCTCCGGGAAAGGCCTTATCGTAGCGAAGCTCTGCCTCTTCCCAGGTGTGAGGGGTCTGGGATGGGGATGTCTCAAGAGGCTGTTTCTGTCGCTGCCCCTGGGAACTGGCCTTAGGGGCCGCCTTGCAGGACTGCTTGTCAGGAGCGCGCTTCCGTTCCTCCACCGGTCCAGAGGGAGACAACACTCTCACCGGGCTGCGCCGCAGCGCCCGGACCCAGCGCCGAGTGTCGAGGTTCCGAGTCTGGACCACTCGCAGCAATGGTCCCAGGGTGCACCACATGCCCTTTGCGGGCGCTGCCATCTTTCCTCGGGCGCGCGCTACCTCGCCCGAGCGCGCGGTCGCGTACTAGTGACGTCACTCGACGGTCTTCCTGGTTCTGTGGGCGGGGTGGCCCTCTGTCTGGGACTTGGTTTTCGTAGTGAGAGTCATGGCCACGCGTCGAGCTCTACATTTCGTTTTCAAAGTGGGGAACCGCTTCCAGACGGTGCATTTCTTTCGAGATGTCCTAGGGATGCAGGTGCAGACCGGGGCCGAGCGGGACTGGCATGAGACTCCGACGCGCGGCCGGGCCGCACCTGGGGAGGGAGGGCGCCATCAGCCGCCAGGCCCTAGCGCCGGCGTTTTCAGCTTTTGCGGGTCCCCTCTTTCGGGTTGGGAAGCCATTGAAAGGGGACTGAGCTACCAGATATGTTGTCTATGCACGTTCACCTACAGCCCTTCACAAATATTTGTTACACTTCTGGCTTGAGGAGCTTGCAGTCTATCGTGAGAGAGCGTTGATAGGCAAAAACGTTATTAAAAAGTCCCTCCCAGTTCACGACAGAGAGGTCTCCTGGTTTGAAACCTTTGGGTGTGATCAGCAAATTTCAGCTTCCATCAGGGCTGCGGATTTAAAGTTTAGGCTCTGGGAAGGGAATCCATGGCTTTGAGCATGCTAATCAAGCACTCCACTATCAACAAGCTCTGTCAGGGCAAGTTCGAACGGTCTCCTTCACAGGTACTCAGGCTCTCTGTGTAAATCTGTGGCTCTCTAAAACAGCCAGATTTAAGTATGAGGTCAAGTCGCCTTCCTAGTACCTGGAAACAGTCTGAGAAGCTGTGATTCTAAGGGAGTCACTTAGCTGAAAGTGTAATGGAGATTTATTGAGGAGCCCCTGGTAAGCCAGGGAGGTAGGGAACACACCGGTGCAGTTGTTTTTTGTTTTTTTTTTAACAGACTTGTAGCAGTCCAAATCCAGCTTAGTGTAGAGATAGTACAGAAGGTAAGGCGTGTAAAGGGAGTTGCACAAATCAGTCAACAGTCAACACAAATTAACCAGTCATAGAAATGTCTGCTGTGTAGGGGCTGGAGAGATGGCTCAGCCTTTAAGAAGGTACCACTTAGGTAGCAGGCACAAATGACTCTGGTATTTGGTCCCATTTAGAGCACATAATGTAGGGAATTAGATTTATACCTATCAGTCAGTGTTTAGTGATACTAGATGACATTATTCTATTTCTTCATTGTTCAAAAGGTGCTTGTGAAGATTGAGCATGTTACCGTATAGGTGGTAACTGACTCACAGGGAGTTTGTGTTCTGTAAAGTAGTAGCTACTTTTATGTTAAAAATACAAAAGGAGAGATTTACCAACCTAGGTAAATTATATAGTTCTCAGGAATTATTTCCTGAGAACCTTGCATAAATTGGCCCTGAAAAGGAGCACTTCCACATACCAGGATTAGAGGGGAAAGTTATTCAAGACGGCCTGAATAGGTGGTGTGGAGATACTTGGAAGATGACCCTGATTTTATATGCATTTGGCTAGATGAAGAGATTGGGATTGAAGAACACAGGTTAGGATCGTTTCTGGTCATGAACACTGTGCATGCAAAGCAGTTTGAGTTTTATGCTAAAGTAGGGGAGCTTGTGATACCATCAGAGCTGTGCTTTAGGAGTATATATTTATGATGGCATCAGGGAAAGAAATCAGTAAGTTTTGTGGGTTTTTTTTTTTTATGTGGGGCAGGGCCAGTAAGTAGCTCAGGTTGGCCTTGCACTTGATATGCTTCTGCCTCAGTGCCTCCAGGATCCCAGCATGCCCAGCTAATGAAGATGATTTTTGTAATCTTTGAGGAAAGTAATGAAGCTTCAATGGAGTGGTAGGAATGAAAACTGAAAACAGCTGCGTGTGGTGGCCCATTCCTGCAATCCCAGCAATTTCAAGGCTCAAGGCCAGCCTACACTAAGCAGCAAGCCAGACTGCTACATAATGAGACGCTGTGTCAAGAAAGAAGGAGGTGGGGAACAGAGACTAAGATAGTGCGAGTCTTCTGTATTCTAGGTTCTGTCCTAGGTGTCTAAACAGGTTATCCGTTTTCACCAACAGAATTGTCACACTCGGTCTGAAACAGCTTGTTCAGCATTAAACACTGCAGTCAGACTTTTCTAGTGCTAAACACACTTCTCTCCCACAGGTGGCCTCCTGAAGAGATTTCATACCTGTTTGGGAATGCAACTCTTTTTGGGGGTGGTAGGGGCAGGACAGGGTCTCACTGTATGTCCTTGACTGTTCTGGAATTCACTATGTAGACCAAGCTGATCTTGAACTCACAGAAATCCATCTGCCTCTGTCTTCTAAGTGCTGGTATTAAAGGTGTATACTACCAGGCCCATCTTAAGATGTTGTTACCTCTGCTACACCTAGCCTAGAAGGTCTGCTTGTTTCTCTTAGTAAAGCTGACAAATGATAATGTTTATGTTCTTTTAGTTTGTATAAATGCACTATGTACAATACTAGTACACCTGAAGTGCCAGCATGTGGACGGCTGAGCCAGGAGGATCATAGTTTGAGACCAACAGTGAGACTTAGTCTTTTAAAGTCAAGGGCTAAGAGCATTGCTCGGCAGTAGAGCTCTTGTCTAACACAAGTCCTTGGATTCCCCAGTGTTCCAATAGTAGAACTTTATAATTTATTCTATTCTCTTTACTAGGTTCTACGCCATGAGGAATTTGAAGAAGGCTGCAAAGCTACATGTAATGGGTATGACACCTTATATCTTAAAAGCTTAGGTTCTGAGTAGCTCCAAGCAGAACACACTCTCTCAAAGTTGAGTGTAAGACATGGGTTAAACTACTTTTTTAAAGTTTTATTTGTTTTTTAAAGAAAAAATAAAAATAACAGAAAGGAGGCACGAAATAAGAGAAGCTACTTGAATAGCAACAGGGAACAGCCTTTGTTTCTCCACACTCATGCAATACCTCAGACCCAGCAAGCAGTTCTCCAGGACTCCAGATTCTAGCCAGGTATCTGACATTAGCTCAGTTCCTTGTCTGTCTGGAGCTTTGTGAGGCCAGCTACAAATCCTAGTAACCCCTCCTCCTGACCTCAGGGAAACACTACTTACATTTACTGGCTTATAGAGAATTCAAATCAGGAAGAGCCAGACAGAAGAGCAGTATGCAGAAAGGTATGGAAGGAGGAAGGATGGTGTTTCTAATTGCTTCCATGATCCCAGCACCTGCATGGCTGCAACAACCCACGAACTCATCAGATCTTGTTGAGTAGTTTTTAAACAGATTTGTAGAGTTTACCCTCCCTTTCTCACAGGTAAGTGTGATTGCACATTCTGATCTTTTGGTCTTTTTGACAACCAAGCAAATCCTCAAGCTATCTATCCTCACCTTCAGTCAGCTTGCTATCGGCAGCCCAGGTATTCTAAAAGAGGTTCAGGAATACAAGGCCCACTCATCAGGAAATTCCAAGGTTTAAAGAACTCTATGCCAGGAATCCTAACAAAGACCAAATATTTTTTCATATTTTAGTACAAGCACAAATAAATACCTGCGGTAGGAAAAGCAATGACTAGGTAATAGTAATAGTAATACTAAGCAACAGTATACTAAGGAATAATAATACTAAGCAACAGTATCCTAAGTAATACTAAGCAATAGTATCTTAAGTAATAGTAATACTAAGCAACAGTATCCTAAGTAGTAGTAATACTAAGCTTAGTATTCATGGCAAGTTGGAAATGTCCAAGGTCCCTGGGATTTGCATGCTTACTGACTCATAGGTAAAGAAACTATTTGAGGTTAGACTAGAGAACTGTCTTTAGAGTTCCTTCTCCTACATTGTTTTTAAAAGTAACTAAGTCTTTCCTTAAGTAAGTGCCAAACGGTTGGTGTGTGGAGCGTGTGGTGGGGTGCCTGAGCTCTGTCCACTACTGCTGTCAGCACCTTCAGAGGTCATCTCATCCTTGCTTATAATTTATGGGACAGAAAGGGACTGGCCACCATGTGTTCTGAAGGCGGAAGCAGACGTTCCTGTGCTCACTGAGTTCACTTGCTCTCGTTTTTAGGCCTTATGATGGGAAGTGGAGTAAAACAATGGTGGGATTTGGGCCTGAGGATGATCATTTTGTTGCAGAGTTGACATACAATTATGGCATCGGAGACTACAAGCTTGGCAATGACTTCATGGTAAGTATCCCTCTGTCTGCATATCTGGATGAGGCGGAGACATAATAGTCCAGGCTAGAAACAAAGTTGGCTTTTAAAAAACAAAAGATTGGGCTGGAGAGATGGCTCAGCACTTAAGAGCACTGACTGTTCTTCCAGAGGTCCTGAGTTCAATTCCCAGCAACCACATGGTGGCTCACAACCATCTGTAATGGGGCCTGAAGCCCTCTTCTGATGTCTCTGAAGATGGCTACAAACAAACAAAAAACCCCAAAAGATTGTATGTGTATGAATGTTCTGCCTATATGTATGTGTGTGTACTGTGTGGATGCAGTATCTGAAGAGGTCAGGAGAGGTGTCAGATCCCCTTGAACTGGAGTTAGGGATGGTTGTGAGCTGCCCATGTGGGTCCTCTGCAAGAACATCTAGTACTTTTAACTACTGAGCCATTTCTCCAGTCCTAGATGGCTTTTTTAAATTTGAAGTTGAAAATAGTTGTTAGTGAGGAGGTGACAATGGAGCAAGAGCTCAGAGGAGGGAAGGGAGTGTGTGTGTGGCATGTGGATGGAGGAGGATTCGAGGTGGAGGGAAGAGCCCATGCGCAGGCCCAAACCCTGCTGAGAGTCATAAGGAATAGCTGACTAGAGAGGAGAGGGGAAGGTGGTAGGAGAGGGAAGAAGGGACATGATAGCTGAGTATGGTGGCACATGACTGTAATCCCAGCATTTAGAAGACTGAGGCAGGATTATGAGTTTTTGAGCCCAACCAGGACTACATATTTAAGACTCTGTCTCAAAGGGAAAAAATGTGCATAATGCTGGGCCTTTTAAGAGCCATCAGGGAAAACAAAACCTGGGGGCTATCTGAGAACAAGCTGTAGGATGCCTTTTGAAACATTTACTCTGGCTACACAGTAAGATGATAGGCTGCGGAACAGAGACGGTTACAGTAGTCCAGGCTGAACAAGGCTGGCTGGCCCAGAGGACAGAATTATATACTATTGGCAACTTTGATTAAAGAGTGCCTTAAAGTCCAAAACTGGACTATAGATATAACTCTACCACTAAGCAAAGATTCAGGTTCAAGGTCAGCCTCATAAATGAATAACTAAATTCAAATTGTCTCAAATGGATAGCTGACCAGTCCATGTAGGATCAAGATTTTTCTGCTTTTGTCTTGAAAACTGGAGAGATTTTCTTTGGTATTAAATGGATTAAATATCACATATTTTAAAAGATTTATTTATTTATTTTATATATATGAGTATACTTCACTGTCTTCAGACACACCGAAGAGGGCATCAGATCCCATTATAGATGGCTGTGAGCCACCATATGGTTGCTGAGAATTGAACTCAGGACCTCTGGAAGAGCAGTCAATACTCTTTACCACTGTGCCATCTCTCCAGCCTGATATTTTAATTTCTTTGCTGTGATTTATAAATTTCTGCATCTGGAGAATTTGGAGAAAATACCTAAAACCCTCTTTTGAATTACTATAAGAAAATACCAATTAAATCTTAGGCTCTGGGGTTTGGGTCCTTACCTTGTCCTGCAAAACTCTGCAGTAATGATATGTGTGGATGTCATTTGTCACAGGGAATCACGCTTGCTTCCAGCCAGGCTGTCAGCAATGCCAGGAAGCTGGAGTGGCCACTCAGTAAGGTTGCAGAAGGGGTTTTTGAAACTGAGGCCCCAGGAGGATATAAGTTCTACTTACAGGATAGAAGTCCATCTCAGTCAGGTAATTACATTAGGCCAGGCAAAGCCTGTTTAAAGGCACATTCGATGAAGGTGGGATGGAGAGGGTGCTGGTGTGAAGCTCTTTCTGTATTGTAGTTTTTCTATACTGATAGGATGTATCTTTCCCAAGCCAGTGTTCTTGCCTGTATTCTAGGTATTCCCTTTTACATACATTAGGTATATGTTATATATTAGTACCTAGCTACAGAGAGTCTACATTGGTTCTGTTCTACAGATAATACATTTTTTAGAAGTTTTTTCAGCAGCAAATAATAGCAAACCCAACTTAGACCAATTTGGATACTAAGAGCATGTTTCAAGTTCACAGAGCAGGTAGGGAGATTGAGGGTTAGTTGGTTCATCTGCTTAGCCATGTGGCCCCAGGTTTTCTCATTGTGTTGGTCCTCTCATGCAGTTAGAGCTAGTTCCCACGCTATGTTCTATGCTCCCATATACACTTTGGGAAGGAGCCTGCAAACAGACTTTTTAAAGAGCAGAACAAATATCTGGAATCTACCAAGTCACTCTCTGGTCAGATTTAATACACTTTGCTTAATACAGGTTGAATACCCTATTCTGAAATTCCAAAATAGCAGATTAAATTTTGTTTTATTTTGTTTTGCTTTTTAAGACTGTGTCTTAGGGCTGGGTGTCATAACACAGGCCTTTACTCCCAGTACTTGGGAGGCAGAGGCAAGCAGATCTCTCAGTTCTGGGATAGCCAGGGCTACACAGAGAAACCCTATCTCAAAAACAAACAAACAAAAAACAAAAACAAAAAAACTAACTTGTGTTAAAACTTAGTATAGGCTAACCAAGAACTCTAGGATTGTACCACCTGGACCTCCAGAAGGCCGCTTTTTCAGGCTTGTAACCGTGTTCTGTAAGCTTGAGAATCTAGTGTTTGGATTTTCAGATTAGGGATGGATCCTCAGCCAGTAAAGTCTAAGGAAGTTTTCCAAACTGACCTACTTCTGGTCCCAAGCATTTCAAGTGAGAGGTACTCAGCCTGGACTTAAAATAATGGCAAGTTCCACATTCCTAAGGTGCTTTTGTCCTTTGCCATGCTACGATCTCTGAGGCTTTCATTTCCTGCTGGTCTGATTTGGACTGCACCTGTGACTATCCTGCAGGCCTTCTGGCTCTGGGGAGAGTGTCTGTGCTGTTTGCTCAAGTCTAGGGAGTAAAATTAAGGTCTGTTCTGTCACTGAGCTCAGGTTCTCGATGGACTTGGATTTGATGATTTGGCGATCAGTGGAGGACAGTAAACTTGAGTTTCCCAGGAGGAGGTCCTGTGAGAAGCACTGTGGTTAGTCTTGGCATTGCTATCCTGCTGATGGGATGGAGGTGATAGAAACTGAGGGAAAGCCCTGAGTTTGTCATAGTCAGGTTAGTCAGATGTTACCTTGGCCACACCCAGTGGCACAGACCTATAATCCCAGCTAGTAGGAGGGTTTGTAGGCTAAGGTAACAAGGCCTACTTGGACTGAAGAGCAAGGCCCTAACCTCTTGAGAGCCAGTCTCAAAATTAAAAGTGAGAAAAAAAAAAGGTTCAGTGACGGAATGCTTGCCTAGTGTGTGAAGTCCTAAGTAAAGTTTCTGTATTGCAGTAAATGAAAAAGAAAGAGAAGGGAAGAAAGAAAAGGAAAAGTGCTTCAAAGGGCTGGGGCTACCACTTAGTGACAGAGTACTTGTCTAATGTGCAAGGACCTGAGTTCAGCCAGCTTCTGGCACTGGAAGGGGTGGGGGTTGCGGGTGTCAGAAAATCACTTACAATATAATGTGTTTCCATTATATTTTAGCTGCTTTTAGTTGGTTTTTTGTTTTGTTTAGTTATGTTTTGTTTTTCATGACAAGGTTTCTTTGTGTAGCCCTGGCTATCCTGGAGTTCCCTCTGTAGACCATGCTGGCCTTGAACTGGAGATCTGCTTGCCTCTGCTTTCCAAGCACTGGAATTAATGTCATGTGCCACCACCACCTGGCTTTTTTTTTTTTTTTTTAATTGCATTTATTTGTGTATGTCTGTCTAGGTTTTTTTTACCCTAGAAAAATTTTTGTTTTACGTATTTGTATACAAAAGGAAGAGGAGCGGGGGGGGGGGGGGAGGGATAATGAGGGGAGGAAAGTAGTGCCCATGTGTCCAGAGATAACTACTGTGAACATCCCAGAGCCTGTGTTCCAGATCTTTCATAGAAAGCAATACATACACATAGATAAATGTATCCTGCATAAACCATTGCAGGAATTCCATGGCAGCATTTCTCTGCAGAAGATAAGCAGCCTCTGTTGTTGGGTGTTTCTGTTGTTACTAGTGTTTCATTGTTCTGGGCAACACTGGGAATGGCCTTTGTGAAAAAAAGCCCTTCACATAGACACAGTTGCTTTCTGAACTGCGGGAGAGTGGACTTGCTTTTTCAGTACATTTTTAAAACTTTTGGTACATTCTGTCAAATCTGTGCCCACAAACTTTCTAACTTACATTCTATCATTTTAGTTTCTTTCCCTGCAATAAAACAGTTAACACTGATAGATTGTCAAGACAATAAAAATTAAATAATGAAAAACAAACTATTTGTACTTATTTTTTTTAGTTTATTCTTTAAATTTTATACTTTAACCCCTCAGAAATACATTGTGCTGTTTAATTCAAACATGTAGGTTTTCCTACCAAATGATTATCCTGCTGTCATTTATTTGGCTCGTGTTTCATTTCATGTTGGTTTAAAATGCTTTCCTTATAAACTAAATTTTCTGGATAAGAAGAGAGTTGCTGAAATCAAATGGAAGCCTTGTACGATAGGTATATACTCCCCCTCTAGCCTTCTGTGCTAAATTCTTAATGTACGCTCAAGCTTGTTGGGCCTTTTATCCCATTCCACTGAAGCACTTTACACATTTGTTTTCCTATCCTCAGATCCTGTATTAAAGGTGACTCTAGCAGTGTCTGATCTCCAGAAGTCCTTGAACTACTGGTCTAATCTCCTGGGAATGAAAATTTATGAGCAAGACGAGGAAAAGCAACGGGTGTTGCTGGGCTACGCTGATAACCAGGTGAGTGACTTACAAAGGAACAGCTTGTCTGCTCCTCTGTGTTTGCTTCATAAATCAGGTTAACATGAAAGTGCTCCCATGGTTTCCTCACAGTGATTGAGTTTCTAGATGAACAGAAGGAAGTAAACTCACAAATAACCTTACTACTCAGATACTTCTTAGCTTTTGTTTGTGGTTAGCTGACTTGTAAGCCTTGGAGTTTCTCCTGACTGCTCCTGCCACACCGTAGGAATGGTACACATCCAGCTTTATGTGGGTACTGGGGATCTGTACTAAGGTCTTCACACTTGTGTGGCAAACACCTTACCAAACACTAGAGTTTAGCACTACACACATCTATAACCTGTCAGAAATCATCCGCCCACTCTCTTATTTCTTTTCAGTGTAAACTTGAGCTCCAGGGCATCCAGGGTGCAGTTGACCATGCAGCAGCCTTTGGAAGAATTGCCTTTTCTTGTCCTCAAAAGGAGTACTGTTTGATTACCTAATTGTTTGTTTTTAAAAGTCATTATTTTTAATTGTGAGTATGTATATCTCTATGTGCCAGTACAGGTGTCTGTGGGGACAGTCAGGCCCCTCAGAATTGAACTTACAGGCAGCTGTGAGCCCCTGAAGTGAAGTGGGTGCAAGGAACCAAACTCGACAGAGCCATCTTTCTCTTTGTTTTCTTTTACAATTTATTTTTTGTGTGTGTTGTATGCATAAACATGGATGCAGGTGTCAACATTGGACTTCCCCTGGGGCTGGAGTTACCAGCATTTATAAACTCCCTGGCATGGTTGCTGGGAACTGAACTTGCATCCCCTTTGAGAGTAGTACTCGCTCTTAGTTGCGAGTCCTCTCTTCAACCCCTAATTGGTTAAGTTCTGTCACTATCTGGTTTCAACCCAGCTAAGAACTTTGGACTTCCTGTGAGA
This sequence comes from Mastomys natalensis, assembly GCA_021653895.1. Lineage (NCBI taxonomy): Eukaryota > Metazoa > Chordata > Mammalia > Rodentia > Muridae > Mastomys > Mastomys natalensis. The sequence goes on along the minus strand of JAJTUV010000251.1, from coordinate 1,224,932 downwards.
TCATTCTGCTTGTGGCTTTGTTTCATGCTTATGTTTACCCATTCTTTTAAGAACCACTGATAGTAAAATCCATCCAGTGGTGCCTTGGTCAAATGAGGTCGGTGCCAGAAAGTACTGTGTAAGCCTTGCTCACTTGTCCTTTTCTGTTTTTCAAGTTGCCAGACTTAGAAGACTTGATGAAAAGGGAAAGCCAATCGATCCTGACCCATTGGTGAGTCTGGATACCCAGGGAAAGCGACAGTGCAAGTGGTCATCCTGGCTGACCCTGTAAGTATTGCTTATCAAGGCGACAGGCTATCCCATCCCAAGGATTTCTTCAAAGATTTTTTTTTTCACATTGCTTTTCTCTTTTATGATGTAGGATGGACATGAAATTTGCTTTGTTGGGGACGAAGCTTTTCGAGAGCTCTCTAAGATGGATCCAAAAGGAAGCAAATTATTGGATGATGTGAGTCTTGTTACTCGATGCATTATAGAGCAAAACAGGATGGTATAAAGGACATGAGGTCCAGTGTCACTGCCTTTCTCGTTTGATACTTATTCAAGACAAAGTCTTGTATTTCACCTACTTACCACACAACACTTAGCATCTCCATTTCCACTGCCTCGGCTACCAACCATCTTCGGTTAGTGATGAGAGTGTCAAGTTCGTCCTTTTGTTTCCTTGCTGCTTGTTATTGTCTCGTTGACGCTTCTCTTCTCCTACTTGTTCTTATTATCATACCAAAAGATCCAGGAGCTTCATCTTTGAAACTTTTCTTGAGAGACAAAGGGAGGGATCTCTGAACTCAGGGCCAGCTGGTTCACATAGCAAGTTCTAAACCAACCAGGGTTACATAGTGAGACTTTGTCTCATAAAACAGAAATAGTGGCTACAAACATGGCTTAGTGATTAAGAGAGCTTACTGCTCTTACAGAGGACACAGGTTTAGTTCCCAGCACTCATGTGAGGTTCAGTACTGCTTATGACTCCAGTTTCAAGGAATCTGACACCTCTTCTGACCCCCAAGTGCTCCTGTGTGCAGTTGATGAACACACACTCACTCAGGCATACAAAACACAAAACAATCCCTTCGATGCATATTCCATCTCAGATATTTGTTTGTTTGTTTGTTTGAGTTTGAGATATGAGTCGTGCTTCCAAACTGACTACAAATTATCATCTTCCTGCCTCATCTCCCAAGGTTAGGACTATATCACCAGGTTCTTTAATTAGATTTCTGCTTTAAAGATCCATTTGCACATAGTTTCTTTTCTTGTCTGGATGTATACTTCATCTCTCTGCACTAGATCGTGGCAGCAATAGTATTTATGTTGACATTCCTGGTAGTGATCTCATCTTGCCAAATGCAGCAGCTTCTGTTTTCACCACACTTGATTTTCATCAGGAAAACAGTAGCCCATTGTTGGACTCTAGTTTCTAACATAGACCCAGCATGAAGTAGACATTCTCTGAATACTTTGGACTTTCCAGACAAGGACTTGGTTGTCTAGATTTGACCTTGAGTTCCTGGGCTCAAAGGACCTTCCTGCTTCAGCCTTCCATATAGATAGGATGGTAGGCCTGACCACTGGGCCTCCCTCACTTCTGAGTACCTAATTGAGTGATTAAAGAAATTAGTTTATCCCAGTTCTACACTTTTATGATCTGTATAACTGGCATTTAAGCAATTTGTTAAAATTCTCTGAACTTTTAAAAGTTTCTTTAGAATTTTATCTAAAAAGGTGAGAAAATAAAAATATTGGGATCGTGATGTGCTTTATGGAAGATAACTGTAGACAGTCCTATTATTGTGAATTAAAGGAAATATGTAGAAGATGCCTTTTAAAGTTTGATCATGCAGGAAAATAGACTGTTGAGCAAGCCCTCGGTTAGCAAACGTGCTGCGCTTTCTTTGTTCTTTCATGCGCTGGCAGCCCCTCCCTTCCTGTGGTGTTGAGATCCTCCTTCATAGCTCCTGACGCTTCTTCCAGGCAACCACTATTCGGTTTCTGGTGCAGTAGATCTAGTTTGTTTATTCTTGGTTTTCAAACAAATGAATTCATTTAATAGGTATTTTACTATGACTTCTTTCTCTCAAAATATTTTGAGATTCCACCATGTAATTGCATGTATCATATTTTGTGTTGCTTTTATTAGATAACAATTTGTTTATCCTTTCCCATGGTAGTGAACTTTTAGATTGTTTGTAGATCTTTATCTATGTAAGGAAGAGTGCTGATAGCATCAGCGATTAAATCTTCCAGCTACATGTTTTGTGTCTCTAAGACCCATACCCAGGCAAACTGCTTTACTGTACAGGAAAGTGCAGGCAGCTGACAAGAATAAATATACCAAAGTGAGTCTTCCTGAGCCAGTTTCTCTTTCCATAGTTTGTTATCTGAATTTCTAAAAGTATGAAATGTAAACTTGAGAAGCGAGTAAGTCAGGCATGTTAGACTGTGCTCTGCTCTGAGTGGCATGTGAAATCTCTTGTTTCTTGCTCAGTCCACTTACGGCAGGAATCATCTCTGGGCAGTGTATCACACTGTGTACACAACTGAATACACAGCTCCCTTAGTCACTTAGTAGCTATCTTTTTACTAGATTAACTCTTAGTTCAAAACATTTATTTTACTTAATAATGGCTCAAAAGGGCAAACATAGTAGTTTGGTTATGTCAAAGAATAGCTGTGGACTGGCAAGATGGTTCGGTGGGTAAAGGTCTTTGCTGCCAAGCCTGACAAACCTGAGTTCAGTCCCTGGGACCCACATAATGTAAAGAGAATGGACTCCTGGAAACTTTCCTCTTTTCTACCCCTGCACAGTGGCATGTGTGCACCTACATATACTACACTCGATTAATAAATAAGTGTAATGAACTAAAGGGTAAGCCGGGCAGTGGTGGCGCACGCTTTTAATCCCAGCACTTGGGAGGCAGAGGCAGGTGGATTTCTGAGTTCGAGGCCAGCCTGGTCTACAGAGTGAGTTCCAGGACAACCATGGCTATACAGAGAAACCCTGTCTCGAAAAACCAAAAAAAAAAAAAAAAGAAAGAAAGAAGGAAAGAGAACTAAAAGGTAGACACAAAAGTACATCTCTTAGGTAAAAAGGTGAAAGTTTTGGGTTTAATAAACCAAAGAAACTGGAATATAGTCACATTACTCTGGACAGCTGTTTTTATTTTCATGTAAAGTAAATGCTAGGTTGGTAAGATCAAACATAAGAACAACTCTAAAGAAGGAAAACTATGTCCTGGTTTACTGTTACACCTCAGAACTTGGAAAAGTTACAGCTCATGTCAAATCCTTAGTTAAGATGAGCAACAGGGCTGGGGGAGGGCTAGTAGACAAGCACCTACCTAGCAGGAGTACAGCCCAGTTCAGTCCCAGGATCCCCTAAATATAAAGTTTGGGAGGTGTCAAATCACAGGATTGGTTCTATTCAGGCCTCCTCGGGAGTACTGGAAGCTCTCATTGGGGAGCAGAACTACAGAAGCCAAAAGCAAGGTTAATACATTTAGAGACTTTCCCATAACTATGGACCTTGATGGAATAGTCCTTTGTTTTAGTTTTGGCAGATGGTGCTGCCTATGTGTGGAATTTTACAACCTGAGCAGTAGTTCCACCATGGAATCAGTTGTGCTAAGTTCCAGGACTGTGTTACACTATGTAGACCAGGCTGGTCTTAAACTCACAGAAAATCCACTTGCCTCTGCAGTGCTGGGATTAAAGGTGTGTACCACCACACCTGGCATGCTTTGAAGTGTTCTTAAGTGCTATGTATACCTCTAACTCTAGATTCTCTAAGTCACAACTTGTAAGGAAACCCAGGCTTAAAAAAATTAAGTAATCACTCATGTGTAGCTGGTCTTTTCTTCTTTGTAGGTTTTCTTACTTCCACCCTTCTCCACCCTTTTCTTCCACCCTTTCAACCTCCTAAATCACGATGAGAGAAAAATGGGTAGAAAGGAAAGAGATCCCTGAATAAAGTTAGGGGTCAGAAAGGGTACGCAGAAGTTAGACTACTTCCCAATGATTAGGGACATCAAGATTCTTGGGGCAAGTTTTTGATCTTTGCTGTCAGAATATCTAATTTCTTCTTGCTTCTTGTTTTCACACAACTACTTAACAAACTGCAACCAACAACAACCAAACAATAATACCCCAATTTCTTAGGGCCCTAGCATTTATATACCCTCTGAAAAGTCCCCAAAATTCTAAACGTCACAAAAATCACAGAAACTATCTGCAGCTGGCAAAACTATGCCTCTGCTAGAACACAAGGCAAAGTCATAGTCAGCTGCTTTGAAGCAGCCCCATATCGCACACCTGGGATTAAAACGAAAGCATATTTTATAGGTTATTTCTCTTTGGTGAAATGAGCCAATTTAAGACAGATACAGAGCTGGAGAAATGGCTCAGTAGTTAACAGCACTAGTTGCTCTTTCAGAGAACCCAGGTTCAATTTCCAGCACCTATATGGCAGCTCACAGCTGTCTGTAACTCTAGTTCCAGGGGATGCAACAGTGTCACAGACATACATGCAAATAAAAACACCAATGTATCTAAAACAAATCATTTTAAAAAATAGAATACATTAAAGGCAGGTTTATTGGGTTTTTTTTTGGAAAGCTGCTCTCAGTTGAGTTCACAGACCCCAGGACTGTGGCCAGGGAAGTCACCATGGGGAGAGAATGAGGGAGTGGGAAGAGAAAGAGAGAAAGGGCTTGAGTGTTCAGAAAGAGAGAGAGAAGGAAAGAAGAGGAAGAAGAAGGAGAGAGAGAAAGAGAGAGAGAGAGAGGAAGGAGAAGAAGAGACGAGACAAGATGAGAGATCTGAGAGATCAAAATGTCCAGATTATATAGGAAGGAGCCTCTGGAGGAAGGGTAACCCAGCCCCTGGGCTGGAAAGTTCAGGGTGGCGGGTATGCCAGATAGGAACTGAGGGATGCTTAGGAGAACCTGAGGAGGCCAGATCTGCTTTGATATGTCCCTTGTCCTAGGGTCTGAAACCAAAAAATATTCTTATAATCTGTGTTTTTTGTTAAAGAAACCAAAATTCCACACTTCTCACTATACTCATGGTATCAAGCATTTAATAAATGGGAGACAGACACTGGGATGGAAGTCTTTCAGGATGCTATAATTAATTCTTTTCCTTTCTCTGTACTCTGGTCCTTCCTGTGGGCAAAAGATTTCTTGCTGGGTGCGTTCTAACACTTGGGAGGCAGAGACTGGAGGATCTCTGTGAGTTTAAAGCCAGCGTGGTCTACTAGCAAGTTCCAAAACAGCTAGGGCTACATAGAGAGATCCTTCCTCAAAACAAATAGATGAAAGAAAGAAAGAAAGAAAAAGAAAGAAAGAAAGAAAGAAAGAAAGAAAAAGAAAGAAAGAAAGAAAGAAAGAAAGAAAGAAGAAAAAAGAAAGAAAGAAAGAAAGAAGAAGAAGAAGAGAAGAGGAGGGAGGAGGAAGAGGAGGAGAGGAGAGGGAGGGAGGGAGGGAGGGAGGGAGGGAGGAGGAGACTCCTCAGAGCTGTTCTTTGATTTGCACTGAACCCACCGTTTTACTTTACAGTTGTTCTATTCTTTAAAAGATTATTACATTTATTTATTCACTGCATGTGCAAGCCATGGCACGTCAGTAGAGGTCAGAGACAGCTTGTGGGAGTCAGTTCTCTCCTTCTATCATTTGAGTCCAGGGAGTTTCAAACTCAGGTTGCCCATTTGGCCGCAAGTGCCTTTACCTGCTGAGTCATCTTGCCAAGTCTAGGATAGTTTTAGATTTATAGACACATGCACTTTAACATGTTTTTTTTTTCTCATTTATTTTGATTTTCTTTTAAATTCTATTAGCCATTATTCACCAAGAGCTGAGTTCTACTTCTGAGATATCTCTGGTCTTTAACACCACTTTTGAAATCTAGTGAGTTTTAAACTAATCTCCTAGCTCTGTTGACTCTCAGATACATTCTTCACTGACTAAGCTTGCTGGCCCTTATCTACTCTCTGGCCTGTTGTTATCTCTGGAAAGCCCCTACTCCAGCCCTATTCTGATCTCATTACACTGCTTATAGCAACAAAAACACAACTGCTTCTCTCCACCCAAAGTGGTTTTTTCTTTTCTCTTCTTCTTAAGCTGGTCCTTCAAAACGAAGAGGTTTTCTTGGGTCTCCAACCAGAGTTAATTGTTCTTTTCTCCATTCTTTGTGATCTTATTCAGTTCTTGGGAGCTGTTTCTTACTATTGCTTTAAGGTTTAAGTTCTTTGTATTTTCATCAGCATAGTAAATCAGGTAGCCCCCAAAATTATTAGTTATTTAGGCAAAGATTTATGAGGTAACCTAGGCTGTTCTGGAACTGAAAAATTTCCTGTTCTTCTCATTGAATGCTGGTATTGCCTGTGTCCACCACCAGACTGGCTAGGCTAAGATGGCATATAACTGAAACCTAGCCATGTCTTGTCCCATTTCTGAAGCCCACTGCCCAGGACTTCTACCTTCACTATTGCTTAAATTATTTATCATATTTTTCTGTTATGTTTTCTAAGTTAAACATTATCTTGTGATTTCCTCCTGGTGTAGATGAGTATTTCTTACTCCAAATATTTAGTTGTTCCTTACCTTTTAATCTGGTACAACTTTATGAGGTTTTTTTTTTTTTAATTTGTTTGGTTGATTGGTTGGGTTTTTTTTTTTTTTCAAGACAGGTTTCTTTGTGTATCCTTGGCTGTCTTGGAACTCACTCTATAGACTAGGGTGGCCTCGAACTCCCAGAATGTCTGCCTCTGCCTCCCGAGTGCTGGGATTAAAGGCTTTTACACTAATACCTCAAAATGAACATGCTGTCTTATGAACAGTTACTTGCTGTGTGAGTCCTCAGCTGTTTAGTAGAATCTCCAAAGCCCAGACTGTCACTCCTGTCATACTAGACCCAGTGCATGATAAAAACCAATTTAAAACAAAGATTTCTTTGTATTTCTGTGTCTCTGTGTGGTGTTACTATATGGCATGTATGTAGGTGACTTGTGGTGCAGGAGAGGGTGTTAATTCCCCTAGAGTTATAGTCATGGGCATCTGTGAGGCTAGGATGATGGTATCCCACCTTGAGCCCTCTGCAAGAGCAGTACATGTGCTAAACTGCTGAGCCACCTCTCCAGCCCCAAAACCTCATTTAAAAAAAAAAGTAGCCTGGTCTACAGAGTGAGTTCCAGGACAGCCAGGACTACACAGAGAAACCTGTCTCGAAAAACCAAAAAAAAAAAGGATCACTCTATCTTCTTATTGACTGAGTAAAAGTTTTTCATTGCCAAATAGCTAAGTGGTTTGTAGGGACAAATGTTTTGATTTTGGACTTTTCAAGACTTGGCTTTTCTGTGTATCTCTGACTGTCCTGGAATTTGCTCTGTAGATCAGGCTGGCCTCAAACTCAGAGATCTGCCTACTCCTGCCTCCTGCATGCTGGGAATAAGTGTTTGCCTGGCTGTTTCAAACACTATTTTTGGTAGTGGTAGTGGGGTGTGAACTGAGGAGAAGAGGTAAGTACTCCACCACTGAGCTACATTCATTTTGTTTGGTCTCAGACTAAGCTCATAAGCACTGAAGGTTCCTGTTCTGCCTAGTCTTTCATCAACAGCCAGGCTTCTTGTCAGCTATATGTGCAAATCACCAAGCAACTGCTTGGTGCTCACCAGCTCTCCTGTTAGTGAACAATGTTCTCTACACAGATGAACTGCTTTAGTGTTAATGCATGGTGGAGAGTGCAGACTTGGAGTAACATCTGTCCATCTGTTTCCGTAGGCAATGGCAGCAGACAAAAGTGATGAGTGGTTTGCTACAAGAAATAAACCAAAAGCTTCTGGTTAATGGAATACACATGAACAGCACTTACAACTCCAGTCTAGTCTGTTATCAGTCTGGCATTTATCTGTTTGGAGAAATGCGCCCACCACCTAGTTGTGTCCTGCATGGGGGCGGGGGGTGTCTGTGTGGTAGTCACTCTTCAAAGTTCTGTTTTAGAAATGAAATATTTTTATCACTCCTGGTAGAGGCAAATTCCTACTGTGTGTAATTGTATTAAATTTGGTAACAAATGTATTGTCCAGACTGAGACAACTGTATGGAACATTACTCTTGGTTGGGGCTGGAGGAAAATTTGATTACCTGTTAATCATGTAGATAATATTGAAACCAGTGTCAAAGTGAAGCCAAATCTGCTAGGCATGGGGACACACACCTTTAATCTCAGCACTTGGGATGCGAGACAGGAGGACCTCTGAGTTGGAGGCCAGCCAAGACTATAGAGACCCTGTTCAAACAAAAAAAAGCAAAGCAAAAACCAAATCTACTGCTTACAGTGCTCATTTCCAGGACCTGATACTGTAAGATACAGGTAAGATACTGTTCTAATGACTTCCCACAGAAGGGCTTGACATTTAAAGAAACTTTTTTCCCTTTGGCTTTCTGAGACAGTCTCACCTGATAGCTCTGGGTAACCTGTCACTTCACCATGTAACTCAAGGTAGCTTTTAACTTTTTTTTTTTTTTTTTCCTCTTAAGACAGAGTCTTACCCTGTAGCCCTGCTGGTCTGGAACTCTGTCAGCTAGATTGGCCTCAAACTCAGAGACCCACCTGCCTTTGCCTCTTGCTGGGATCAAATGCACAGTGGCTTTGAACTTGTGCTCTTCCTGCTTCAGCTCCAGTGCTAGGATTATAGATGTGTCCCACTATTCCAGGTGTGGTTTGAACTTGGTTGGCCCATGGGAAGTGACACTATTGGAGGTGTGGCCTTATTGGAGGAGGTATAGCCTTGTTAGAGGAATGTGTCAATGTGGAGGTGGGGCTTTGAGATCTCTTATATGTGCTCAAGTCTGGACAGTGTGGCAGTCTCCTCCTGGAGACTTTTGGATTAAGATGTAGAACTTTTGACTCCTTCAGCACCAAGTCCCGCCTGCATAATGCCATGTTTCCGACCATAATGATAATGGACTGACCTTCTGAAACTGTAAGCTGGGCTCAATTAAATGTTTGCCATTTTAAGAGTTGCTGTGGTCATGGTGTCTGTTTCCAGCAGTAGAACCCCTAACTCAGACACCAGGCTTGGTTTTTTTTTTTTTTGTTTTCTTCAAGAATTTTTTTGCCCGTGTATGGACAGAATCCAGCTCCTAGCTGGCACATTATCACTCCTCGCCTAAACTCTGTAAAGCCCCCTTGCTTTAGCTGGGATGTGTGAATTCACTGATTCCCTACCTGTGAGATCAGTGAACCCACCCAAAAGCTGCCTTTATCTACCTCATGGTGAATAGGCAAACTGCTTTGAGTGCCCTACTGGCGGGTGATCAACCTTCAGCCACCTGCCAGAGATTTCTAGATTCGTGAATGAAAGACACACACACAGAGCAGCTTAATTTTTAATATGCCTAACTTGCTCAATGACTGAGCACTTCCAAGTTTCCCCTCCAGCATTCCTGAGTTAACACCCTCTAACTCTAAGTCAATATTTTATCTTTGCTGCCCTGTTACCTTCTGGACAGCCTCCAGTGGGGTGGCTTTCCGTTTATACCTACATTGCTGGATGATTTCTCTCCTGCAGCTCTTAAATCTGATCTCTCCACTTCCAAGTCCCTGCCCAGCCATTGGCTGTAGGGAGTTCTTTATTACCAATCAAAGCCATCTGGGGGCAGGGACCCTCAGCGTCTGGAAGCAAGGCTTTTGGGAGTGAATTGAGACAAAGCATTAGAACCAATCCCCAACAATCTACTTTAAATCTGGTCTAGTCTGGCCTCTATCTGCATCACTGAGGGAGAGAAAATAGCCATCATAGGGCCCACAAAGAGCTGTGTAGGTAAAGATGCTTTCCAGGAAAGCCTAGCAACCCGAGTTTGATCCTATGAACCCATATAAAGGTTGAGAGAACCAACTCCGAATTGTTCTGACCTTCACATGCACACTTGGCACCCTCACCCTCACACACACACACACATAGTGCACACACAATAAAAAAAATTAATGATAAAAAATATACTTCATAACCATCATGGTGGCTCATACTTTAAAATGCAGCACTTAGGAGGAAGAATTAGATGGATCTCTGATGGCCAGCCTGGTTTATACAGTGAATTCCACATCAGCGAACCCTATCTCATAAATCAGAATATAGCCCCACCCCAAAACTGCCTATAGAAATTTGCTGTTATATGAACAGATTTGCTAGAGATCAAACCCTGGAGTCTCACATGTTCCGGGCAAGTCTACTTGCCTCAGAGAAGACAAATTTTGAGGAAAAGTACTGGAAAATGCCATGCTTCCGCAAAGTGAAAAATTCTACTTTAACACTTCATATGCCAGCTTCTGGGCACAATTTTACACCCTGATGTCTCTGTAATGATGATCAGAGTATACAGGCACTTACATGAGCCGTGTGTGTGTGTGTGTGTGTGTGTGTGTGTGTGTGTGTCCATCTGTCCGTCACAGGGCCCCAAGCAGAAACCTAGGTTAAAAACAGCAATCCTAAGGACATTTAGGTTGCTAAGCCTTAGATGAGTCTGTCAGGCACTGAGATTCTGAAGCCATCTTGCTTCATTGTCCCTCAGCTGCTGTGTTGTGATGCATGAGTTATTTACCACTGTGTCACTCAAAGTTTAAGTTCCATCAAAATCCTAACTTCTATTCTTTACCTCTTAGAGGGCAGAGTCCTCTGTATTGTTGGGTTCTTGATGAGTTGACAGCCCCTGATAATACAGATCCAAACCCCCACCCTCCAACCTTGGTCATTTTAATAGCAGGATTCACCTCACCTATGGGACTGAGAAAACTATTAATGCCAGTCAGACCACACAAAGCCAGATTAATGGAGTTTCACCCAGCAGAGAGATGCTTTTCCACATCTAAATATCTCTCCAGGACCCTCACAGAGTTTCTCTTTTGCAACAGACTCCACTCTCATGCAGTTCGAATGATTTATTGGTGTTTCTGCTAACCCAGCTACCCTTTCAGTGTGTTTCAGCCATCAGGAACTCTTAAGCCATCCCTACCAGTGAGCCATGCTACTTCCTTGTGTCTGCCAAAATGCTCTTAGCAAGGCTCGTTTTTCTTCAGCTCTTCCACTTTGGCAATGTAGATCCTCATGGCATCCATCTTGGACATCCCTTTGTTTACCATCCATGCCTCATATTTGGCCTTTGCTCTCACATCTGTGGCAGGAGGGACAGGGATGTTACAGTCGCCCTGGGTGGCCTGTTTGTAGAAGCTGTACACCAGCAGTTTCTCCTGATCACTCACAGGCCCCTTCAGCTGCTTGAGTGAAGCACAGGCCATTTCAAACTCCACTTGGCTCATTGGTATACCAGAGGCGATGCCTCTGTGTTCTAAGTGATGCCTGGTACTAGAAGAAAGTTGGAAATAAACAAATCATGTGATTATTTGGCCTTGGAAAGAAAGGGCAAAGAGATAACATGAGGGAAGAACACAGGGCATTTGTGGGTTTAATAAAGTACAAGTTGAGGACCAGGAATCCATTTGATTGCTCCTGTCCCCCAGTGCTTTCCCCGGTATGACTGCCCTTCAAAGTTATAAGAGCGCCTATGAGCTCGGAAAGTTGACTCTGCTGTTGCCCACAGAAGACAGTGCAGCATGAAAAGCATACAGGACATTTGTGTCTGAGGCTGGATGGGGAGGGGATAAATCCCATGGATCCGCTGCTGGTTAGTAGACAGCTGAAGGAAAGTTATTCCATATGGGTAAATCGTGGGCGGGAGATGCCCGGGGTTCCTGAGTGATGGTGAATGAGGGGTCTGAACTAAGGGATTCAACCTCCTGGCCTGAAGAGGAGACAGCCAACGGTACCTGTGGGTAGACGGCTGGGAAGCCTAGGCCGAGAGAGGGCGCTGTGGTTAGGGCGGCTTCGACGCCGCGAGCTTGTTGGAGTACGCGTGCGCCTTGAACGGCAGCGGGTAGCAGAATGCAACTCGGAAGCAGAGAGGCGCTGTGGGCGGGGCCTGTGACGCGCCTGTAGCGCCGCCCTTTGTGCCGTAGCGCGGGCGCCGCGTTCGCGGCCTTGGAATAGGAGGGGTGGCCTAGCCCGCCGCCAGCGTCGCCGCCATGGACCTAGGTGGGTTCCCGCTTCCCTACTCCGGTCCCTGGGCCGCGCCCCACAAAGCACCTCCAGGGCGGGCTGAGGCTCTGCACTGCTTCGGCGCTCTCTGAGCCCGCTCGGGAGGCTGGGGTCTTGAGGAGTTTTGGGGGACCCGCAGCCGCGAGGCCGGCCTCCATCCTGCAGCCCCACCTCATGGTGGTCTCCTGGATTCCTCCTCCGTCCTTCGTAGTGTCTTCCCAGTGGGAAACCGCGAGCGAATGTAGCCTTGGTTCTTCTGGAAATGCACAGGCTACTGCACGTGTTTCGGAAATGTCGGGCTGGGAGGGACGGACGTCCGGACAGTTCTTCGTTATTGAATGACCGCCGAGTTAGTGAACATGTTTCTTACCAGGTCTCCAAGAACATAAAGCAGAGATGCTGATACTGTCTTTCTCCCAGAGGCTTGGCGTTTTCCTTGCGACCACGTGCATAACAGGACCCCCTCCGCCGACTCACGCACAGCGGTGCCCCTCAGCCCTCGCTTGTGGGCAGGGGTTACGCAGCCTGAGATTACACTTTTTAGTATCCTTCTAGGCGAGGTCTGGAAGGAAGGCGGAGTTGATAGAAATCTGTGGCCATCTGCCAACCTTCTCCACCCTGCTAGGTGTGCTCTTTAGAGGGTAAGATGAGGGGGCCGTCCTGGGAAGTACTCCAAGATTTGCAAATAATACGCTGTGACTGTGGAGAAATGTCTTTGTCCCTAGCCAGCTCTTTAGTGTGGAATGGTAGTTTCGTGCCCTGCAGCTGTGAAGAGCGCTACCACGGCTTGATTGCCTAGTTGAGGCGCCCTGCAAAGTTGTGTCTGGGCCTCTAGGTTCCTGTCTCTAAAACAGGAGTGATAATCCTCAAGAAGTTAGTTTGATGATCAAATGTTTTTAATAGGTGTGAAGCTGGGTGTGGTGGCTTAAGTCTGATTAACACTCTGGAGGCAGAGGCAGAAGGATCTCAAGAGTTCTAGGCCAACCTGATCTATATAGTTTCAAGCCAGTTCCAGCTATGTAACAAGAGCCTATCTCAAAAAATAAAAGTGCGCCACCAAGCCCAGTGCCTACCAAAGTAAGCTGTCACTTCCTAGCACCAGCTACTGATAAAAGCCTTTGAGTTTCCCCTAGCTATGAAATGAGCCTGGGACTTTTTCAAGCCACATGTACACAGTGTCTGAAAGCCACATTTGGCAGCAGACATTTGCTCAGCTAAACTGATGTCTAATGCAATAAAATTTAATGTACAGTTATAAGGAAATGTGTCTGGGGGCAGGCAGAACAACCTGAGCCAGAAAGAACCCTGCCGCAGCTGGGTGAGCCAAGCTGCCACTGTGGAAACCATTATGGATTGCCTTCAGGCCTCGGTTTTGTGGGAGTGCTGATCCTTGACTTGGGGTGGGCAGGCAGTGACAGTAAGTGGCTAGTGGCCAGGAGATTCTTTAGTGGCCTAGAGTGAGTAATTTTTTTTCTAGGGGTAGAAGTTTGAAACAGTGTCATGATGTAGCCTTGGCTAGCCTGAAACTCAGTATGTGGACCAGGCTTGCCTCATAAAGATCTGCCTCACGAGAGGTGAGACTAAAGGGATAGGCCCCGAAACTGTCCACTGGAGTCAGTTTTTGCTTCTGACTCTGTGGCATATGAGAATAGGGCAGATCTGGGAGCATAGAGGACTGAGGAAAGAGCTAGGCCCTGGGAAGGAGTAGGGATTGTCAGGAACAGTGACCGTGACAAGTTGTTGCACTCTTAGCTTCTAGGCCAGATTATACACTTTGAGAAAGACCTGTGCCCATTTGTTTCTGCACTGGAGGAGACAAAATATTGACAAAACTAGTCCTGCCAACAATTGAGCATTTAAGCCAGGCCCTTGATGGCTGATTATTGTTAACATAGCTTATATAACCATTCCATTCTTCTATCCCTGGGAGATACTTCAAAAAGGTAACAGTACCAAAATAGTTACAAAAGTGCAATTATGTTGTGTCATGTGATTCTCATAGTTATACCATGAAGATTATAATCTCAGGGGACCGGAGACTCAGTAATGTGTGTAAAGTCACATCATTTTTTAATGACTGAGCTAGGATTTAAATCCATTGTCTTGATTAAACCTCCATATTGCCTTCCTTTAAATGTCTGTATCAGTTCTTAGCTCCGTGAATGAATGACCATTTTCCTGATGTAATATTTGTGTCTACTTCCTGGTTCCTGCCACAGAGCCAGAACCTTCACTAGCTTGTCCTTTTTTACTGGAAAAAACTGCTGGGTGAACTTTTTCCCTTTAAGGCACAGAATGTTGAAAGTTATTAGCTGGAATGTGTTTAGAAAGAAGGAAGGCAAAGCTTGGGATACAGCTCAGTGGTAGAGTGCTTGCCTGTTATATGCAAGGCTCTGGGCTCAAAAACAGGCTCAGATGGTTGTGGTGGCATAGGCCTTTAATCCCAGCACTCAGGATAGAGGCAGTCATATCTCTTGAGTTCAAAGCCAGCCAGTGAGACCCTGTCTCAGACAACAAAACAAGTAAGACAATAAACAAAAAAACCCAAACAAAGTCTGCCTGTTGTGTCTTCCATAGTCTGTCGTCACTGAGCTCAGTTTTGTTCAGTTTTTTTTTTTTATTACATTCTTTGTGTATGCCACGGTGTGCAAGTGTCGGTCAGAAGACAGCTTGTAGAGGTTAACCCCATATCAGTTCTAGGGATCAAATTCAGGTCATCGAGCTTGGTGGCAGATGTCTTTAATCACTGAGTCATACCACTAGCCTCTGTCATGTCTTCTAATGCATACTTGGTAGCACTGTCCCCTAATCCTCTACCCACTGTAAACCTGGGCAGTCCGGTTGTCCTCTTCATACTTTGCTGAGGGATCTTAGTCACTTCCTTAATTTTCATGGACTTCTCTGGGTTGGCACTGCCTACACTCACACCAGGCCTTTTATCTTTAACTTATTGCCATGACTGAAAGACATCACTAAATGTTCTACCTCAGACTCCAGGTAGCCAACACTGGACTTGTCTTCCCTTAAAGCTTGTCCTGAGAGGCTAAGAGAGATAATTTCATGGTTAAGAGCACATGTGTTTCTTGTAGAAGACTAGAGTTTAGTTCTTAGCAGCCACACCAGCAGGCTCAATCACCTGTCATTCCAGCTCGACTGGCCTCTGTGGACACTACATTCATATGCACAAACCCTCACAAATACATACACATAATTAAAATGAAATATTTTTTTAAAAAACTTGAAAGCCTGTTCTGAATTCCTCTCAGCCTCTTATTTCCAGAGGTACCATTGTCCTGTTATCCAGGCCAGAGATCATAGAAACCAGTTTTTGTTCCTCAGCCAAGACCTTGTGACCCCCAGCCCTTTGCAAGCTCTTACTAACCATGCCTTCCTCTCCCATTGATGTCAAGGTCATCTTGATAACGATAGCATCCAATGGCTGTTTGCTTCTCCTAGCTTCTGCTTGCTAGTCTGAAAACTTCATTAACTCTTGGCTTCTCTGTGCAGGACCCTTGAATATCTGTGAGGAAATGACTATTCTGCATGGAGGCTTCTTGATGGCTGAGCAGCTGTTCCATCCCAAAGCTCTGGTACAGTTGACAAAGTCTGATTGGGAACACGTGGGACAGCCCATTGTGGAGGCCTTGAAGGAGATCTCCTCAGCCACTGCACATTCTCAGCCATTTGCCTGGAAGAAGAAAGCATTGATCATCATCTGGGCCAAGGTTCTTCAGCCCTCCCCTGTCAGCCCTTCTGACACTGATACTCGGTGGCAGGAAGATGTATTCTTCTCTGTGGGCAACATGATCCCCACCATCAACCACACAGTCCTTTTTGAGCTGCTCAAGTCTCTGGAAGCTTCTGGACTCTTCATTCAGCTCCTAATGGCCCTGCCTACCACCATTGGCCGCTCAGAACTACAGAGCTTTCTGGAGCACATGAGTATTGATACTTCTTCCAAGGATGTGGCCTTCTTCCTAGATGTCTGGTGGGAAATGATGAAGCACAAGGGTGACCAGCAGGACCCCTTGCTTTCCCAGTTCAGGACGATGGCCCATAAATACTTGCCATCCTCAGATGAGTTTTCCCATCCTCCAAAGAGGTTTAAGTCTGACCCAGATGTAGGTCCCACCATGCCACTTTTGGCCATGCTGCTTAACGGGCTGAAGCAGATCCAAAAGAGAATCCTGTCCCTTGGAATGAAGTGCTGTGCATTAGCTAACTTGGCTGACATGCTGAGTGTGTTTGCACTGATGGAGGATGACACCCAGGAGGTGTCTGCCACTGTGTACCTAGACAAACTCGCTACAGTGATCTCTGTGTGGAATTCGGACACCCAGAACCCATACCATCAACAGGCCCTGGCAGACAAGGTAAAGGAGGCAGAGCGAGATGTAAGTCTCACCTCACTAGCTAAACTCCCTAGCGAGACTGTTTTCATGGGGTTTGAGCTTATGTACAACCTTCTGCAGGAGTGGGGTGCAGAACTGCAGGGCATGCTCAACAGCAGTCAGGGAACAAATTATGACACCTACCGGCTGTGTGACAGTCTGACTTCCTTCAGCCAGAACTTGGAGCTCTACTTGGATACTACCAACATGCCCAAGGAAGAGAGGGAGGTGGTCTTGGAATTGGCTGAGTGTGTCAGGGACTTCCTGAGGAAAACCAACAGAATGCTGAATGACAAGGGTCTTGAGGACATCACTGCCTCCATTGCCATGGCCATCATTGAACAGAAGATGGACCGGCACATGGAAATGTGCTACATTTTGCTTCTGAGAAGAAGTGGGCCTTTTCAGACGAGTGGATTGCTTGCCTGGTTAACAACAGGTCTCTCTTCAGAGAACCAGACTTGGTCTTGAGTCTGCTGGACACAGTGATTGAAGTCATCAACTCTAATAAGGTTATCCCCCAGAGTCAGATCAAGCAGGTAATCTGCTTGACCCTGCAATGCTATGAAGACCTCTCTCTTCAAGACAAAAATAAAGTTCTTTCTGGTGTCCTGCATTATTTGGGGCCAAAGGGCCTCTCAGACAGGTTGTCTGATTACTTAGAGGGTTTCCAGGAAGACCTCAACATGACATTTAACCAGCTTGCACAGAGTACCTCTGAACAGGGCCTGTCTAAAGCTGTGGCCTCTGTGGCTCACCTGGTGATCCTGAACCCAGAAGTTGTGGTGAAGAAGATGTGTAGCCTAGCTGTGACCAATCTTGGTACACATAGGTTCTTGGCTCAGATTCTCACTGCCTTCCCTGCCCTGAAGTTCACAGAAGAACAAGGGCCAAGTCCATATACCAGTTTCATGGTGTCCTGCCTCAAAGAAACTGTCTGGACCAAGTTCTCTACACCCAAAGAAGAGAAGCAGTTTCTGGAGCTGGTAAGCTGCCTGATGAATCCTGTGAAGCCACAGGGGATTCCAATCGCTGCTCTTCTGGAGCCAGATGAGGTGCTGAAGGAGTTTGTCCTGCCTTTCTTGATGCTGGACATGGAGGAGGTAGGCCTGAGTCTGAAGCTCTTCATCCAGACCCTTGAAGCCAATGCAGGCTTGGAAGAGTATTGGCTGCAGTCCTGCTCCCATTCCCACTGCTCTTCAGCTTGTGCCAGCTCCTGGACAGCTTTAGCAAGTTCTGGCAGCTCCCCCGGGAGAAGCGCTACCTCACTCTGGACAGCAAGGATCTTGTGACCCACATTCTAGAGCTCCTCTGTGAGATCGTGCTAGCCAACACAGAAACCTTCTCCCCAGACACCTGGGCCAAGTCTCTGTCCTGGCTCCACCGCAAATTAGACCAGCTAGATTGGACTGTGGGCCTGAGACTGAAGAACTTCTTTGAAGGCCACTTCAAGTGTGAGGTGCCAGCTACCCTTTTTGAGATCTGTAAGCTTTCTGAGGCCCAGTGGACCTCACAGGCCCACGAAGGGTATGGGCCTGGCACGGGGCTTCTCGCCTGGATGGAGTGCTGTTCAGTCTCCAGCTGTATCTCTGAACAGATGCTTTCCCTCCTGGTGGTGGATTTGGGCAATCCTGAGGAGGTCAGATTGTTTAGCAAGGGCTTTCTGGTGGCCCTTGTACAAGTCATGCCTTGGTGTAGCCCCCAGGAATGGCAATACCTTCAGCAGCTGACCAGGAAGCTATTGGAGAAACAGCTTCTTCATGTCCCTTACAGTCTAGAGTATATTCAGTTTGTTCCCCTGCTCAACCTGAGGCCTTTTGCCCAGGAACTTCAGCTCTCTGTTCTTTCTTTGAGAGCTTTCCAGTTTCTCTGCAGCCAGAGCTGTTGTAACTGGCTTCCTTTGGACGGTTGGAGCCATGTGGTCAAACTCCTCTGTAGTAGTCTGACCAGTGTCCTGGATGCAGTCAGGTTGATACAGTCGGTGGGTCCTGGGCCCAGGGACAAGAAGGGGATCTTACTCAGGAAACTTTGTTTGTCTATACCCAGATGTTCTGTCATGTTCTGCATATCATGGCCATGCTCCCTCAGGAGGTCTGTGAACCCCTCTACGTGCTGGCCTTGGAAATCCTTACCTGCTATGAGACCCTAAGCAAAACCAACCCTTCTGTCAGCTCCTTGCTCCAGAAGGTAGATGAGCAGCGCTTCTTAAAGTCTATTGCCAAGAACATTAGCCCTGAGGAGCGGCGCCAAACCTGCTACAAAAGATCAACAACTTCTGACCTGTGGAGGGCAGAACAAAGCTATGCCTCCAACATGGTGTTTCTGCAGGGCCCAGAGCTAAGAACAAACCTTGTTATGAGAATGGACACAGGGAAAGGAATACAAAAGCAGTGTAAAGAAATAGTTTCTTAGGTATTTGTCACATACTACTTGAATAAAAAAATTTTGGGGGGGTTTAATCTTGTCTTGAGCCTTTCTCAGAAGTTTGGGCTTAAATATGCTCCAAAGTTAGGTTTAGGTAGTCTTCAAGATCAAGTCAAGCCAGTAGGACAGGTGTGGGAGTGCACACCTGTATCATCAGCCTTCAGGAGGCTCAGGCAGAGGGTGGCAACCTAGACTACATAGGAATATCCAAAAGTTAAAAAAAAGCCCAGCTGGGGAGGAACATGTTTGTAACTGAAATTCTCCACCTAGATTTGGCAGTAAGCCCATAGGTGGAGCCTACCTAGGAGGGGAAAAAAATAGAAGGTTGTCCAGTCTTTTTAGTGAGGCCCTCTGAGTCTTTTCAACTAGGCCTGGTAGTGGTGCATCCTTATAATCCCAGCATTCAGGTTGCTGAAGTAGAAGGCACGGTTCAAGACCAGCCTGGGCTACTAGCAAGCATTTTCTTATTTGATCTTTTTTCCAAGGTTATCTCAAAAAGGACAGATGTGGAAAGGGGCTCATTCAGCACTGGTTGTGACTTGTGTGCCAAAGAGGTCTGTCCCTTTGTCAGAGGACTGAACCAAGAAACGTTGGATGTTAAAGCGGGTAGTAACCATCCATTCAGCACACCAGGAGAGGTGCTAAGCCAGGGCTGGTGAACAGCTGGTGCCCTTGGAGGGTGGGTATAATTACCTTCTTCCTGGGGTGAGATTGTTTTGGTTTTGATGAATGAGTGGCATAGGCAACAACCTGCAGAAGCATAAAAACGAAAGCATAAGGTTTCTAGGGTAACATTACACAACTCTTAGAACTGGTTAGGGAGGTATCATTTAGGGAGATGAGAGAAAAGGTCCCATCACCTACTTATCCACACCCTCCTCTAAAATGGTTTACTACTCCAGTACTCTTCTCCCACCTAATGTAAACTATTCTGTGGTCAACAGGCAGGCTTCCATCCTCCCAACTCCTAATTGGGATCCACCAGAGGAAGAGAAACCTGAAGTTACATGTGAACACTGAGCTTGAATTCTGGGCACCTTCCGTGTATCCTTGGTACCTTGAACCAACATGTTAGATGAAGGTATGAGTAAGACCTGCCTGGAGGCCATTCGCCTTCCGTGACCAGACTAGGAATTACCGAACACAGCACTCAAGTGGGTCTCCGATGTTTGGGGAAGTCAGCACCAGTTCACGTAACAAATAGAGAATTTAGTGCAATTTAATTACCATATGGATCACTTGTGGATACAGTAAACAGAACAAAAGACACAAAACAGCATCTTTAAATGTTTTTTAAATGGCACCTATTAAAGACAAACTCAAAAATGGAGACACAATCATCCGGTCCTTTAGAAGTTCACGGACAGTGAATTATAAGGCACTGTAGTGTTTTTGCTGCCACCTGAAGTGGCAGCAGGTCCTCTCAAACGCAGCCTGTGGTGAGGGATGAGCAGTGCTACACCACATCCTACTGCACACAGCTAATGGCATTGGTCCACAGGACATGCTCTGGCCAGTCTGGCTTCCTCCCTGTTCTCTAGCTTTCTGTGGCTAAATGGCTGCACATTCAACACAGAAATGGGTCTTAGCAGGAAGCACTAGAAGCACTGGCCTACAAGACACCTCAGAAGCTGGAGAGCAGACACCTGTATCCATTTTGTGTGAAAGGGCAGTGTCAGTGTGGGATTACCCAGTAAGCTACTATAGAAGCCATCACTTCACCTTATCCCTGGAGTTTCAGGCCAGCTTTTGGTGTGTGTGGATACAGAGAAAACTGGTCATGAGAGGCCATGCTAAAAAGGAAATAGTATAGGTAACTGCTTACAGCAAGCTCACAAATTTGATACTGGTCTTTATACAAAGTCAGTCTGCAAAGATGCTGGCCTCTGCTGGCCACCTGACCTACTCAAGTGCTTCAGGTTCTCAGCCCTGCCTCCTGCCCATTGTCAGTCAGTCCTTCTGACTAGAAGTCAGCAAGCATGAGAATTCATTGTTGATACACAGATGAGGACAAGGGCTGTCTAGTAAACAGTAAAAGACACACCCACAATATCTTTCCTAGTATTGAAAAATGACACTATTTCAAGAACCAAGTTATCACTTGCTTCTGGCCCAGTTCGGGTGTTGCCCTGAGTGGGTGGAAAGGGGGAGAGCAGTGCTTCACCTCCCAGAACTCTTGTCACAAGCCCAAGGAAGGCTCCTTAGGTTTGCATTAAAACTACTGCAGTGGAGGTTTGACAGGATCCAAGTTATCACCAGAAAACAAAACAAAAAGTGCTTTTGCAAAAGGCTGGTTAGAAGCGGGAGGTAATGGGGATTTTAAAAAAGAAAACCACAAATCCAGAGGCTTATCAACATCCAGAAGGCATGATTTGGTCCTTGGAATACTGAGTAGACGAGGCAGCTAGTGTGAGTGGCCCTGAGAGTAATTAACCATCCTTTTTGACTTTGGCAGTGTCAAAGAGCCGGGCTGCCTTCTTGCACAGCAGTGAGAACCAGTAGAGCTGGGGAGAGATGAGGATGGCATTGGCCACGTTGCAGTGTAATGGGATATTAAATGGCACTTGGAGCATGCTTAGTCCTTTTTGTTGTCCATAGGACCAGTACATAAATGGGAAAAGAAGGATCCGGCAGAACAGAAAGGTGGTCACTGTGAGGATTCCATTGACCTTGTAAAGAAGCGTATGCTGCTGCTTTAGCTGTAAGAGAAAGGGAAGGATTAGGCAAGGTCACCAAAAGGATGGGTTATTGGGGTATGGAGCCCAGCCTTACAACAGTTTTTGGTTTTTCGAGACAGGGTTTCTCTGTGTAGCCCTGGCTGTTCTGGAACTCACTCTGTAGACCAGGCTGGCCTCAAACTCAGAAATCCGCCTGCTTCTGCCTCCCAAGTGCTGGGATTAAAGGTGTGCGCCACCACCGCCCGGTGCCTTACAACAGTTAAGCAGGTCCTTGTACAAGTCAAGACCTACAGTGCTAAATTGCTTGGCACCTGGACACACACACAAAAGCATGTTTACATGCATGTACTTGTGGAGGCCAGAAGATGGTAGGTTGTCTTCATCTCACTCTCTTAAGACAGGCTCTCACTGAACCCAGGGCTCACGCTTTTAGTTAGGTTGCACTCTGCCATGCCTAGCCGGCACTTGCTTGTGGCTCAGAATTATGGCTGTTGTCCCGGGTAGGTACTTGTGCAGCAAGCTGTCTTGCCCACTGAGCTATCTCCTCAGTCATAATATATAACCTCAGAATTTTACCAAAAGTGACTTAAGCCACCCCCCCCTTATAGATATATGATTAAGTTGTGGCCAGGAAAATAAATGCAATGGGGTGTGTGTGTGTGTGTATGTGTATGTGTGTGTATGTGTATGTGTGTGTGCTCGTGTGCGCGTGCGTGCGTGCGTGCGTGCGTGCGTGTGTGTGTGTGTGTGTGTGTGTGTGTGAGACCTGGGTCAGATCAAAGTCTTATGATTTGGATGATGAAGTAATATATCAAAGAGTCTCCTTACTCAGCACTTTGATCTCTCCAAACCCCAATCTGTTTCCTCCTTCATTACCTCTGCTGTCTCACCCATACACACCTGGATCAGAATTCTGCCCAGCGACACAAATGGAGTACTCAGTTCTGCTGTGAAGATGCATCCGACAAAGAAGTCTCCAAGTTCTCCTCGGAGCTTCTGCAGAGAGAAGAGACAAAGATGTGGAAGGTAAAGAAGCCACTGGAAGGAAAATCTAGGGCTATAAGGAAAAGATAACCATGAGAAAAATGTTAACGGGCAAATGGCTATCCAGTTATATCCCATTGCTTCCCTGGCAATCACTTCTTGGGGAGAATCCAAAGGCAAGTGCAGATAGGCTACAGCAGGCTTCCTCCGATTTTAGAGACAATAGGAGGAGCTCTGTAGCCTGCTTCTGTATGTCAAAGACAAGACACTGGGCCTGTTCAACTTAAAGTATGTGCTAGAAGGCAAAGTCCTTACTGAGTAGCAGTCTAGCTGCTGGAACACCTGCTCAGTAACAGGGATAAGAAAACTAGCTGGTAAAGGCAATGGCCTGTAAGCCTGATGACCTGAGTTTGACCCACCTATAGGACCCGTGCCATGGAAGGAAAGAAATGACTCTTGCAAGTTGTCCCTTGACCTCCACATTTGTCCCTATACATATACAAAGTAAATAAAATAAGAGAGTGCTGGAGAGTGCTTTAATCTCAACACTCAGACAGGAAGATTGCTATATAGTTGAGAATAGACAGGGTTTATACAGTGAGACTGTCTTAGAAAATAAACAAATAGGGTTGGAAAGATGGCTCAGTGTTAAGAACACTTACTACTTGTCCAGGGAACCGGAGTTTGATTCCCAGCACCTCTGTCAAGCATTTCAGAACTATCTGGATCTCTAGCTCCAAGAGATCTATCTGATGCTACTTCTGGCCTCCACAGGTACTTGCACATCCATACAAATAGATAATCTCTAAAATAAATAATGTTGAGCCAGGTGGTGGTGTATGCCTTTAATCCAAGCACTGAGGAAGCAGAGGCAGGCAGATCTCTGAGTTTAAGGCTAGCCTGGTCTGATGTATAGAGTGAGTTCCAGAACAGCCAGGGGTACACAGAGAAATCATGTCTTGAAAAACCAGAAAATGGAGAAATGGCTAGTGGTTAAGAGTACTGACTGCTCTTCCAGAGGTCCCAAGTTCAATTCCCAGCAACCACATGGTGGCTCACAACCATCTGCAATGGGATCCACTGCCTTCTTCTGATGTGGCTGAAGACAGCTACAGTGTACTCACATACACGAAATAAATAAATAAATCTTTAAAGAAAAGAAAACGGGGGGGGGGTGTTTAAGCTTATTGGTGGTGCAGGCCTATAATTCTAGCTACTTGGGAAGCTGAGGCAGGACTATAAGTTCAAGACTGAGCAACTTAGACTATTTTAAAAAGTAGAGAGAGCTGGGGATACAGATGTGTGTTAGACTGCTTTCCTAGCATCAGTGAGGTGCTAGCTTAATTCCTGGTACTGGAAAAAATAAAAAACAGGACTGGAAATAAAGCTCAGCGGTCATGAGCAATGGCTGCTCTTCCAGACAACCCAGGTTTAATTCCCAGCACCCACGTGGTGGCTCAAACTCTCAGTAACTCCAGTTCCAGGGAATCCAACACTCTTGACCCCTGCAAAAGCCTCCAGGTAAGCAAGTAGTACACAGACATACAGGCAGGCAAAACACCCATACACATAAAACAAAAACAAATCTTTTAAAAAGTAAGTGTTGGCTAGAAGCCACAGACATTTCAGGCAGCATGGTTTCCCCCACTAGCATGGGAGACCAAATTCAATGAAGCAGTTAGCTGAAGGAGGGTGCACACAGTGCAAGAAAGAATGCTCTCCAGCTCCTAAGAAATGGTTAAGGCATACGGTTCAATGGCAGAGTGGTTACGGGTGCTGTCCTGTGAGACCATACCTGTGAAATAGGTACAAGGAAAAGCAGAATGACTGCATGATGTGTGACCATAAGGCGGTTTTCAACCAGGAAGTTTCGGATAATGGTGGCGCGTCTGAGTTTCTGGTCTTTGGTTCGGCACCATTCGCAGAGGTACATGGCATAGAAGTCATAGATCATATATGGAATCAAAAACCAGACATATTCTGTAGCAAGCCAGTGCCTAAAAAGAAAGCACAGAGACAGACTCTAAAATAATAACCATGGAAGTCAGTGAAGCACAAAGTCAATCTCTTCACTGGTTCCCTTTGGTTCTGTCTTCAATCAGCTATTGTCACTCTGAACACTTCAGACTGAAGAGGGTAATGCTGCTAAGGAGAGTGTCTCTAAATTATAAAGCAAATTCATGAGGGCCAAGGTTGAGAAGCAGGAATTCACACTGCCTGTATATATAGGTAGGTGGTTGTAACTATTTGCTTGGTTCAACTACTTATCTACAGTAAACTTCGAGCATTTTGATAGAAACTGACTTTGATGGAGATAAGTTTTCAAATGATTCAGCAGCTCCGCCAAGGAACTGGTTTGGAAGGTGT